>JACDOX010000549.1:185686-219888 GCA_014549065.1 Cardinalis cardinalis
CACCTGTGCCGGCCCCGCCCCTCGCACCTGTGCGGCCCCGCCCCGCCCGCGCCCGTAAATCCCGGCGGATCCGCGCCTGTGCCGCTTTCTGCGGTGGATGCTCATCTCGGCGTGTGGCGGGACCGTCGCTCGGCGCTGTGCGGAAACTCGGACCGGGGGCTGCTCCCGGCGCTGCGCGGAGCCCGAGGCGCTCCGGTGGGTCCTGGTCCGGGATCTGCGCCCGGGGATTCGGGTCCTGGTCCCGCCGGTGCCTATTGTGGAAGCTGGGCGGAGCCGCTTCTTCCTCGGCGGGCGGTGCGCGAGTCCGGGGGCCGGACGATCGAGCGGGATTGGGGCTGGGATCGGGACCGGCATTGGCACGGGCGGGAAGAGCCGCTCCGGGACGGGCGCTGGGAGCGAGCCCGGCGCTGCCGCACCTGCTCCGGCCGGCGCGGGGCCGGGGTCCCGCCGGGGCTCCGAGGCCGCGGGGAGCCGGGGCCGTGCCGCTGCCGGGCCCGCCAGGAGGACGGCGCTTTTCCCTGGAGCGGCCGCCGGATCGCGGCCGGCAGCGGGCGGGGCACGGGGAGCCCACGGGCCCCGCCGCTCCCTCCGCCCGCCCCGCGGGGCGCCCTCTGGCGGACACGGCGCCGCCCCGCAGCCCCCGCGGGGCCACCGAGCCCCCCACGGGCCCCCGAGGGCAGCGCAGCCCCGGGGGACGCAGCTGAACGAGCGGGGCCGGATGGCCGCGGGCAGAGGGAGCCGTTCCCCCTCTGTCGCTCTCGACCGCGCCCGGGGTGAGAGCGGGGCCCTGCCTGGGCCGCTCGTCCGACACCTGCCGGGTGAGACCTGAGGCTCTCCTTCCTCTCCCCTGCTTGCTCCGTGGCTCGCTCTACCCAAGGCTGGGGGGAGAGGAACGGGGGARGAAGGGGCAGAAAGAAAAAGAATACGGAGAAAAGGAAGGAGGGCTAGGTGGGCAGGCCGGTTTTGCGGGGCAGAGGGACGGAGGAGAAGGAAGAGGAATATGGGGAGGAGAAAGGAGTGGTAGAGGGGGGAGAGGAGCGGAGGAAAGGGGAAAATGGGGAGGAAAAAGGAGACTACGGGGAGAAGGAAGGAGGGCTAGGTGGGGAGGTTTTGGGGGCAGGGGGAAGCGGGCGAAAGAAGAGGAATATGGGAAGAAAGGAGGAGGAGAGGTGGGGAAGCCTAAGCCCCCACGACTCACCTGGGAAGCCGGGACAAGGAGCTCCTACTCTCACCGCGCCCATAGTGAGCCAATGGCCGCCGGGCGATCTCCGGGGGCTAAATCACCTCGGCCCCGCCCCGCACACCTGTGCCGGGCTCGCTCCTGAAGCCGCCTGGCCCCGCCCCTGATGTCRCCCGGGCCCTGCCTCCCGGGACTCTCCGGGGTTCCGCCTTAGAGTCAGCTGTGCTCAATSTACAGGTCAGTGGGAATACCTGGATTTATCTCTTCTATCCCCAGAACCAAGCAGTCAGTCCGGCATTCCTGTCTACTCTGATGCCAGCCACTGTCTTGTGTTCCAACTCACTCCTCTGATGGAAAAGGTCAGGCAGGAATGTCAGGAAGCATATTTAATAGAGAAGGAGGAATCTTGAACTGCATTCAAGTACTGCCCTAATCTTCCTCAGGATTGGGACCATAACTGCTGAGTGCTACTGGCAGTGAGGCTTCTTCCCAGCTGGGTGACGCCGTATCCCAGGCTCCGCAGCGTGGCTGGACGCAGGCTGGACACACAGGTAAGGCTAGGGCTCAAAAACTGCTGGCCGTGAGGTGGAAGTTTGTTTTGGCAAGTGGTGTCATCTCGCTTGGATGCTGGGGAGCAGGCTGGGGCAGAGCTGCAGGTCAGTGGAACCAGCCCTGCTCCAGCAGTGCTGTCACCATGTCACTGCACTGGGGCAAGCACAAATCTGTCACCTTTAATCTGCCAGAAAACAGATGCAACTCAGACATTATAGATTAGGCATGCAACATGTCATAGGTAACAAAATGAATTAGATAGCAGTGTATATTAAATAAATCTTTGTAAGTAAAAAAGAAATCACAGAAACAATTACTGAGGAACACGTCTGCAGGCTCCGGTCTAGAGCTGGTGGGGTTTTCTCTTACACAGCAGCAGCCAAATTCACCATAGAAGGACATGTGTAGTGGGAAGGAGGAAAATCCCATTAACTTTATGCTCAAACCAGGTCTGCCTTCCTGGTGGTACAGAAAGTGCCTTCAGAGTCGGTGCTGTTAGAAATGAACACCCCCAGTGTTAATTAGGTTCATTAGCAAGTGCACACAAACAGGAGCCAGAACAGAGCTGTGTTCCAGAGTGCCAGATTTCATTTGGAATGCCTCCATTGCAAACAGGAATGCGAAAAGGATGGAAAGCGAATCACTGTACAGAGAGAATGACAGGGTTCAGCATGTTCTCCTCAAAGGCTAAATGCCAGCCCCAGCCCAGATGCTTTTGTAGCACATGTACAGCTTGGCAGTAACGAGGCAGTTTCAGTAGAACAGAGATCTGGACATGCTGTGTCACGGCTCTGCTGTGCCTTGACACTCTTCTAGTACTTATACAAAAATGCAACATCCAGCCCATACTTCTGGATACAGAACAACAGGGATGTGCTTAATGAAGAGAGTTGCTTTTGAGAGACAGCCTGTGGAGGGAAAGCTTCCAACAGAGCTTTCTCCTACTCTCCTGGTTTAGGAACACAAGGCTCAACGTGCTTTGAAAAAAAAAAGTCTGGTATGAAATTAAGAAAAATGCTCATTTTTCCAAGTATATGATATTTAATTGTAATGAAATAAAATCTGAAAACGCTTAAATCAATTAAGAAGTAAACATGAGTTGTAATACTATACCTGTAAAATGATTAATCCCGTTCATTGCCATTAGAAATTGTGTAAAATATTTATTAAGGGCTTTGCCTACAGAGGCACAACATAAATAGAGTAAGTCCTGCTGAAATGTGATCAGTTCGCAACTGGTGCGGGAACATCAGCAAGGCCACCCCAGGTGCCAGCCCCAGCTCGGGGCTCGGCCCCCGCACTGCCGGGCTTTGCTCCAGAGCCAGCGCCGGGCAACTGCTGTGCCACACGCCCTCCGAGTCCCTCGGGCAGGTGCCAAGCCAGCGGAACGTGCTTGGAGAGGGAATGGCTGCTGCCAAGCTAATCCACCCCTTCAAACCCTTGGGCGTTCTCCACGGCCATGAGGAGCTTCTCCCGCAGGTCCTCGAAAGATTCGTACAGAGGTAAGTCTAGGCGGTTAAAGCTGGAAGGGATAAGGAAAAGGTCACTCAAATAATCCACGGGAAAACAGTTTTAAAGAACTAGAAAAGATTAAATGATTAGGGGTCTTGATTAAGAATGCAGCTTGTGGTCCACAGTGTTCCCTGCATGCTTCACACCCGCCCAGGGTGAGCTCTCCAGTAACTGTGTGCTGCCTTCCTTTGGAAAGCTGGAAGCAGGAATTTGGTAAGAATCATTTCAGAGAGGAAAAAAGCCAACAGAAAGCCCTTCACTGTAGAAAACAATCTTTGTCAAAGGACTGATTTCTTGAAGCTCAGCAAAGATATTCTGGATTTAGAGGACAGATCCTTTGCTCTCTGGAGGGGAAAAAGATTAAGCATCCAAGAGTAAATCTTCCAAAGGTAAAAGCTAGCAGAGAACTGAAACCCAAAGAGGATGGGTTGATTTTGGAGTGTGTTTGGGGTAGTATTGTTGTTTGTGTTTGGTAGGTTTTGTGCTTTTGTTTTCAGGATTGTTTTTTTCTTTTTAAAGCTCATTATTCTATAGAATTATTAGTTTCACAGAAAGATCCCCTAGTCTCTACTGATAGTCTATTCAGTGCCATTTTTCTTTAAAAAGCCACTTTCCTGAAATGTAACAGAGGAAGACAAATTTGTACTGGATGCTTTCAATGTTTGCAAAGTCTATAAACCAGGGTTAAATTATTTTATAATCTTACATTTGTTTTGAATTCTCCAATGATTTATGGGCTTTTTATGGCTGTTTGGAGATGTCTGACTTGCTGTAGTTCATTACATCCACTTACTAGGATGTGAGAAATAAAATAATATCCTTCAGTTTCCCAGTTTGTGAAGGCACTGGGGACCCACAGGATCAAATGCTGTTTGATGCAGAGCTGAGCATGGTCAGCAGCATGGCCCTTCTGGCAGGAGCAGCTCTGGAATTTGTGCTTTGGTGACTTACCAGGTGTGAGCCCGGGGCAGCTTATCAGGACTTCCCCACTGCTCTATTGTAAACAGCTGAGGACCATTTGAACCTGAGTGAAAATGAAAACCACATGAAACAGAAACTGCTGGACACTACAGACTGCCTCAACGTTATTTTTAACATGAAATGTTGGCATCAATTACGGGCTGGATTCTTCACCTGTAACAGGTACATTAAAGCAACATGAATGTGGTTCTTTCTTTCCAAGCCCAGTGAGCTGGTCTCAGAGCTTGCAGAATGCCAAGGAGCTCAGCTCAGAGACCAGCATTTGCAGCTGAGTGCTGTGTGTGGGTCAGAGGCTGGCTGCATTGCCACGAGCAGCTCACCGTAAAGCTCAGCAAATCCGTTCATAGGCACGCGTGACGTCCCGGTCACAAACTGCAGGAGCCGGATCCGTTTCTCTGCATCCATCAGCAGAACAGCCTGTTGGCAAATGGACACCATCAGCCTCAGCCTCCTACCCTGGCCTGGATGGGCCCTAAGAGCAGCCCAAAGGCAGCAGGAATCTCCTCAGGACACAATGGATTGTCTCTGCTCCAGCAAGAGCTACACCTGCCCTCGCCTGAGTGGGATGGAAGCAGGTCCTGCCTCCAGCACAACACCCCCCCTTCTTAGCAGTTTGCATGAAGAAAAATGATTGCAAAAAAGGGCAATAACTTTCACTTACAGGACCAGTCAGAGGTGGTGCCAGTCTTACCTTCCAGAACCACTGGATAACAGGATGATTTGGGCAGTAACCGTTTTTGTAGATGGTGTGTTGTCTCCAGTCATTGACATCCACGTCGCCAAGGCCACACATCAGTAACTGCAGGGAACACAAGGGTGGGATGTGAATGAGTGGGTGTTTCCCTGCACTCACGGGGTGGCAAGGTGTCACTGCCCCTCAGGGCTCTGACCTCCAGTCATTTATGCACACACAGGGGACAGTCAGAGCTTCTTCACAGGGTATTCCAGTCACTGCAGAATGGCTGCACACTGCCACAATGTGACAGCAACTTCCATGTGTTTGCCTCAAATGTGACTGCCTGAGGCAGGATGGCACTGACCCACTAAGCTACTTCCAGGCTTTCAGAGGCACACTCTCAACCACCTCCCTGAATGCAGTTCTTTGCATGCCATGAGTAGATTTATTAATTAGGAAGAAACATCTCATTTCCAACTCTGAGCAAGACAGCTGTGTCTGCACGTTCCCTTAGGGAGAGGGATGGATGACTGAAGAGCCCAGAACATGGTGCATCTGTCAGAGAACTGTCAGCTTGGGGCACCAAATTGACTCACCTCCAGTTCATTTTCATCAAAAATTTTAATCAGATCAATAGGAAGCAGTTCTGTGAATCCCTAAAAAGAAAAAGAGCAAAGTTAAAACTCTCATCCCACATAAATCCTAATTAAAAACATCAATGACCAAATTACTTCAAGCTCAAATAATTAAACTTGAAAGAGAATGACCTTATTCTCATAAGGGAAAGATGATATATTCTTACACAAGATAAAACGGAAAAATCATAAACGTAAGTATTCTATTTGCATTCCCTGCCAAGCTCCCTGCTCCCTTTTCCCAGACACCAGTGGGTAAGAAACCTTGTTAGAAAAAAATCCCTACTTTTGTGAAAGAAAGGAGCTAAAGAGCCTCACCTCCAGAAAGGCATTCATTTGTTTCTGCACTCTGTTGACAAACCGCCACTGGATGACCAGGCTGCAGAAAGAAACAAAACCCCATCAGAAAAACAAACTCACTAGCAGGTCTCAGCCAAGTGTTCAGGTAACTAAGCAGCTTTCACCAGCTCTTCCAATTTATTGGCTGGTGTCTGATGGAATTTTGAAGAAACAAACCAAAAACCCCAGTGACTATGACCAAATCACAGTGGGAATATTTTCGCTCCTGTAGGTGCCTACGTGAGCAGACATTTTAGTCTTTCAGAGCACTGAATAATTACAAATTCCCAGCAATGTCTGCAAGCTCTGACCTCTGTCAGGACAGCATCTCACCCATAAATAAAGAAATAAACTGCACATCAAAGGGACACCTTGCTTTCAGTACCAGTCACCCACAGCACAAACACCTCACAGGTGCAGGCATAAAAAATCAGTTCCAGGCATGGAATTGGTCCAGGTCCAGGCACTGGAAATGAATTCCCAATTTGCATGAATGTATCAATTTTAATGTCTTTCACCTTGGAAAAGGCCCTGATTTAAAATGCCAGCAGGTATAAGTGAATTTAGCATTTTCCATCCTGGTAGGCGAAAGAACTGGGAAAGCTGAAAATAAAACCTAGTTTCAGATTTGGCCAATTTTTGCTAGGAATCCTGGCTCTGGTCTGTGACTGGCAGAGGAGGACAATGGGATGAAGGTCAGGCTGGAGAGCACCTTCTGCCTCATCTGAACTTGAGCCAGATTTGGAGATGCACGTTTCCATGGAGGGGGGATTCCAGGACAACAAAGCATGGAATTTCATTTACTCTTTGTTCTTATGTCTGACTGGATATAACCAATGATAACAGTAAGTTTTTTTTTCCCCAGCAATCCCTGATGCTCTTGTGCAGTACAAAGGACAGGAATTGCAGCAGGGTCAATTGTAAGTACAACTGCTCTTTCTTACCCCCAGGCATGTCCCATAATGATACTTACTCAATGTATTCCCGCTTGTTTTCATTTGTTACCATGATTTCAGACCCATTGGGCTTCAGGTCCACTTGATATGTCTATATTCACAAGACCAAAAAACCTCCTGTTATTTGAGGACATTTGGGACTTTCTCCCAGAACCCACTCTCCCTGAGCAGCATTTTACAAGCAGTATCAGGAAATCATTAGTAAATTGATTTACACTTTTGAACAAACTTGCGCAACAGAAAACTGGCAGAGAGAGGCTGGCCATTTACTAATATTATTATTTGTAATAATAAAAAGATATATTTATATAACCATTAAGTACATACTTTACATATACAAAATTATAATAGCGTTTATAATAAAAGAAGCTAAATCACATATTGAAACTGCCAAAGCCAACCAGTATATTACAAAACCTCTCTATTCTGTGGCTTCAATACTCTCCCTAGTTCTCCATGTAATCCATAACCTTATGTTGCTTCAGCAAAAAGGCAGTACACACTAAAAAGTGGATCATGTTTTTGACAGGACATTGAGTGCATAGTTTCAATTGCTGAAGTAAGTTTTTATAAAAAGCCCTATAGTCCCCAGGTCCAGTCGTACCTGGAGCCAGGATCTAGGTCTCAGAAGTAAACAAAGGGAAGACACTAAAAAGGTCATAAAAGCCTCTAAGCAAGTTAATTTGATTTAATGTCTACAACGTTTTCATTTGTAATGGCAAAAGTTACCCATTGACTGTGACCCTTTTAAACCTGGCAGCTTGCCCCCGTCGCACCAGCTGCCCCTGTGAGAGGCAGGACAGAGAGGACCTCCCTGGCATCATTCTGCCACTCTCCTCTGAGAACAGCTTTGACCTCAGAAAGCCAAGCAGTCCCTGGGCTTGCACCATGTCCCAGCTGGACTGTGGGACCCCTTTATTCCTCCTCATTGCAAGTGTTTTACTCAGCTGCATTTCCAGCTTGTCCCAGAGATGTCACGGCTCCCTGGCAGGAATGTGGCACCCCCAGTCCCAGCTGGGAACACAGCGAGGTGAAGGCTGATCAGTGCATTCACCACCACAAGACTCTGCCCAGTACTGAGGTACTTGTTGGCAAGAACCAGTTCTAAGATGTAAATAACCTTTACATACCTGTCCAAAGTTTTCCTCATCTATGCAAAACATGAGATCCAGCTCTGTAGGGTCATTTTCCAGGATCCACTTCAGAGAGTTGTAGTATTCGCTATCCTAGGGCAGATCACAATTAGGCAGTTTGAAAATGGGCAATTAGTGCAGAGCTGTAGAAACCCATGGCCTGTGAGCCCTGGCAGGGGTTAAATGGGGTCTTACCACTGATTCCATGTCCTTCAGTGTTATGGGCTTGCCCAGCATCATCTTGTAGAAAGGTCTGATGAAGAAGCCTGCGAGAGAGAGGAGAGCGTTACGTGCCCTGCTCGGCACCTGCACATTCCATAAAGGTACGACTGCTTGAGGGCACCACCCCTGSCATTTCCTCTTTCTCCTGACTGTAGCAGTCCTGCAACTGCAACAGCATCATGGCAGCTCAGCTTTACTGAGGCACAGAATTGAGCTCAGGGCACACTATCCCATTTAAAATCTCTGCTCCTCTCTCCAAGGAGCTGCCTGAAAACCAGGCTGCTGAGCTTCCTCTGCTCAGGATTCCTCTGTTTCCTCTTCTGCATCAGGGCTCAGGAAAATCTGATCAGTAATGTCTGCCTGGTGTGAGATTTCAAAATGCAGCAGAAATTGTAATTAAATCCTTCAGCAGTAATTTTACATATCAAAATATGCTGCATTTGACCCCCCTAGTTTGGCTGCAGGTTTTTGTGGAAATGCCTGATACAAATTCCATGCTTCTCCTCGAGGGACAGTGCTCATGCTGGTTCTAGAGTTTTAACTTGAGTGGAGAAAGGAGCAAAACTTTCTATGAAACCCACTTGTTGAGTAAGCCCCTGTGATTTTGTGAATCACCACACAAGCCTCAGCAGTGCCAGACTGTCCCCAGAAGCCAGGGCTCCCAAGCAGGTGCACTYCCTTCCCCAAAGCCCAGTGGCAGCAGCAGCAGAGCAGGACTCACCGTCCAGCAGCTTCCCGTGGTACACGGCTAGGCCGGCCACCCGGCCGATGAACGTGAAGTACGACAGATGGTCTTCGTTACAGAGACCTGAATTAGGATTAATCTGAAGTGTATAGTTGTCCCTTTTTTGGGGAAAGAAAAAAAATAGCTAAAGAACCAAGTCTTTAAATAAGCACATACTCAGATATGTTAATAAATGACTTGTGCTTAGGGGCATGTCCCTTCAACAGCGCCACGGGGCTGTGTCCAAGTCCTTTCCAGTCTGTCCCACCACTGAGCCACTGAGGGCTGAAGGGCTGACCCAGCAGCAAACCAAACCCACTGTGAGCAAGAGACGCCCTCTCCCCTTGCACTAAGGGATTGCTCCATGATTTTAAAGCTGGGCGGCCCCCATTTGACAGTTCTGGGAGGCCACTGCTGTGTGAACGAGCAGCTGCATTCTGAGCTTGCTCTACAGCAGTGCTGGAGCTCTGGGCAGCAGAGCAAAGGGCCTTTTCTGTGACATTGGTCCCTTCACCATTACTGGCCTCAAATGCAGTTTYGCTGCCCTGGATATTGTCTGAGCAATGGAAATGTTTTCTGGGTTCTCAAGGAGAATTCCAGAGGCTCTCTGAAGGGCAGCAGGAACAGGGCAGTGGGGCTGCCCAGGGCACCCCGGGGAGGAGGAGCTACTTCTGCCCAGAGCAACTTTGCCTCTTATGCAAAATGTAATGTATATCCCTTGAGAGTACAAATATTTAATGGACACTTACGTTGCTGAGTATTCAAAGAGACCATAGTAAGGGTTAAACATCTCCTTGGACAAGAGAAAAAACCATTCTCTGGCCACACCTCCATAGTCAAGTCCTTTTTCTGACTCAAATTCAATCCAGAGCCTGGCTTTCAGCACATCAGGTCTCTTCACAGACATGATTCTTCTGTAGGACTCCTCAAAAATGTTATTTCTGTGTAATTTCATCTCAAATCTGTTGGGTATGTCAGCCTGTTGAAAGAAGATTAGATTACCCTTGTTAGTCTCAAGAAATAAGTCTTTGGGCAAATTACTGGTTGACAACAGCCCAGTGACAGCTCAGAAACCTGGTGTTCCAGTACCCCATGGTTTTATTTCCCAGTGCTCTCCCAGCCCACAGGCTGAGAGCATGGGGGAAACTGGGCCAGTTCCAGAACAGTGCTGCAGACTTCTATGGTAAATATTTGATGAAAATGACAAGAAAAGTATCAAACAAACAAAACAAAAAAGGAGAAACATTGACTGTGCTCTATTTTAAGGGCATTTGCATTTATCTAGAAAAAGGTGAGTCTTAAAGACTTAGAAAACCTTTTTGTTGAGAAACCCATCAAATTCAAACTTTGCCTCGATGTTTTTGGCTCCTGCTTGAGCCCCTGATGAGCAGCACAATGAAGTAACCCAGCAGGTGTGTCCTGCAGCCCCCAAGCTGGTTCTACTCACAGGTTTCTTTAGCTTCTTGCGGAAATAGTCGTACTTCTGCTTGAACTCCCTGGAGTAGGGCACTGCCTGTTGGGAGCAGGGGGAGGACGTGTCATTCCTGCTGCTCAGCACTTTGATACCCCACAGCATTCAAAAGGGATGAGCGACCCACACACTGTGCTATGGGCTCCCCTGAAGCCACCCATGAGGCACGGCAGCCAGGAGAGCTTTAAAAATCCCACAAAATTACATCCTTTTACTCTGATCATTTTACTGATGTTAATATGCCTTTACTACAGCCATTAAATAATCTTTCTACATGTTTCTTTGTGAAATGCAATTGAAGTAATTCTGTTTGTCATGGCACCAGAAATATTATTGAAAGCATTCAGATGAATCCTTAGTGCCTCTGTGAAATTGATTAGCTCCTGCTTTCTCTTAAAACCAACAAACAAACCACTGTCAGTTGCTCAAGGAGACCGTGRTAATTTCATTTCTTTCAAACAAACTTTCTCAAATAGTCTCTCATTTATGCTCAGCATTTCTGGGGAGAGGCCTATTAGCAAYTTACACAGTGCTGTGTGTGAGCATCTCCACTTTTAAATGCCTGATAAATGAGTCAATCCCTCCAAAAGCAACTATGGTCAAAAAGTGACTATTAGTGATATTATTACTAAGCAATTGGAATTTAACCCTGCAGCAGGCTCATCTGCTGTGTCCTGAAACTCTTAAAGGTCCCAAGGACTTATGCAGAATAAAAAGGTACTCTTGGCACCAGGAAGCATCTTGGGACTGAAGTCTGATCACTCAGAATACCATAAAATGGCATAGACTGGCATAACCCAGCAGAAAAAGTCAAAGAATCACTCTCTGACATTTTAAAAATTTGATACTGAAGTAAAAGGCTGTGTTTATTTTTTTCTAAGGCTGATATTCTGAAACTCCTGTTTATCTGCAGGAAGCTTTGTCTCTTAAACCGACAGACCCATTTTTTGTCTTTTTTTCCCACACTTTGAATCCACATAGGCCCACCTCTCTCCTCCCAGATGGAAAGAGCTTTTCACTGCCCAGAGATCCCAAAATCAACAGAACGGTGTGTCAGCTCGGTAAACTCCTACTGTCAGGAATGACCCAGCTCATGGGTCAACAGGAGCACTTCTCCACGACCATCCCCAAACCCTGGACAATCTGGGAGACCGCCCAGAGCTTGGTGTGACATTCCCAGCTTTTTCTGACTTAGGATGTGGACTGGCAGAGCTCCTGCTCCCCAGGCTGCCCAGCCCTGATCTGGGGAGCAGGCAGGGCCTGCTGCTGTTCCAGCTGTGCCCAGTCAGGACATTTCATGGAAGATCCCACAGCAGTACTTACCGGGCCCGTGATGGCTGGGTTCTGCAGCCTGGGGTCTTCCCACTGGGTAATTTTATTATCTGCAAATAACAAAAGAAATGATCCCATGGCTTCTCTGGCACCACGCTGTGAATTTCTGTTGGTTTTTCTCCCTAGCACTGCTCAGGTCTGTCAGGGTTAGCAAAGCCTTGTGTCTCCCGACCCTCCCCAGCTCCAACACACTGTTTAGTTGAAAACATTCACTCAAAAACACAGAACTACCCCAGAACCCAGGGAACTTGCGCTGCTCTGATGGCAACATCTGCAGGAGTGAGTGAACATGTTCATTTGAACATGGGCTGGGATTGGAGATGCACAGCCCGACAGGTAAAGGAACCCAGAACTTTCAGCAATGACACCCTAGGTTACTTTGGAAATTTTGCATAGACAGCTGAAGTATCATACCTCTAGATTTGGAGGGAATAACATTTTTCCTAGACTCTGATTTAATGAGAAAGTAAAGGGAGGCAAAACTGTCCTACTTTGGTGCAAGAAAATCACCCAGTTATGACCAAYGGAGATGCTGGCAGTGGCACAACACAGCCCAGCTCCTTCCATCTACAGCTTTGAAGAGCACCAGGAGGCTGACAGGAAAGGTTCTACAGGACCATGGTGGGACTCCCCTTCCCTGCCTCCAAAGATTCTGAACACGACAGAATCACAACAAAACAATGGTGTTGCAACAATAAGACAATGCTCCCAACCCTGTCCCAGGTGCCACCTGCAATGGCGAGGTGTTGGTCACCCTTGGCCTGCCATCCCTCTGTTTGTTACAGACACTGCCCTGGGTTAGGAACTGGGTATCAGGAATCAAGATTGCATTTGCCACGTCTCTAGAACTGGAAAAGCCCTGAAAGTTTGCATCCCAAGCTGGTTTAAGAGGGACTGGGATCTGAAAGTTGTCATTCAGCTAATGTTAACTGGAGAAAATTCTAAATGATTGCAAGCACATTTCAAGACATTTGATCTATTAGTTAATTTAATAGTAAAATACTATTTCATTTCCCTTCACACATTAAAGCTATTTATCACTTATGGGAATGCTGGAGGGCTGCCAGCCTGAGCTCCAGAGACCCCAGAGATGCATGGAGCAGAGCTGCTGCCAAGGTGGACACCCAGCCCCACCCTTTCCCATTTCAACTCCTACACTGCAATTCCCTCCTGCAAAATTCTCTGGTCACCCTCTTGACACCAGCAGCCACAAACCACAGTGCCAGTTTTCTGTGGAATCAGAGGTAACTCATGTGGAAATGACTGACAGTGTGTCAGCTCTTTGCTCTCTGTACTTCAGGGTGTGTAATGACACCAATGAATCTCAGGCTAACTTTCTTTTCAGAGTCCTACYGGGACTCCATACTAAAAATGGTGTCCCAGGGCTACAAGGGTCTGGCATGAACCCCTTCACCTGGAACTGTACCTCAGGAYTCTCTGGCCTATCCCAAGTGGACATGAACAACGAACTCATTGTTTTTGAAGAACAATTTCAAAAGTCTCAACATTTTCAAAAATTTCAAAAATTTGAGTCTTCCCAGCAATACAATTCTCGGTCACAAACCAGGCTCTCAGGCCTTTGAGGATTCCCTCTTCTCCCTGCCTCTCCAATGGGGCCACTATTTCCCTGAAGTCTGGGACCCCCTGCCAGATACAGAACTCTCACAGCCAGACATTCCCAGTGCTGATGGCATCAGAAGGGTTGCTCCAGGCTGGATTTAGGCACTCCTGTCAATACATCACAGGGTGAGATAGCTCATGACCAGGTGATGGTATTTTTCATGCCCTTTTCAACCCCAATTCTGCTAATTACTCCCATTCTGAGTAACACTTTGCAATTCTCCTTCCACAGCCTCTTCCTGCACACTGCAGTGGCCATTTGCCAGACTCACTCTGACTTCCCCTCCCATTCCAGTGAGCCCCTCTCCCCTCTCCTGCCCTGCTGCTTCCTGCTGAACTAAGGAGTGCTTCTCCCTAATTCCTTGTGTAAATCACGGGTGCATATTGTGAATATCACCATGTGCAGGTGGATGGGGACAGACTTCGAGGGGAGCCCATTCAGTGTATCCATCCTGCCTGCCTGTAAATCACTGGTTCAGAAAAGGGTTGCTTTCCCTTCTGATGCCTTCCAACAGGCAGACAGCACATTCCTGGGAGGCTCCCAGGAMTGGCAGCAGTGTGCAGGGAACACCAGTGTGTCCATGGAAGGCAAGGGCCCAGAGAGCCAGGGAGAGGGGTTCACTGTCACACCCAGCCTGTGGTACCAGTAACACGGGGGTGCTGCATCAGCACTCGGTGCTCCTGGGCTCTGTGCACAGCACAGGGGCTGTGCTGGCTGCAGGGGACTTGGGCACTTTCTTCCAGGGATGAGAAATCATCTCTAAAATAGGACAAACAGCGCTGGAGAACTATGCAGCAGAGGTACAAAACGTAGCAGGGAAGCAGGACGTGACCAGCAGCTGACTCTGTCACACTTGTCCTGCTGGTTTTGTGTCCTGGCCGTGGCACAGCCCCTGGCCCTCCCTCCTGGCCCCCCAGCCCAGCCACCACAGCAGTGCTCAGGCACCAGGCTGGGACCAAAGGGACATCTGCTGGAAACAGGCAGCATTACCAAAAGCTTCCCTGAACTTTTGTGAAAAATGCTATATAAGAAGCTAAATCCAATCAGATCAAAAGAGACTAGAAGGAGAATTCAGATGCACATAAATTTTGCTTCCTAACAAATTCTTTGAGGAATTCTAATTAATGCATGACTTYTAACATTCCATTTTAGAGACTAACACATGCTCAAATAGCTTTAGGAGATTGAAAAATTGAAGAGTTTTAAGAGAGATTGGGAGGCTCAGCAGTTACACAGGTGTTTTAAATGGGACAGCTTTATCCTGTGACTCCTTAGTGGCAGCAGTTTAGAATCATTGGCCATAGTTATATCTCCAGATCTCTGTCGGGAAAAACAATTACAGAAGGGATAAAGGATAATAACTCTGTACCAAAATTTGGAAGAGGTTCATCGGGTGCTTAACAAGTGTATTATTTCTAATGTTTAGTTAAAAGTATTTATACCATTTCAAAATTTGTATTACTTTAAAAGCAGTCTTTTAATAATGACTTAATATTGTCATCTCTGAGGATGAGCGTGGGAGTCAGCGATACTGAGGGACAAACCTAATTCTGTCAAACATGGGTAAGTTTAGGTTTGAACTCTCTGTGCACGCTCCTCTGATGGTTATGAGAGTTAGCTATGGCTGTGAAGAAATGTCTTATTATAAGAAGACCCAGCCCAGCCTTTGTGGGCTGCTTTGTTTCCAAACACCAACAAAACTGGACAAATCTACAATGAAACATCACTTACACTAAAACTCCACTAACAGAACTGGAGAATATTAATGGGCTGGTGCAGTTTCACATGCTCTAAATAGGAAATAAGATCAGAATCAGCACTGCCACAGACCTGAAAGCAGAGGAAAGTACTTCTCAGTGCTAATTGCTCCACTGCCTATRTGTGGAGCTGTGGCTACAGGATCTTTTCTCATCTTATTTTCTATTCCTAGTTTATATTTTAATTTATTAAGTGCAAATAAGCCATGGGATCATCAACAACAACAACAACAAATCCAAAATATCAACAAGAACAAAATAAACCACAGAGAGGAAATGTTAATGCTTCACAAGTCAGAGAGGGACAAAGCTTGATGAGCCAATTAAAGCAAGCTTCCAGTGAATGTACAGTACCGTAGGAGGGCACTAAGTCTCTGGTATCAATGTCTCCACATATCAACACCTGGCTTCCTAAATGAAGAGTAAAATCACAAAGCTTTCACTTCAATACTTAGTACCTCCCTTTGTCTATTTGCTCTAGTACCTGAGTGCTTACTTACTATGGTCTATATAAAATGTTCTTCCATCCAGGTGTATTCTTTCCTCCCAGCCAGGCTGGAAATGGGAAATAAAAACAAAGAAAAGAGAGAGTAAGTGAAATAGTATCAGTGTCACACAGCCTGAAGCAGTGCATTGCTCACACCTACTGGACTAATCTCAAAGATGCTTATGAGGTAGGAAACCCCAAGTGACCAGATGCACAATGGCAAGGCCACAAATCCAGGCAGACTCAGACCTAGCTCTTATACAGGTCACTGCATCCTGTGCAGGGAATATTTTTTATAGTGGAAGCCTCAGGATTCCCATCCATTCCCTCTGTGAGCAAACAATCACAGAGAACAGATGGTCCATCATGGCTTAGTTGGAAAGTTTCTGCTCCTACTTCTGAAAGCCACGTGGGTAATTTACTGTMAATGTGTAACCCAGGCTCCCTGTACAGTGGGACAACAATGTCCTAACCTAGTCCTCASTTCTTCCCTTTTCTCACGTCCCTGCAGTGCAGAAAGGGGAGCAGGTGGCAGGCTGTAGGGACAGGCAATGCTGGCCAGCCTGGGCTGCCAGAAAATACAGAGGAGAAATTATTTCACTTCAGTCTTGCTGGAGAAACTCGTGTTAAATTCTGTAGTCATCCTGACCTCGCTCCCAACCAGGAAGTTTAACTGAGGTGAAATCTGTTGCTAACAATCTGTTGCTAGTGACAGGTCAGGCTACCCTGGTTTCACTGCATGTTTCGCCCTTGCAGTTAACAGAACAAACTGTAATTGGGCCCCACGTACCTGGACAAATGCAAGAGCACAGCTGTTTCCTAAAGCCAAAGAGCATTCCTGCTGCTGTGACCAGGAATGTGTCAGCTTTCACACATTACTCTCTACCTTTAAGGGCTGGGAGTATTTTAAAAACAAAGCAAAGCTCTGCATTTGACATGTCTGTAAATCCCCATTACACTTTGATTACAAGTATGACAAAACTTCTGACACTAAATTGATGATTTGCTCTGCAAAATGTGGAGGGTTCATTGAAAAATCAAAATTTATTCTGATTTCTAAATGCTAGAATATGCTGGTGCACTGATAGAGCTTGCGTGGCACAATCTGCTCTGGTTTTGCTCAGCAGTGATTATGCTTATCTAAAAGCACAGTCAGACACAGCCCAGGTAAGAGTGTGCAAAGCTCAACACTTCAGTAGCACAGAAAAAGGCCATGAGTTAGGGCCTCCTGGGCTGGCTCTGGAGGGCCTGAGCAAGCCCCAGGGCACAGCAGGGCTCCAGAGCCTCCAAGAAGAACAGCAGCAGCCTGAGCCCAGAATAGAGCAGAGCCATGAGACAGGAGGTGTAGGTTAGAACACAGGCACAGCATCACTTACAGGAAGAGGGCCCAAATCGTTGGGGTTCAGAGACGCTTTGGATCTCAAATGCACTGGAAACTTCAGCCGTGGATCCTCCTGGAACACAGGTGTGCAACTGTAAATCCAACAGATCAAGGCAGATCTACAAAGTCAAGCACAGACTTATCTGGAAATCCTCCTGTGTTACAGTTATTCTTTTCTTTTCGGARAATAAAACAAAACATGCCTTATTAGGATTTCTACAGTGCAATGAATTTTCCAGYGCTGAATAAGCAAGGGTGATATAAGACCTGACTCCATTAAATGTGTGCTATATTCAGGGAYATGCTTCAAAACCCACAGGCCTGCTCTTAGGATGCCTGCACTCTACAAGGGCTTTTACATGCACATGCACATTTTTGGCTCTTAAAAACACAAAGACACGTGCCATGCTGAAACAGGGGCATGCAGCAGGAAGACAGAGAGGGATCGTGGCCCCGGGGCCTCGGCTGGAGCGCCCTTACCCAGGTGGTGGTCTTGGTGTTGTGGTCGATGAAGAAGGGGCGGCCGTTGGGGGCGATGCGCATCTCCCAGCCCGGGGGCAGGAAGCTCTGCGCCCCCTTGTGCTGGGGCTTGGGGGAGTTGTAGGGGGACGGCTGTGGGGACTGGGGGTTGGACAGGGTGTCCTTCACCGCCCTGCGCACCGGAGAGTCCTTCATGCCCTGCGGAGAGGAAGCAGAACCATTGCACGCACGGCACTCGGCGCTGCAAAACCAACCCAACCTGGCTTCACAGCAAACAGCTTTTCATTGCACATGGAATTAATACCAGAATTAAATGCTGGCACTGATTTACTAGAACCTAATTAGCTCTATCTGTGCCTTCTAACATGCCCAGTCTTTTGCTGTAAAGGACATGTTGTTCTGTGCCTTCCTCTGCAATAACAACGTCCCCAGTATTTACACCTGACTGTACCTTCCTCTGCACCTGCCCTGGATGTGTCCATATTTCATTTTACCAAGGAAAAGACAAAAGCAGTGCTTCAGGGGCAATACATCTCATTTACAAGGAAGCCTGTAAGTGCAAGGCTGTGTGAGCCACAGCTCTTTCAAACTCTTAAGCACAAAGAGGAAATCTGAAGAACTGGCTCTCTTCAGCACAGCCATGAGTAGCTGAGACAAGAGTTCGAACCACACCATCGCAAGTGAAACGTGCACAGGCTTTGATTGGGTAGGGAGCCACTTCAGCTATTCCTTAGCCCCGTCACAGTGAACATCCRTCCCCAGCCTTTGGAAAGACACGTGGAAGCAATGCAGGGAGGAGTGWGGGTGCAGGAGCAGCCGGGGGCTCACCTCCAGCGGTGCTGACAGGGTGACCGTGGGCGAGCTCAGGCTGCGGGGCCGCCGGATCTGSGGCTCGCTCAGGTGGTTGCTGCTGCTCGTGCCCGGCCCCACCATCCCGTCCTCGGCGAGCTGTGCAGAGCAAAGCCAGTCACAAATTCACAAACGCTGCCCACGTGCAGGACACGATAAAACTGATGGCATTGTTATCATCACTACTGTTCTGAACCAGACTTCCTTAAAGGCCATAAAGGGTATTTAATGTAATTCCACTGGAAGGGCCAAGAACCTATGGTTCTATGAATGGCTCGAGCCAGCTTTCACATTTAATCCAAAGAACACATTTGCTTCCTTTTAAGAGCTCTTCTGCATCTCTGGAAATATCCTTCTCTTGCAGCAATCACCTTAACCCTGTCCTTGATATAATTAAAAGAAGTAACCAAACCCATCCCARATTACTGCAGCTTTTTATGATTCATCTGTATTGTCATGACAACGATTGGGATATTTCCTTTCCATTTCAGATGTCTGGAAGCTGCCCCAGCTGAATGCCCCTCAGGCAAGCCAAGTGCTGGCTCCCAGGGTGCAGCAGGGTACCTGCATGATGGGCCGTGTCCACGTTGTGGTCCGGTTGTTGTGGTTGACGTAGTAGGTCCGGCCCTTGGCGTCCTTGCGCTCCTCCCAGCCTGAAGGCAAGCCCGGCGTGGTGTGCACGTAAGCCACAGAAGGCTGCTCAGGCAAGAAATCATTGAATTCTTATTTTATAATCGATAAAAAAACTTTACATTTTAAGCTCTAGCTAGTAAACTAACACTCTTTTTAATCACAACAACCATATGGAAAAATCCAGTTTCTGATTTAATTTAATTCAAGCTCTTTATCATGTGCCTTTGAATCAAATAATTTTTTTCTCCCAAGAGATCTTTTGGGTCAGTTTGACACAGATTCAGCAAACAGACAAGTTCATATGCCCTCAAACATTATATTTTGTTGCACATAATGACAAAAAGGAACTTTATGTTTTAGTGAGTTTTCCTTAAAAGGCCGAGTTTTTTTCCTTTTATCAGGATGGATAAGTAAGAGTTAAACAACCATAGAGTCAAGTCTCCCAAGTCCTGCTCTCTCTTCATTACCCCAGGGTATCTTGATTCAGTTGCCAGAAACTACTGTGGGTTTAGAAAGTTAATTTTAACCGTTTTGCTCTGTCACAAATGCTGCACTCAGGGCTTCTGTGTCCCAACGACATCAGATAACCCCAAACTGAAGCCTCAACTTCAGCATGACAAAAACTTTTAGTAAAAGCTCCACAAGCTCCCTGTACTAAGAGAAACATACAGGTAAGGGAAGAGTCACATCCTGCTGCCCACAGGAACTGTCCCTGTGTGTGGCTGACGTTCTCTCGTGTCCTTCCTGTCCCCAAAACACCCAAGCATGAGTTCATAGACATGAGCTAGGAACTGGAACCAAGTGGGATGAAAGACCTGCTTAATTCAGAGGCTGAAGCACTACAGGCTCTGGGCTTTTGCCATGAAAAAAGGCAAAAGGCTCGGTTCAGCAAGATAATGAACTTAATTCTTGTTCTTGCTTCATCTCTGCCAGACCTTTCCCAGAGCAGCTGCCATGGGCAGTGCAAGTGCTGTTTAAGAGCAGAGCACAGCTGACACAAGGAACTGCACAACTGTGGGGATAATGAAGAAAGGAAAGGAGAAAAGATACTGGATGGSTCAGGAAGCTGACATACTGCAACAGGGAAGAGAAAACAGAGGGAAACAGATGAGAACCCAAGGGCAGACTCCCAGACTCACTTCCTTCCCTCCTGAAGAGCCAAGGGCTATTTTCCCCATGTTGTTCCCAGAGCTGGCRGGCCATGAGGAGAACACCTTGCCCCTAACACTCGGTTCCAACTCAGAGACAGGGAGAAGGATGCTGCCTCCGGGCCTGAGCCTGGCTCCTGCTCCAAGGAGGGGGTTTGTACAGATCTGAAGGCAAAATCAAGGTGACCAGAGACTTTTACTGCTGACAGGTTGTTCGTCTGCAAGCATCAAGTGCCCAAGGACCCAAGAGAAAGCAGCTTTGAAGATAAAGGATTTAGACCACGAATGCTGTGTAAGTCCCAATTCCTCCACAGATCTGGGACTCTGGATGTAAATGCTGAACAAAGACAAGTTGGGATCAGATACTGCGGCATGGTGAGGTAAAACATCTTGGTATGGCTACACTAATGATGAGTCAAAATATTAATATTTTGCTCTAAAAGGTCTAATCAAGACAAGATGCTCTACCAAGGGAGTACCACTACTGTGCAAGTTCACCTAGCACAATTAACTAACTACTAATGAGTCAGGCATTTTATTTAGACTTTGCTATTTGCAAGTGTGCTCCTCTGGTTCTAAAATTAAAAACCAGTGAATACAGACAATATAACAGAACGATACATCAACACCCGAAGTAAGACTTATTTATTTACCAGATGCAAATAGCAATTTATAGCAAGTATAAATTAAATTTCTTTCTCTGAAACACATTCTCTAGGAGGGCATAAATTCATAAAAGCCATTTATGATAGTTACTGTAAATGATTTCCATCAAATAACTCACTTCAGACTGGCAGTTAATTAGGTTAAAGGTTCAACRTATATAATTAGAATAACGTTCAATATAGATTAAACCCACTTTCCTTGTATTACACTTTCAGCAAAGCATATCAAGAATTTTATGGGATGATCAAACTATAGTCTTGGACTGCTGAGGAACTGCTGGAAAATGACACTGGCATTCAGTAAGACCATTAAGAGCTCTATGCTATATCACTGTACCCCCAAGGCTCTCAAATTGTGACCAACTTTAAGAATTAAAATTAATTAGTCTGGTGGAGAGTCATGGGAAGACAAGAAGACACAAGATGCAAACACAGCTACATGTACAATGATTTGATGTCTCTAATCACTGCAGCTTCCAGTACCTAAAAGAATTAGCTACTGTAGCTTTCAGGAGCCCATGGCATTTACTTATGCACAGCTTTGTCATAATTCAATGTCACATCCAAGTCCCTAAACCATGCCAGTATTTGAGTACAATTGCAGTGTTTTGAGAAATGTTGAGAAAATTTGGGACAAAAATATGTAAGTTTTCATTCAATAGCTGTATTTCATTCCACACATGGCTGCTTTTTCTTTTTAAAAAGTTCCTCATTGTACAAGACCTACATGTCCCCCCATTTAATTTAGAGATAGTGCTTGATAAAGAGTTTTATTACCGTTGGCTCCTCTCCCCCTGTGACAGTTGAAGAACGAGCTCTCCTAGAGGGACCATTCTGCTGTTAAATGATAATTAATGTTACACAGATTTACTGAAGAAGGTCACAGGTTACTGTCACATCTTAAGGAGCAAGGCATCAGACACATTTGCCAAGAGAGAGCAGTGAGATGGGTAATAGCAAATCAGGCACTGGTTACCAAGCCGGAATCCCAGAGGAGCGCTGGATTTAGGAAGAATGTGTACTCAGTTGCCAGAAGAGAAGTGATCATTAGCTCAGGGAGGATGAGATGTGGTTAAGCTCAGGTACAGTGATGTTTAAGGCAATGCTCAGCGCTGCTGATTTGAACAGAGGGTCCCTCAAGAAGCAGGAGAAAGGCCCCTCTCTCTCTCCCCAGCCCACGCCCGGCCCCTGGCTCCAGCATGCTAAACACAGCAAGAAAGCAGCAAGCAGCCCCTGCTCCCCCTGCAGCCAGGCACAGAGCTGCACTGGGACTGTCCCCAGAGCCAGGGACAAGCTTCAGCTACACTAAATAACTGCTACAGCCAAGAGAAAACCTCTGTGGTTTCTGGAAACGTTCACCCAAGAGCAGCAGAGAGAACAAGCGACACAAACACACCAAACTTCTTGGTATGCACAGGTTTTCTATTAGCAGATTCACATGGGATGTATTTATAACTTTTAAAAAATGAATAAAAAGCTCTTGGAAGAAAAGTATAATCTTTTGAAAGATTCTTTTGCGATCTGACCAGTSGTATTCAAAAGCACACCTTGCACACTCCTATTTTAAGTGGTCTCTGTACCTACTGCTGAGAGGTGGCAGAGAGAACAAACCTGCCACCTCTGCAACCCTTGCACGTGGGCTGTAGGAGAGGCACCACGTTCTGTCAGCTGGAGCACACTGTGCCTGGTTCTGACAGGAGAGAGAAGCTTTGTTTACAAAACAACTTTGTATCTTTTCCTGTTTGAACAATCTCCTTAAACAAACCTGCAGAAGTTGCCTCCTTTTCACTACAACCAGGCAAAACACCAATCCTTTGGGATTTTAGACAGATTTATATATTCCAAATAAAATCAACTTATGGGCCACAGAAATATGTCTGCTATCAGAGTCCTGTGGCTCTCCTGCCCTCTCCTCCCTTGGAGGAGTTTCTCCACTGACTGCATATAGGAGTGCAGTAACCTAAATTTCCATGGTAAATAACTGGAGAGGGCGACTTGCTCAGTCTCCAAACATTTTCCTGTCTCAGGAATGTCCTCCTTTTTTAGCTCACATAAATTTGGYTTGGGACAATCAGATGCCCACCTTGGTGGCTGACTAGAGCTGGCCCAAGGCAAGGTGTTATTCAGAATGAGAGAATTCACCCAAAAWGGAAGGAGCTCTGGCTTACCAGGGATAACTGGGACTGCTCAGCGACTGCATCTGTCACACTGCAGGACCTCAGTCGTGAAGAAGGTTCTCTTTGCTGCAAGGTAAAAAACAGRAAGATGTCTCCACGTTAGCATGTCTTAAAACATGATGTTTACTCAGAAAATTCAGTAATTACAGGTGCTAACCTCTGAGAGCTCAAAGCTCTTAAAAATTAAATTACTTTAAAATTTATGGTATTTCTTAAAAAAAAATCTGTTTCAATCTTCCTCTTTGCTGCTAACTTTTGAATTAGTTGTGTCTTTTCCCAAGACACATCCTTCATGACTGTGAACTAGAAACCAAAGCCCCCTAAAAAAGCAGACATGCATCACATCTGACACTACACTGTAATTCCTCCCCACCAGTCCAGCTGGGCACTCCAGGGCTGGGCAGTGTTTAGGAAAACCCAGCCCTGACACATCTGCAGTAAAACCAGTGGGGGGCTACTAAAACTGCAGCTCTCAACACAAGCCCAAGTGCCTCTGCCTGTGGGTCCAGGGGAGCATCAGAGCTGTCACTGGCTGCCCAACCTCCAGGTGACATTCCCATCAGGCAGAGACCARCTGCACTGGCTCTTTGGGAAAAATGCACCTAATCAAGACTCTGTTGGATGAGTCAAGAGTATTTCTTATGTCTTGAACTGCAGAGGTACCTTGAGAGCATTGTATTAAGAATAAAAAATAAATAAGAGTATGATGCTCTGTTTAATATTTACAATTATTTTTGTAATCAAAGAGACATAAAACATTCCCCCAGTTGTACATGCATTATCCTGATGTTTTAATGGCATCTGACTAATGGATAACACAAACAGACAGACCATTTTTTTGGTTTTCCCTTTCCTTTGGAAATTCCTAGCTTGATACCCTCGACTCTCATCTACTTTGCTTCACTAAAGGTCTAACAAGTAGCAGAGTCTGAAGTTCAACTCACACAGAACTCTTGAAATCTGAACAGAGGAATTTTCTTGTCTGAGGCAGTTTGCTTGCTGGTGAAGCTGCTTTTTGGAAGGGAATTTTAACTACATGCTCAGGTTTTCCTGAGCCCAGCAGTCACTCCCCATGCATGAAGTGATTCAGGTTATGCCAAAGAAATGCACATTCTGCACTAGAGCCTTACAGATGGCACGTTACGTACAATCAAAGAGCCGAGTTGTTCCCCATTGGAATCAGGAGTGACCTGGAGTCTTCTGCTCAGCTCCTCAGACAGCTCCTGAGGACTGGTCCGGGACACCGGAGACGCAGGAGGAGGTGGCAGTGACAAGCTCAAGGAATCCCCACTGGCACTTGCCTCCTCTGAAATGGTTTCCCAAGGCTAACAAAAGAGAAGAAACTAGATTTAGGTTTTATACAGACAGAGTCTTCTTTCCCTCTGCCTTCTGTGTTATTGTCTCACTGGGCCCAACCCACAAACAGCTTCGCTTCACCCTAAATCAAAGCACTACAGAAAACTAAGCTCAGGGCAGCTACAGCCAGTCTGCTTCCCATTTTTTATCATTTATTCCACTGTTGTTTAGAGCAGAATATGAAAGTGTTTCTATCAGTGTATATAAGACAAGCAATTTGGAATGATGACTGCTTCCCAGCACCGACATGGGGCTCAGTGCTGTCCACAGGGCACCAGGCAGCTGCAGCTGCACAGGAGCCTGGCAGTGTGCCTCTGGCTGCACTGTCATTGTGCTGCTGGCATCTTCCCAAGGCAATGTCCACAAACGCCGTGGAAAACCACGACTTTCCGTGCAGCTCACATGTGAGAAGCACAGCAGCTCCAAGTTCAGCCAGCTTCTCAAGCCCAAGGCTTGGGCTTACCTCAGGAATGTCTCCACTCTCCACAGGCTCTGGCTCCAAATCCTCGCTGATGTGGCGCCGAGAGCGGAAGCGCCTGTGAGCTGCCTCTTGGTTTATCTGTCTGATATTGTTATCTGACTCGGACCCCACGTCGCTGCAGGGGGGAGCCCAGCAYGGGAAGGAGGAAAGAACAAGAAAATAACCCAAGTTAAACTCAGCCCCCCATTTTGTCCATTGCCTTTTATAATGCTTTCGATTATAAAAATCATTATTCATGCATATATCAAGGTTCATAATTGGGAGACTGTTTAATCCCTCAGTTGAAAGAAAATAAAACTGGAAGCACTTTACAAATATCACAGAACACCAGGCTGGGAAGGACCTCAGGGGTCATCTGGTTCAACCTCTGCTRGCAGGGAAACCATGGCCTAGACAAGATGACCCAGCACTCTGTGGAGCCCAACCTCAAASGTGTCCAGTGCAAGGGGGATCCAGCACTTCCTTGGAAGTGCAGGTTAAATACATGATCTCACTATAACTCCAAACACTGTCAGTTATACACTCTGTAAAATGTACGCTTGCCACAGCTTTCTAAATCTAATCTGGAGAAGATATTGCCACAGAGCTCTGTGACAGCACATCCTGGGAATGAAGCCTATTCACAGAATAATAACCAGGATCTCCTCAAAGCTAATCTGTTCAACTTCATTTAAACTTAGTAGAGTTGACTCTTTTCCTTACCTCTTCAACAGTCTCTAGAAACAAAGTAATTTACTCCTGYTAAATTACTTACTGAAAAATTCCTTATCTGTCTCCTAACATTCTAAGGTGCTTTGTTAATGCACTGCCTTCCCTGGCATCCCAGAGCTCCTGGATTTCCCAGAATACTCTGTGTCTCTGTAATCTGCTGGGGGCAAGCAAGTCTCTTTCAGGCATAAACAAAGCACGTTTTCCTTTGTGCCTCGAGCCTCAGCCTGGCTCTCCATCCCCCCCAGCCCCAGCTGCTCACATGAGGCTGGGCCGGTGCCACTGGGTGCTCCTGTTGTTGTGGTTCACGTAGTAGGTTCTCCCCAGGTTGTCCACCTTCTCCTCCCAGCCAGGGGGCAGTGGAGGAGGCGGCAGCTCCTCCTGACGAGAGGCGGCATCGCTGGAATCCACCACGTCCCAGCCGTGCTTAGGAAGGAAGGAAAAAGACTCTGTGGTTACTGTGTGCGCCTCGYTTCAACGAGAAAAGAGCTAAATCCCCATCGGTCTGTTCAAGAGGGATCTCCAAAGGTGGCTGGGTGGTGSCTTGGTGCCAAAGAGAACCAACTGCCAACTCTGTTTCCAGGGCTTTWTCCTTCCAGTGCACCTGACACTACAATTTTCCTTGAATCCTTCCTTGAGGATTCAGCCTTACCTCAGAGTCATCCCTCTGATCACTATTTTCTTCCTCTTGGCCACCATTTTTGGGCATATAYGCCATCTTCAGTCTCAAGAAACCCTTCACACGAGATTTGTGGCTACAAGACAAGCAGGTACATTGCATTTAAGAACTCTTAAATAATTGTAAATAAAAAAATCATGAAGTAAGAAATGTTTTARAGTCCTCAAATGTTTTAAAGGTCCTTCCTCTCACCTTCTTGGTCTGAGGAGGAAATCCTTAAATGTGTATGGCCTCTCCATGGTTGGGTCTTCAGTCTGTAAGCAGTGGAGAAAATGGCAAATTAATGGGCTTGCCYACAAGTCCAGCCACATAAAGAACATTCACACAGCAGGCTGACAGATTACATCTCTGATTTCCACTGAATCCTAAGTTACCTAAAGCCTGGAATCTTGAAAACTTTCTAATCCTTGAGAATTTCAGCTTTCTTACCAAGTAAGTCACTTCCTTCTCATGTGCAAACACACAGTTGCTGTGGGCACAGAACTAGGAATTTCAGATGCCAAGGGAAAAGGATGATGAATCCATACCCACACTTCCCCTGCTGATTGTCTGGGGAGCTTTACTCTAAACTTAAAGCACGAGCTGTGTTACACTTGGCAGCCAAATCCCACAGAGCCTCTCCATTCACTGCCTGAGCCAGTGTCCACTTTCYCTGGGGGAGACACGCTGCCTGTTTTGCTCAGGGATGGCAGATCTGAACAAGCTCACCAGGACACCAAGGCATGCAGGATTCACACTGCTGCTCAGCTGGAAGGGATGTGCTCCCAGAGAGGAGCTGCATTATTTACCCAAATTCTGTCCAGAGTAATTAGCTGGCACTGGAGAAACAAGGACTTTGACAAACAAACCAGCAGGATGAGAAAGCTGATTATTAATTTGTTAATAAATACATCCCAATGGCTCCTACCAAGATAAGGAAGGCTGAGTGCAGATGTACAGTGTGCACCCACACCTTCCCAACAGGTAACACTCTCCCTGGAATGGGCAGGAGCAGGCAGGGAAGTGCCTGCAAGGTCACAGCTACTGAAGGAAGGACTGCTCTGAGACACAGCAGCTTTGCCATGGAAAATGTCTGAGGAGGAAACTCTTCCCACTGTCCCACCAGGGCTATTTAGATCATGTCTGTACACAAGGACACATAAATGGAGATATCCACACAGGCCCACATCTGCACAGCACGGCTGGGATGACAACAGCTCCCATGAGAAGGGAGCCACGCATTTGTCACCGCAAGGTGTTCCTGATCCTTCCCTTGTAGCTTTCCACTGTTACAGTTGATAACCCAACAGGCTCCAGATCAACCATAACAGACACGTCTAAACAAGCATCACTGTGCAAGTCACTACAAAGCAATTTTTCTCCTACAATAGCATCCATCAATAGCAAGAAGTCAAAATCAGACTCAAAAAGCCAATTATGCTCAACTGACATAACTGGCATATGTTAAGATTAACATGCACAACATCTAAAAAATATTAACTACATTCAGCCAGTGTTAGTCATCCAAAACAGTATATAATATCAGAAGTGTTTGTACCAAGGCTAATGCAATCCCTCTATATATATATACAAATATATAGTTATTCCTATTTATAAATCTATAAATAGAAATTGCACTTAATTTAGCATCTAATTTTAYAGCCCATGCAGAATCCTGGCTGCTGGGGGGAAACCAGACAACTTTACAGAATTACAGAACCAGCTTTACACTGAATTCCTCCATTAATTAAGAAACAGAAACAAACATTACCACCTTCAAACCAAACACCTCAAATGTCTATTGACAATAAAATGACTCAAACCCTGTGTCAAATTACTTTCTATTGATTGCTATTGAACTCTTACTGTTGGCAAAGAATTCAATTTCAGCTAAAATAATGAACAGATGACATAGTTCTGGCAGCCTTTTGGCTTTTCATGCATTTGCTGGAGCAAAGCTGCTCTCAGGAAGCTTTTTTTGCACAGAAAGCGCATCCCTTCCATGCACAGCTGATGCATCTCCCTGTCCCTGCACAAGTGAGGCTTGGTTGTCCACAAGAGTTTGTTTTAAGCTCTGCTGGGAGCACTTGCTTTAGGAGAAAGTGCAATCAGCTGTACACAGCCCCAGGGGTTTCCAGAGGTCTGGTGCTTACCGGGAGGTGACTGAGCGGCACATCCACCTGGCCCAGGAAGTCGTCTCGGGTCTGTCACACAGAAAGTAAACTTACATCAGAAAAGCAAAAATAATAAATATCAACCTAGTCACAATGAGACAAAGCCAAAGATGGCTGAGTACCATTATTTTAGGAAACACTGGTTTCTACCCCCTTATTGTTGCCCATTATTTGTTGCTGTCATTCATTTATCTTAGCACAGTAGTTCTCGTGACACTCCAAGCAGGTTTCTGAGCCCACAGCACACGTGGTGGTGCTGACACATTCTGCCTGGGGGATCCATCCAACCAACCCAGAGCCCCCAAGCACTGAGGAGCCCCAGGTGGTTTCCTGTTGAAGGGGGACAGGTCCAAGCCCTCCTTCATGGACGGACAGCCCTAAAGCTCCCCACGCTGGGAGCAGCTCAGCCAGCAGGGGGAATTCCAGCCTTTGGGGCGCCGTGCTCCAGGGACCCTCTGGGGCAGGAACTGTCACCATCAAGCAGTTGTGCTCTTCCAAACCCAAGCAGGGAACGCAGCTTCTGTTCAGATACTGTTTGTGACACCAGATATCAGCCCCAGTGATTCCCAAATAACCTGCTGCCTATTTATAACCACGCTATGCTCGGAATTCCAGGAAGTGCATGCTGCTGCTSCACAGCCAAGTTTACATATTTCTCATAGCAGAGCATTAAGTTTAATATTAAAATTCATATTTTATATGAGAACCTCATAAGAATTCTGTTTCTGCTACAAAGATAGGATGATGTTTCGTGATCCCCACAGAATGGACACATCCTGCTGTGCTGGATGCTACAGAACAACACAAAAAGCACTAAGGAGACCGTGGTTTTTCCAATATTAAGTAAAAAACAGGGAGTAGATTTTTCAGCACAGAATTTTGACCGTTAACCTTCTTCCCAGCAAATACTAGAAAAACCTGGTAGCATGCCCTGGTTTTAGGGAATTAACATGTTTTCCCCTTAACACTGGCAAATCCCAAGTACTCACCACCTCCTGCTTCAGTACAGTCACTCCAATAACARCTACTCTGAAGAAAATACACACCTATTGCTACATCTCTTCTTGCAGCTTTTAGCTCAGGAAAAATACAGCTCATGGATACAGGAAATGTTCAGGTAGGTTAGAAAGAGCCTCAAAGAACCTGAACCACAAAATATGTTTGTAGCTTGCAAYGGAACTGGAAATTCCTCAGTCCCAGCCAGTTCTGTAAGCACAATCACTCCCTCATAATTCTGCATGCATATGGTCACCTTTGCCAGAACTAGGGCTCTTGAAAAACAGTCTTTATGTAACACTTGACTGYACACATACATCTGTAAGAAAAGGAGGGGAGGCTAGTATATTAATATTAGCATTCAGTATTTTWGTCTGTGAAAAGAATTTTCACTTGCAAGCCTCCACGGCTCTATAATTTAGGCATTCTCTCTTTGGGGCTTCCTGCTTCCAGCAAAGGCACCTCATGARCCACAGGAATCTTTTCCAYTGCCTTCTTTTTCCATTTCTCATTATAATGATGCTGTTTGGGTTTTGCCSTTTTTTCCCCTATGTTCTCTGTATTCTTCACACATATATTTGTAACTCTGTCACCTATCATATTAATAGCTGTATTTCCCAGTACTTTTTCATGGCCYTTCCCAAAGCAGAAAGACAAAACAAAATCCAGAGCTCCAAGCCCTGGGAGGTACAAGGCTCCAGTACTACCTTGGTTCTTCCTGGGAATCAAGGCTGAGAACAACCCTTCAAGATACATCCTCATGCACAAAGTACAACTAGTGCTGAAGAGGGGGTTCCAGAGAAGGGGCTTAACTGGGGGGAAATTGCATCACCACTTGCCCTCCTAACTGGTGCTTTTTATCAGTCATGCTAATTTCCTAAAACCTATAAAGATGTACTCACCCCTAGGGGAGTAGGCTTTTGTGGACATCTYTCCATAACTGCTCCCAAAGGCCTTCAAATAAAGATTACCTCCTAACCGAAATTATTTTTAGGTTGGGAAAAAAGCAACAATATCAGTGTCTGTTTTGAGAAACTCTCTGTCACTAAAATCCACAGAGCCACCCAAGGCAGCAGCCTGCTCACCTGTGTATCACAGTATCACACTGCTAACTCCTGCTCCAGACAGTGRGTAATCCCTTCTCCAACACAAAGGCACAGGACGCAGATGCTCACCTTGAGTAGGACTKTCCCAACCAGAAGAAGTGACCCCTCAAATGCCATTGCTCCTGTCCCACCTGGAACGTGGCCTCTGTGTGGGCAGCAGGACAAGCACACGCAGGCAGGGGTGGGGCAGGGCTCAGATGCTTTGTTAGAGTCTTACTGCAAAGCCCAAGTATAACAAAAGCTACCCCAAAATTTCCTAATTAGCCTTGAACGCTCAGAGCAATTTCACCAAGTTTCAGCATCCCCTGGTCCACCTGTTGGGTTGGTTTAGCACATTYGTTGTGGAAGAGGAGAAAGTCAGACCCTGTCCTATTTTCCAAGGAGCTCTCTTGAAATGAAAGGTAATCACTGCAGTGTTTTGGCAGACATAAACACCCTGTCTGTTCAGGAAACCCAAATCTGTCCAACCACCTCGCTCGTTCATGCACTGATCCTGTGGAAAGCAGCACCAGGCTCACACGTACCAGGCATGGCAGGTGTTCTGTGCACTGAATTCTCCTGAGTGTGTGAGGGACCCCTCACACCTGCACAGGCACTGCAATGAAACCTGGTCATCACTGCATCCCAAGAATAGCCAACACCTCAACTGTCCAGTGAAAGACAATGGAAAAAACCAAGGAAACACTTCATTAAGTGTAATCAGTAGTCAGTGACTGAAAAACAAAACTACTTGGAAATTCCAACTTGTGCCAAACACCTCAGAATGTGGAACAACTCCCTGTTCATCTTAGGAGATTGAGGTGACAAGGTGACACTCCCAAGACAAATGTACATAAAAATTAGGCTGCAATTTGGTGCCTGTCCAAGCTGCAAGCCAGGAAAAAAAGCCTGGGATAAAATTGCAGTGCCCTAAACACCCTTAGTCTCCAAAGCAGCAGAGAAAGGAAAAGCATCCATTGACACTTCAGTTCAAATCAGAACGTTTAGCTGAGCCTCAGGACTGTGTACATGCACATCAGCTTTACTTGGAACCACACAAAAGAATGAATAAACTGAACTGTTGCATTGATGCTCATTTCAATCACTGAAGCTTGTTGATTTCCAGAAGGGAAGGTGTCAATAATAACAGTTCAGCTGTTAAGAGACTTGCTCATTTCAGCTCTGGAGTGAAAGGTAAATATTACCTCAGATGTGCACCCATAAATAAAACAGACATTACAGCTGGGTAATAGCTGAGCACACGAGCAACTACAACAGGCAACTCAACTCCACTTAGCTTTATTCCAGCCTGAACAGAAATCAGAAGTTGGAAAACAGCAGAGGTACAACAGGTTAGTCAGGACGTTGACTAAAAGGTCACACAAACAACGTGAAGGATCTGCAGGAGGGGGCAGGTCCCACAGGGACTAAATCCTATTAAGCCCCCCAAATGTGCACACAAGCTGACACCCCCAGGGAAAGGCTCCACTGCTGCCATGCAGCACCAGGCCAAGCTGCAATGCTGTGCTTACCTGCTGCTTCCTCAGACCAACATCATCAGGACAGCTCTCCYGGCAGCTCTGCTCCTGGACTTTTCCTGCCTGTCCTAACCTGGACCAACACACCCYGCTCTTACAGCTGATCACCAACAATGCAGAACAAACTCCTGAAAGTGCCTGGAAATTTCCTAAGGTTGGGAACGATCTCAGAGGGGTTCCCATGGAATGCCCCTGTATGAAAACGTGACCACCTTGGCCTGGGAACCAGCAAGAGCCACAAACCACAGAGCCGTGGCTCACCCAAACTGAGCACTGGACAGTCAGTGACGAGCTGGGAACAGAGGAACAGGCCCCAGAACCCGTAGTGCTGCCAGCTGCCAGCCAGCGCTGAGGCTGGSCACTGTGGGTACAGAGCTCTCAGAGGTGCTTCGCTTCCCTGGCCAGACACCAGGCTGGGAAGTAACACTCCACCCACCTGCAGTTCCCTCGGCATTTTGAGATGATCAGATCAGGATGTTCCCAGCTTCCTGACCTGAAAATTGTTGTGTGCTATTTCTGGGCACTGCTTAAAGAGATGCTGCACTCCAACCCAGATATTGCTTAATTTCAGAGCAGGCAGACATGATCCCTACAGTAAATTTAACTGGTTTTTAGTGGCCTTAAAGTAAACCAGAGTTCACACCTTTCTCAGACCACAACCATGCTGTGCTTCAGCATACAGCTATGTGTCTAAACTATTATCCAGGTGGAAACCCTGGTGAGGTTCAGAGCCCATCTTCTCTTGACATTTATTCTAAACATATTACGGCCATGTTATTTCCAAACTTCTCGAATCACTGCAGCCCTGGTGGGTGACGCGGAACGTGATGAGAGTGGCTGCGAAGCTGCTCACGGGAACACCATGTGGAACGTGTGCCAGCAGAGGTTTGGTGGCAAAGAGGAGAGAGGGACAGGGAACCCAGCCCCTGGGGACACGGCAGCCGGCTTCAACCTGCGGATCCTGACAGCTACAGGCCAAAGGCACCGTGCAAGATGGGATAAACCCGCTTGGCAAAGCCAAATCCCAGGCTCCCAAGAGGGCACTCTCACCTCCACTGAGCACTCAGCAGCCACTCTGGTACAACAGAAGTGAAAAATTAAGCACGAATAAAGCCAATTTTCCTGATGTAGCACTTAAATCCAGCCCTTGAGATGTGATGTGCCTTTGCTGCCAAGTCCTGGAAAACTGGTCCARGAGTGGTCCAGACTGTCTGGCTCAGACAGCACGACATTTCCCAGCGCAAATASAAGAGCTGCACCCAGCAACAGGAAAAATACAAGAGCAGAAACCACTGCTGCCTTCCCAGAGAGCTACAGGAAACCACCTGTCTCACCTGGAGAGAAAACTCTTCTGAGCACTCTTGTGCTTTTATCAAAGGCTTTAAAAATGAAAAGGACCCCAAAAAAACAAAGAGAATTTGTGTTCATTAAAGTATTGTTAACTATCAAAAAAACCCCCCCAAAAAAACTATCAGCAAACCACAAGTGTATTAATTGAAACAAAGCACATTTAACTGCTTTTGACTAAAACCTTAAAGTATTAATTAGCCATCATAGATGTCTCCTACACCTAAGGCTTATCAACTCCCTGATCTCATTCTCATGAATAAAGCTACAATGATACTTTTATGATATTCCTCTATCATTTGATTATATGATTACTAAAATTCTTAGCTGGAAAGTTTCAGCAATCTTTCTTTCTTTCTTTCTTTCTGAACTGCAATAAAACTCTCTTCATTTATATAAACTTTCAGAAATTCTACCACTTGCCACTGTCACCACTTCTTTCTTAAGCAAAATATTTTCGGCAGCACTTCCTAAGCATAACTAAAATTCCACCTTTCATTTGCTAATAATGGCAGCTGACTATACTTTTGCAGTGGATCTCTGCAATCTGCCTCTGATATTTTCACTGATATATTCYTAATCAAGAATATTGCACTGTAACCACAGAAAAAAAATCCTAATTGATGCGTGTGGGAGTGGTTTTCCTACTCCAAATCTGTAAGTGCAGGTAGAAGAAACAACACGGGTGGGTTATTTCTTAAAAGTGCTCTGTTATTCCTTCCCACCAGAGTAAACAAACACTGACTTCTCCTCCAGGCAGCTCAATACAACAGTGTCAGATTACACTTTCCCTGGTGCCTCCCCTCTCAACTTTCATTTGACAGCCCAATTACTGCCCCGGGGTGTCAGTGCCACGCACGGGGCACGGGGAACGACGAGGAGCTACACGAGGCTCCCAGGGTCACACACAGCCCTCGAGGAGCTACACGAGGCTCCCAGGGTCACACA
>JACDOX010000550.1:0-13320 GCA_014549065.1 Cardinalis cardinalis
GATTAATGGGAAATAATAAAAATATCATTGAAACGTGGAGTCTCAGGGAGGTGATTCAACCCTCAGTCCCAGCTGCCACAGTTGTCAGTAAATTAGGGGAGAAAAGAAACACAAAATCATCCTTTTCCAGTCCCTCCAATTATGCCGGGATGGTTCTGCCTCTGATGAGAGATTCTGAGCGCATTTCCCCTCATCCAGGTGGGAAACTGCTCAGTGAGGAGCGGAGAGCTGGGGGAAAGGGGGGCAAAAGAGGACAGCCAGCAATTCAGGGTGCGCCAGGACACTGAGCACTGCCACCAGGAGCCCGGTGACATCCATCATCCAACGGGGAAAACACAGCCAGGGAAAGGCTGGAGAGGAGAGAACACAACCTCTGTCTCCCCTGCACCAGCTGCTCCCAGGGGAAGGCTGTCAGGAACAGAGAGTTCCCAACAAAGCCAGCTGAGGAGAGAGAGAGACACAGCACAGGAAAAGAAGTGAACAATAAAAAAAATGACACATTGCAGGTGCATAAAATAAAATAAATCCTGATTTTAGAGCCTGGGAAACACACATACACTCATGGCTGATCTGCCCGACCTGCTCAGGTGCAGTTTAACTCCTTCTGGATCTGCCTCATCCCTCTTGTGTCCTCCCACCAGGGTGTTCATTGACTGCACAGCATTCCAGTTCCACATATTCCTAAATAAAACAGCTTTGATGTTCTCGTGTTGTAAATGTGAAACTTCGAACTCTACGAGGGGATTTTGGGCTGTGGAGTCCAGAACTGGGGTGGGACAAGGGRGAATGGCTTCCCACTGCCAGGGGACAGGGTTGGATGGGAAATTGGGAAGGAATTCCTTCTGGGAGGGTGGGGAGGGGCTGGGATGGAATTTTGTTTTGGGCTTGGGTTTATGCACGTGGATGTGGCTGCAGGGAGATGGAGTGTGAAATGCTCCATGCATCCACGGATACATTAATTTAATATATTCAATACATTCTGCGGACAAAGAGTTCCCGGTTTAGTTTTTGATCTCAGCCTTTCTCTGCCTCCACCAGCGTTAAAAATCCCAGAATTAAAGGAAACAGAGTAATTGAAATCCTTCCCTGCTAATACACATGGGCAGCCATTTGGAAATGGAGCTGTTATTACAGAAACCTAATAAAATAATTTTCTCCACTTGCCCCCCAGCTATGAAGCAACCGTAACGTGTGGTGACTTTTCTCCAAGCAGCCACCGTGAAATCAGCACAAATTTTCCATCAGAAATGGACAGCTGTGGCCATCAAACCAACGAGGGCTGGGGCTGTTACACCTGGGCAGCCTCAAAAAGTGCATTTTTCGTGTGGAGTGGGAGGGATTTGTTCTCCTGAGCCTGGACCTCAGACTTCCCATGCAGAAAAGGAGCTACAAAAAATTTATTTTCTCCATGAAGAAAAAAATTCCCTTTCTCAATGGAGATAAAATTCCTTTTCCCAATTAAATTGTTGGTTGTTAAGGTCCTGGCCTTTTCCTTGGAGCAAACCAAAGCTGGTTTTGGGGAAGTTCCAATTAATTTCCCTCTTCACTTGCTGGAGGTCGACTAACAAGAACATGAAAGGTATAAAATGAGCTGGAAAGGGGTGAGATCATGGGTGTAAATGAGGGAGGGAATAATGGAATTATTTGGGTTGGAAGGGACCTTAAAGCCCATCCCATCCACCTCCCACTATCTCAGATTGTTCCAAGTCCYATCCAAGCTGACCTTGGGCACTTCCAGGGGTCCAGGGCCAGCCTGGTTAGGAATCTGCTGCTGCTGGCAGAAGTACCAGGGCAAATAAAACATAAATAGGCTCCAAAGAAGGACCCAATCAGCAGCTTCTGCCTCTTCAGCCCTCATTAGAGTGTCAGAGCCTCAGCTCAGCTCATCCTGCTGTACCCTCGCTCCATCTGTTCCGTCTCTAATTTCAACGTCAATCAAAACAAACAGAATTCCTGAAAAATGCGAAAGAAATCTAATGCTTCCAAGTTCCTTTGTCTCCTCCAAGGCTTTACCTCCTCCTGTTTGGCACAGGCAGCTTTCCAAGCTGATTTTTTTTAGGGAATACTACAAAACAGAGAACTCGGAGCCCTCCTAGAGAGCTCTCGTGAAGCTCCATGGTTGGATGGAAGCTGGAACAGATGGGAGAGCTCCTCCAGGCTCTGCATTAACCCTGCTGTTCCCTGACTGGGGGCCAGCAACACTTCCAAACTTCAAGAAGTACAGAGCTAAAAATACATCTCCAAGCCAGAGATGATGCAAAGTTTCAATAAACACCAACAAGACGGGTGACGTCCTTTTGAAGGGATGGCAAACAGCTCCTTGTGGGGAAGTTCAGGAATTTCAGCATCTCAGCAGCTGGGAGAGGGGAGGGATTTAAGGGAAAGATGTTTGGAGGGAATTTGGTGGCCATTGCAGCTGGAATCCTTCAACCATCACCTCATTACATGGAGAGCAGAGCCAAGAGGCCCATGACTGGGGTGGAGAAGGAGAGCAGGATTCCTGGGGGGAGATTTGCCATGCTCCACTCGATACTGCTCCATTAAAAAAATCTCCATTTTTCCTGCCGAGAACACAAATTCTGGTTGGATTCCAAAGGAGCTGGGGGTGCCCAGAGTCTTTAAATCTCAGCCTATTTAAGGTTTTCCACAGCCACCTTCCCTCCCTGCCTCACAGGAGGGGAATGACACAAATCCACAGGGAGCTGGCCTGAGAGCTCTTGGACACCACAGGGTGAGGATTTCAGAGGTCCCAAAGGGATTCAGGATGTTCTGAAGGGCCTGAAGTAGGAAATGCTCCATCTCTGCAGTGAAGACTCTCCTTTTCATGGAATCATGGAATGGTTTGGGTTGGAAGGGAACTTAAAGATTTTCCAGTGCCATGGGACTGGACATGGACACCTCCCACTATCCCAGGGTTCAAAGATCCTCAAGACCCCTTTTAAACCCAGAATATTTCATGATTACATGGAAATTGAGGTCCCAGGAAGCAGCCAAGCTGCTCACTGAGCCCAGGAAAAAAGTGTCTGAATTCCCCTCCTTGTCTAAATAATTCCTACCAGACTCTGCCTGCTAAAACACCAAGTTCCTTCTTGCCTTAAAGGACACCTGGAAGGGAAACAGAAGGAGAACAGGATGAAAAATTTCCCAGATATGAGCGGAAGGTCAGCAGACGAAACACGAAATGTCACATTTGTTGCTCAACTGAGCAGGATTGCAACTGGAAAAATGCAGCCCTTCAGTCCTGCAGCTGAAAATAAACCCAAGTCAAACAGAAGTCCTTGAGTGCAGACACAAGGATTGGAATTAAATTTCCTCCTAACTCCTGGGTAATGGAGTTCTGCCAAAGCCAGGAGTCAATTAAGGGGATAAATACTCCCATAACTCACCAACACTTTGCATTTCAGGGGTATTTTGCTGAAGTAAGCACTTAATGTGATTATTGTGTTTCAGCCTGATTTAAGATGACAACTTTTGCATTTCCTAAATATTAATTAGCCTGGGATTTCTATTTATTTAAACTTGGAGGCAGCAAGTGGGTGGCTGTGTGATTTACCTCTGGCTCCTGGCACTTCCCTGGGCAGGGACGTCAGGGATGCAATTGTGACCAATTAACCTTCGTGCCTGTCAGCAGTGAGGGTGAGCAATGGAGCTTGGTGGGTTTGTTTGGGGGAATAATCATCCCACAAACCAGCCCAGGCATCTCCTCCTCTGGAGTAGGCTTTAGAATGCCTGCTTAGGGCAAAAAAAAAATTGAGTTTTAATGGATTTTCAGCTGTTTGGGTGCTGTTTCCTTGGGATTAAGCTGTTTTAGTGGGTGGCTTTTAGGGACACGGTGCTGCATGGCTGGTGTGGAGCTCCTGGGGTGTCTGCCCACCTGAGGGTTTGGAATTATTATTGGAATAATATCATAATATATATTGTTATTGGAATAATAGAATAATATATATTATTATTGGAATAATATTACAATATATATTATTATTGGAATAATATGATAATATATATTGTTATTGGAATAATAGAATAATATATATTATTATTTGAATAATATCACAATATATATTATTATTGGAATAATACATTAATATATATAATTATTGGAATAATATCAGAGGAATGGGAAAGAGAGAGATGGAATTTTTTTTAAACTGAAAGAGGGGTTAGATGGGATATTGGGAGGGATTTCCTCCCTGGGAGGGAGGGGAAATCCAGAGTGTTTACCCAATTATTCATATCAATATATCAATATTTATTTTTACCCCAATATTAATACCAATAACTGATAGTTTGGGGATCATTTTCACTCACCACAAGGAGCCCCAGTGSTCCCAGTGTCCCAGCAGCTCCTGCACAGCCACAGTTCAGGTGACACCTTGACCCAGCCAGGGGCACAAAACCTCTCCTCAAAGCCAGGCTTGAAAACATCCCATTAAATAATCCCTGTGCTGGAAGAGGTGGCAGTGTGATCACAGCTCCTCGGGCATCCAGAGGAGTTTGCTGGGGTTTCACAGCAATTTGAGAAGGCTCCTCCAGGGGATTCCTCCTCTAGGTCCCTGTAAACCACCCCAAAACCTGTTTGCTCCTTCCCACAGGCACAAGGCTGGAGCTGCTCCTCCATGTGTGACACATTTCGGTGTTTTAGCGAGTTCAGGAGGCGTTTGTCACATTTCCCTCCCTTCCTGCACTAATAAACCACCCTGGAAAGCTGCACAATTCCCAGCCGGCACAGGAGTGAAGGAGCTAACTGTGCCTCTTGGATGGACAGCGATTCTGACAGGCAGAGCTCTGGGATTTACAGGAGTCAGGGCTGAGCAGGGGAATGGAAATAAATTTACAGCAGTGTTGGCACAGGGGATTTCACAGATTAAAGAGCAGCACTTCACAGATCAGATGTAGGACTTCACAGAATACAGGTAGCAGTTCACAGATTAAAGGCCAGGATTTCACAATAAATTCAGGACTTCACAGATTAACAACCAGGATTTCACAGAATATATCCAGCAGTTCACAGATTAACAACCAGGACTTCACAGAATAAATTCAGGACTTCACAGATTAAAGGCCAGGATTTCACAGAGTGAATTCAGGACTTCACAGATTAACAACCAGGATTTCACAGAATAAATTCAGGACTTCACAGATCAAATCCAGTGTCCTGAACTGCAGCAGGAAGCAAAATAAAAACTCACGGAGAAGCCAAGTTGTGGGAAGAAATGTCATGAAAAGAAATCCCACTCAAATCCATGGGAGTCCATGTGCAGGTTCAGCATTTACAGGACCCAAAGTGAGACAGGAACCACAAACTGGGCCAGACCCAAACTGAGGTAAAGCTTCCAATTCCCTCCTTTTTTTTCAGAGTCAAACCATGCCTAGAAAGGTAATTAAACTGATAAATTTGATGATAAACATGACATCATCCCACTCTGGCTCCTGGATGAGCTCCAGACAAAACCTCCTTGTCACCTGCATGCCCCATTGATGCCTCCACGTGCTTATCCCAAAAGAAATCAAATTCCCTTCATTTACTCCACCCCAAAGCTGGGGAGTAAACTATGTGTTTAATTATAAACTTTCCACTCGGAGCAGCTGTAATTAATGAGCTGAGGAATCTGCAATATGCCTGGAGCAACCTGGATTCCTCCTGGGGACCCTGGTGCAGTTGGAGTCGCTTCCCATTAGTTTTAGGAGCCGGAGTGCCCACCTCAGGCATTAATCACAAAATGCTGCAGCTCCTGGACTTTTAATTACTGCGCTGCACATGGATTTTCCCACCCTGGTAATTAATGGCCTTCCTGGGGCTACCGAGGGCCTTGCTCGATGTTGTTCAGTTTTGATGCAAGGTTGTTGGGAAAATGGGATTTCCAGTGCTGGGAATGGCTCTGGGATGGGGCAGAATGAAAGGCAGCCTGGAAATAATGAGGGATTTAGAGTCTGGAGGGCAGGGTGCTGATAGAGGAGAGAAATTGGGCACCACTTCTGGCTTTTCTACTTCCAGTGATTTTTCTTCCTCTCTGAGAACGCCTTGTCATCGAGTCCCCTCTGCAATGGTGTCGTGGTTTTGCATGCAAAAAACCAAAACCCACTACAAACGGGTTCCTCTGGAAGTGAAATATTTCCTCCCTTCTGCCTCTCCACAGGTTCTGAACTAGAATTTCAGGATAATTTAATCATTTCCCCCCTTATTTAAATTCAAATCCAAATGACCCGTTGGAGAGCAGGAGGTGTCATTCCCTCGATGCTCTAAGGAAAACACTACAGAAGGGACTGGGTGGTTTCCCAAATCATGGAATCATGGAATGCTTTGGGTTGGAAAGGACCTCGAGGACCATCTAATTCCAGTTCCCCTGCCATGGACAGATGTGTCTCCCATGACATGACTTGGGGCTGTTTCCTCTCCCTGTACCTTGTACCCATCCTCCTGCCATGTCAGTGACATGCAGCATCCAAAAAACAGCATCCAAAAAATCCCAAACTGGAGCTTGGTAGGGTTGTGTCCTCTCATCCTGTTCCCTGTACTCACTTCCACCTGGCTCCACCTTCCTTCCATGACAGATCCCTAAAAATAAGATCCAAAAATCCCAAACTGGAGCTTGGTGGGGTCGTGTCCTCTCATCCTGTTCCTCGTACCAACTTGGCTCCACCTTCCTTCCATGTCAGTGACAGATCCCTAAAAATGGGATCCAAAAAATCCAAAATCCCAAACTGGAGCTTGGTGGACTCTTCCCCCTCTCCTGGAGTGCGACTTTGGGAAAGGAATCCAAACCCCACAACGCCGGCAACTTAAAAAATGCTCCTGCCTTCCAAGCCAAACTTTTGGGATGGGACACAACTTATTGGAACCTCGATTCATCCCTAAGCTTTGACCTTCCAAAACTCCTTCCCAGTTTGTCCCCTCCAAGTCACTCCTCTGCTCGTGGTGGGAATAATTAGGAGGAGGAAGAGGAGGCACAAAACAAACTCCAAATATGGAATCAACGTGGGAGAACCATCCTCAGCTCTTGTCCCTGTCCCAACATTTGATGGGGTTTTACCTCCTCTCATGACGCGCAGAATTAAAGCACTGTGAGAGGTGGAGGTTAATTATTGATTATCGACAAATGAAAATTGGAAGTCAAACCTCAAAATGGTCCAGCACAGCTCCATTTGTTTCAGGGATATCCAGAACATTTTCCCATGCCCAAGACATCACTCTCCTGTCATGGCAGGAATCTCGGAGCCACATCAGCCTGCACATGCTTCTGCAGGAAATTGGGTTTTTCGCTCTATTAGGAGCATTTCATTTTTATGATTAAAATCAGACAACAATGTTTTTCCCCAGTTAAAGTGCGATGTGCAAAGTACTGCTCTGCTGGAACTGGGTTTTGAAATCCTTATCTAAAGTGCTCAGAAAAGGCATTAATAAATAAGGATGAGAAATGACAACTGCATCGCTGGCGTGGTGCATAATGTGTATTTGCTGTGAGTTATGGACAACAGGCTTTGGGGGAATAATAATAATAATAATAATACTACAAATTTACATTTTTATGCAAAAATACAACCAGTGATGGTTAAAACCACCCTGGTTATTTCTGGAGCAGATATTTCCCCCTTTCCTGTCACCTCTTAATCACCACCACCATTAATTTTATGGATTATTACCAGAAACGTGGTAAATAAACCACGTTTATTCATTTCCTACCTTGACCTGTCTCTTCACTTTACAAAAACACAAAAAAAAGTAAAAATAAACAAAACAAGAACAAAAACAAAAACAACCCCCAAAAAAGAGTGATGTTTAAACCCAACCTGGTTATTTCTGGAGCAGGTATTTTCCCTTCTCCCTCTCCTCCTAATCACCACCACCATTAATTTTAAACCGCGCTAATTGCGTCGTTTGGCCTTTCCGAGCACATCTCGCCCATCTGCAGGACCTGAGCACATTCCAAACGGGCTCTGAGCCCTGTCAGGGGAGGGAGAATGTGAGAGCTGAGCCCAGGCTGGTGAGGAGGAGCTGTTGGAGGCACCATCTGGATATCCCACATCCCGCCTGGAGCTGCTGGGGATGAGGAGGGGAGGCACTGTTGGAGCGCTGAAATTCCTGCAGGGATTTCCACAGCTACGGTGGTTTCAGCGTTTCTGTGAGCTGCTGGAAAGGCAGCATGGAATTCTGGAATGGCTTGGGTGGGAAAGGACCCTACAGTTTGTTTTTGACACCTCCCACTGTCCCAGGGTGCTCCAACCTGGCCTTGGGMATTTCCAGGGATCCAGGGGCAGCCACAGCTGCTCTGGGAATTCCATCCCAGCCCCTCATCACCCTCACAGCCAGGAATTCCTTTCAATATCCCACCTAAATCTCCCCTTTTCCAGTGGGAAGGCATTCCCTGTGTCCTTTCCCTCCATCCCATGTCAATCCCACCAGTGCTCTCAAACATCCCACAGAATAAATGCTCATGAAGTGCTTACAAAGATCCTCGTGCATTAAATCCCATTTGTTTTCACAATTCCAATTGAATTTTTGGGAAATCTGCATATTTCCATGAGGCACAGTACCTAGAAAAGTCCACCAGCCACTTCTCCATGGAGACAGACCTGCTAAAATAAAATTTCCACACAAAATTTTGAGCCAATGCGGGGTGAGAGGCTGGGAATGTCCCATCCCCGACATCCTCAGGCAAGGATGATGGAGCTGAACACATTTCCTGAGAAAAGCCCCTGCCCAAAGTCAGCTGAGCTCTGGCTGGTGCTGAATTAATGGAATTTAGGACAAAAAGGATTAATTTGCTCCCCTGGTGGGAGCTGATCAGTGTTGAAGCCAAGCTAAATAAATCCAATCTCCAAATTCTTAGAAACTCAACCAAAATTGCAATGGGCTTTTCATGGTTGCTTTGTGTTGATGTCAAACGTCTTCCTACCACCCTCGGCCATTTCTTTGTGCCAATTAAAATCACAATCCTGGGTGGGAAGGGACCCACAGGGATCCCCCAAATTCCCACCTTTTCCTTGAGAGAATTGTCCAAACACTCCTGGGGCAGGTTTGGTTCTGAACGAGGGGAGAGGCAGAAGCTGCAGCATCTCCTGACAAAAATCTGCTCAATTGACAGCTCAGTTTTATGCACCTTAAACACTCTCACACTTCCAGCAAGCCAGGGACAAGCTGGAATATCTGGAATGAACCTCCAGCCCTCCTGAATTTCCCCAGCAGATGGGGGGAAGCAGCTGCCAATCTCAGTGTACGTTTGATGAGGCAGCTCTGGAAAAATAGAGAGGAACTATTTTCTAACAGAGCCTCCAATGAGTCAATCTGAGCTCCAGTTTTCCACATTCTGTGACTAAATATTGGTTACACAAGAGGAATTTGGGCCCAGTTTCTCCAGTGCTGGTTGTGATTTGCTCAATTGAATAATGTGAGGCTGATTTGTCTTTAATTTGTGTGTTTTGAAGTCCAGCACTGGGTCGGTCTTGCTGATCCTTGTGTGTCCCTCAGGACAATCTCCAGTTCTGGGAGCTCTTTGAAGTGAAAATGTTAATTTTTCATACTTGTTGCAGGAGCTGGAGGGTGTTTGAAGCCCAGTCCTGCCTTTTTTCACTCACCCCAGTGGAATCAAGGAGGTTTTGCCATGGAAAACACAACGGATGGTGACAGCCAGGCCATTCTTTGGGATTAGGGACAAACTCCACAATCCTGACCATCTTTTGGCCTGCAGACCACACAGGCACTGCGGGTGCTCATCTAAACCATTGTGCTAATCCCAAACTCTGGCAGGAATGATGGTTTTCCCCAAAAAACAGATCCCTGTGCCTCCTGAGCTCCCATAACTCAGGCTGCTCCAGCCTGGCCTTGGACACTTCCAGGGATCCAGGGGCAGCCACAGCTCTCTGGGAATTCCATCCCAGCCCCTCTCCCAATATTTTTTCCCAAAATCCCATCTAAACATGGAATCCTGGAATGGTTTGGGTTTGAGGGACCCCAAAGCCCATCCAGTGGGTCCCACATTTTCTATAGACCAGGGTGCTCCAACCTGGCCTTGGGCACTGCCAGGGATCCAGGGGCACCCCCAGTGAGGAGGAGAAGAAGGAAGGAGGATGAGTGGATTTTTAGGGGATCTTTTCAGAGAAAACAAAATTATTTCTGGAGGAAACGAGCTGCTGGGAGAGGGTTGGGAAGGGCAGAGCTTGAGACACGACAGCAAAGCAGCACCAAGCTCTGAAGATCTTTTCAAACCAGGATTTTTAAAAGTGGTTTCCTTTCCTGTGCATCCACAGCCCAGAGCTGGAGTGCTCATCATGGACAGGGCTTTAATTCCATGATACCAGAATTAAATCAATGTTCCTCTGGCAATGCCATTGGCTCAAGGAGGAGCTGAATCAGCAGGGAGAGCATGGAGGAGATGTGGAATGTGAAAATTGCCTTCTCCAAGCACCAAACAATGGGAACCCCCCAGCTAAAGAGAGGATAAGGCAGGAAAATCTCATCCAAGGCTCCATTCTGGGCAGAACACCTGAGTTTTCAGTTAATAAAGGGCAGGAGATAACTGCTCCTATTACAAATAATTGCCAGGAAAAAGAATGAATCAGGCTAAGAAAATACAGGGCCCATAAAAGCTCTCATTAACATTCTTTCTCCGTGCTTATCATCAATTTTATACAGGGTTAAATATATTTTCTGGTGACTACCACGGCAAGGCTGAGGATTAAAGAGGATAATGTACAATGTGATTTATGAAGTTTTAATGGAAAATCCCCATGGGTTGTGTATAAATCTTATTTATAGCTTTAAAAGTATGTAATATACTTATTGTATATTTAAAAAACTGTGGGAGTGCAGTCCCTGTCATAGTTAATCCATTAAAAAAAGCAACTCCTGAGGGGCTCCTGGGGATAAAGTGTTGGATATTTCAGAGGCTCTCCGTGAGTTCGGCAGGAAATGTCCAACACAATTTGGGTACTGGGGGGGAAAAGGGGAATCAGAGAACCCAGACTGGCTGGGAGGAAGGGCTGGGCTCTGGAATTTGTGGGGTTCCCAGACAGAGGAAGGAAAGATGAATCTGACTTCATGTTCTTAGAAGGCTAATTTATTTTTTTATATTATATTATATTATATTAAAGAATGCTATACTAAACTATACTAAAGAATACAGAAAGGATATTTACAGAAGGTTAAAAGATAATAATGAAAAACTTGTGACTCTTTCCAGAGTCCCAAAACAGGCTGGCACTGATTGGTCAAAAAAGTCAAAATAATTAACATGAAACCAGTGAAACAGTCACCTGTTGGATAAACAATYTCCAACCCCATTCCAAACCARCAAAACACAGGAGAAGCAGATCAGATAATTCTTGTTTTCCTTTTTCTCTGAGGCTTCTCAGCTTCCCAGGAGAAGAATCCTGAGCAAAGGGATTTTTCCAGAAAATATGAATGTGACACAGGGCTGGCGAATTAAACCTGATCCTGGCCTGGGTAATCTCTGCCTGAGGCTTGGACTAAGCTTCAACTTTGGGTTTAGGTGAGAGGGGCTCTGAATGTCACCAGGCCAATGAGGGAAATTCTCCTGGGTCACCTTCAGTGGACCCACAGCTGTCGCCACATTTCTCCTCACAGAGAAAAGCAAGGCACAAGAATATTTCTGGGATTCACATTCTCTGAACCTCAGAGAAAGGAAAACACCAATTCTCACCATTTTCTGTGCCTGTGTTTGTGCAAAAATAGAATGCAATATGGAGATWGCTTACCCAGAGTGATGGTGGTTCCTCGGCCTGTCAGGGCCAAGTTTGTAGCCCCACATTTTTCTTCACAGAGAAAAGCAAGGCACAATTCTTCCGAAGAATATTTCTGGGATTCACATTCTCTGAACCTCAGAGAAAGGAAAAACAATTCTTATCTCATTTTCTGTGCCTGTGTTTGTGCAAAAGTAGAATGCAATGTGGAAATTGTTTCCCCAAGGTGATGCTGTTTTGGTTCCTTGGCCTGTCAGGGCCAAGTGTGTAGCCYCACATTTCTCTTCACAGAGAAAAGCAAGTCTCAGTTCTTCTGAAGAATATTTCTGGGATTCACATTCTCTGAACCTCAGARAAACAAAAAACAATTCTTATCTCATTTTCTGTGCCTGTGTTTGGGCAAAAGTAGAATTCAATGTAGAGATTGTTTATCCACAGYGATGGTGTTTTGTTTCCTTGGCCTGTCAGGGCCGAGTTTGTAGCCCCACATTTCTCTTCACAGAGAAGTTCAAGGCACAATCCTTCCCAAGAATATTTCCGGGATTCACGTTCTCTGATATGAAACCCAGATGCATCATTTCTCTCCCCTCATTGGGGGTTTCCTGCAAGTTTGATRCCCAGCAGCTCTGTCTGGGGAGGAAAACAAGATCTTGGCCACCTGTCCTTGTGGACTTGCTTCCTCTCATCCTTCTGAAAACACATTTTTTCCCCCCTAAATATTACAGAATTCACTTTCCATCAATTCAGGGTAGAACCTGATGGACTGTTTGCTTTAGACATAGAGGAAAATCCCCAATTTTATATCTTTTTTTTGTCTCTACCTGAAGAAAACCTTCATTGCCACCTTCCAGTAACTCCTGTGGGAACTGCAACGTGAACCCACCAACGCAGAAAAGGCACTATAAGGATGAACCAACACATTTTCCTCTTAGGGCCASCCAGGTTTGTTTTTTTCCATGGGGAATGTTCAGCCCTTGGGCATCAACCCCAAATATTCCCATAGTTCCCAAGGAAGAAGTGAGATTATCTCTTGCAAGATTAAAATCAGGCTTTATGAAAGATCCTGATGAGCTGTGGGAGGCTGTGGTGGGTTATTTTTAATATAGGGAAAAATTCCCAGGCTCTGGCCAGGGAAACAAAGTCCCTGATCTCATCTGAGTCAGGTACAGGGGACTGAAGAAGGGCGGGCTGAAAATTAATTTTGCTTTTTTTGTTGTTGTTGTTTTCCTTGCAGTTTCTTAGAAGGATTCTGAGAGATGGGAATTCCTAGACGAGACAATTGCAGCTGATGATTCATTCCCAAAGTGCCAAAATGAGCCAGCACAGGGCTTGGATGAGAACACTGCACAAAATCAGATTTTTTTTTTTAAAGGATATTTCGAAAGAAACAATGATTTCTTTTCTCCTAACACAATCAGATTTTTTTCTAATTATGTCCTGTGGCTCAACATCTTTGCTCTTGATGACAATATGAGGAGTGGAGCAGAGGAAGGAGAAACCTGTGGTTRYTAATTGTTGTGGTGTTGAGGGTCCCCAGGATGAGGCGAGAGATGAGAATTGATTCCAAGATTTCAGAAGGCTGATATATATTATATTATATTATATTATATTATATTATATTAT
>JACDOX010000550.1:17600-66403 GCA_014549065.1 Cardinalis cardinalis
GTGATCACACTGAATGGAAAACAGCACAACAGAGCGCACGAGGTGGAATTACTGTCTGGGTTGTCAGCACGTGCTCCAGGTCCCATTTAGAGCCTCCAAACAGGAGCTAAATTGCTCAGAGGACCAGTCTTGGATCTCTTTATGGGGATAAATTTCATCTCCCAGCAATGCCTGTCCTGACTGAAACAAATTGCTGGAGGGAGTTGCTGTGCCTGGAAGGAAATGTTCTGCAAGGGGAATGAGTGATGCTGCAGAGATTTCAGTTCCATTCAAACCCTCCCAAGCCCTGCAGGAAAAAAAAAATGCTCTTGGTTTGCATATTCCAGCCCAAAAGAGCTGGGCAATCAGAGCTGTGCTGGGAAGTGATGGAAAACCTGGATTTGGGAGTTTGTTACTGCCTGCATTCATTCCAGGACACTGGAAATTAAACACCTCAGCTTAGTGGTCTCCCCTGACCATTAAAAGTCTCCTTCCCTCCATTTGCTCTTTGTCATCYGGACATTTTGTCTTTTATCTCTTGGAGATGCTGCGAAAAATAAATTGTTTGTGAAAATCTCCAAAACAGGGAGCTGAGAGCCATTAAAAAACCCCCGTGGAGGAGATTTAATTGGATCTTGGGGGAAGGTTTGGGGGAATGTGCTGGAAATAAGAGCAGGATCTCTCGGAGAACAACCAAGGACCTGATAAAGTGGTGGATGGGGGTTGGATAAGTGAGGACCACCTGCCCTGGGCATCGTGGATCTAGCCCTGGTGAGGGGAAGGAAGGGAGGGAAGAGGGAAATAATCAGGAAAAATAGAATTGCTCTGTTTTGGAGCTCAGGGTGTCCTGAAACTGCGGCTGCCCCATCCCTGGAAATGCCCAAGGCCAGGCTGGGCAGGGCTTGGAACACCCTGGGACAGGGRGAGGTGTCCAAGGGGTGGAATTAAATGATCCTTAAGGTCCTTTCCCACCCAATTCCATGATTCCATGACAGAGCTGGGCTCTGTTTCCCAGATTTCAGTTCTTCATCTCCAAAATTGACTTTTCATCAGCAAAATTGCCCCCTTGAGGATGTACTCTGCCACAACAACATTTCTGATGGGGTGACCTGTCCTTTCCCCATTTCCAGGCTCACTGCTGGCCCCTGGAATGGTTTTTGTGGGGTTGGAGTTATTTGGGTTCATCCTTCAAACCTGAAAGGAATTAGGGATGGGAACTGGGCTGATTCCAAAAGAAATCCCTGATCTGAGTGTGAAATCCCAGATCCCTGATCTGAGTGTGAAATCCCAGACCCCCAAATTGAGTGTGAAATCCCAGACCCCTGATCTGGGTGTGAAATCCAAAACCCCTGATCWGAGTGTGAAATCCCAGACCCYCAAGTTGAGTGTGAAATCCCAGATCCCTGAGCTAAATCTAAAATCCCAGACCCCTGATCTGAGTGTGAAATCCCAGATCCCACGTGCTCATCCCTGTTGTTGGTGAGTTGTTTTTAAGGGATTTTGCAAACTGTTGTTTTTAAATTCCAATATTTATGCCTTTGTAGGTATTTTGTCTGTTGGATGGAGAACAGAAAAATGTCATTTCCAAAATTTCCTTCCTTAGGAGGAATTGAAAATCCTAAATCTTCCTTCAGTCCCTGAAACCTTGGCAATGTTTTTCTCCCACTCAGCTGAGCGGGAGGGCTGATTCCACAATGYTTCATAAAAAAGAAAACAGCATTTYCAGCCTTTGCTGATGCAACACTGCATGGAGTTGTCGCTTCCCTGCTCCCTGGGATAAAACACTCGGAATTTGGGAGCTGCAAATGGAAAATTCTCCTGGCTCCAACCCACTTCCCCTTTGTTGCATCAGCAGGAGGAGAATTTCTGGAGGAGGCAGAGTGACAGCTTGGCATCCCTGCCCAGGCACGTGACTCCTGGTTTTTCTTCCCATGGATTCTGCAGAGTCTGGGGGTGTCAAAATAAAGGAAAATAACCCTGAGCAGCTGATGGGTGTTGTCAGTACAACTCAGGGTGGATCTGCGCATCCTGGAGCCGAGAGGAGCCCAAATCCCCCATTCCTGCTGTCACATCAAAGGAGCATCCCATCAATTCCCATTTGCTGSCATTTTCCTGAAATTTTCAAGGGCTGAACCCTCCACCATCCCTCTCCAGGTGTTGGTTTTGCAACACTCTGAATCCRACTCCAAATCCAATCCAATCCAATGTTGCCTTTTGATACATGTAGCAAAAAAAAAAAAAATTCACTTTAAACATTAAACACGTGCCTAATACACCCCAGGAAAACTGGGAAATGGAAATTATGGAAATTCCAAACTCACACAGATGATTTTGGGTCCTTGTTTGGCTTCATTTGGCTGCTTCTGACATTTAAGAGAAAAAAATTAAAAAAAACCAAGCTCGAGGTGGACAATCTCAGGGACTTTTAATTAGGTTGAAATCTTGCAGGATTGAAGTCAATAGCTGGGAATTGTCTCTGTGCCTGCAGTAAATCATTGGGAATTGGATTACTGGAAAAGACAGTCCCAAAATACAGGTTGGTGCTTGCTCTGACTCAGTAGGTGTTTAATGAGGTAAATGCAGGTGATTCTTCCATTTTCAGTGTTTCTGYGTCATTTTTTTGCATGTACTGGACCAAAAAATGTAAAAATCTGGGAGACGATCTTCAAAATACCTGAATGATAAAAACGGAAAGGTTTTTATTACATTATAATAAATAATAATATTATATATTAATACAATAATAAATAAACAAGTATGTGCAGAAGTTTTAAAAATATCTAAAGTGCATCCACTAAAAAGTTGGGGTAGCACAAATTTTGCCATTATCCTCTATATTTAAAATTAAAAATTAAATGCAGTTAAATTAAGCTTTGGAAAATGAGCTCAAGACATCAGTGTGATGATACAGGGAGAGAATATTTTGATTTTCCTGGTCTCTGCTGTCCCATCCTTCTCCTGCCCACCCCCTTGGAGAGGTAAATTCCCAAATTCTGCCAAGGTCACCCCCATCCATGTCCCCAAGTCCCACCTTTGTTGTTAAATCCCCAGAGGAACAGGAAAACCCTTTCCACGCAGGAATTCTCCCAAAATCCAAGCTGAACCTCCCCTGGCACAGCTTGGAGGTGTTTCCTCTCCTCCTGTCCCTTGTCGTRTGATGTGGGCATGGATTCCTGGGCTTTCATTCCCCCTGTGAGCTGCAAATCCCCAGGAGGAATGTGTTGGGTGGAAAAATGGGATCTGAAGGGAAGAACAACATGAGCAGAAGGCTCTGGCTGATGCCAGTAAATTCCTCATCACTGTAACTTCTCCATAAACATGAGCACAGAAGGATTCAAGGGGAAGAAAGGACTGATTTGGAAGTGATTGAGTCAAAATCCCTTCACACAGAATTTGTCACACGGGAAAATCTGGTGACAAATTTGATGGGAATGGATCCCAAACACGCCAACATTTGTGTGGTTTAAACAGGAAAGGGTTTTGTGGGGTCTGCTCCTCATTTCCCAGGTTGTCCCACAGKTTGGGATTCCGGTTTCTCATCCTTGTGAATGGTTAAAGTTTAAAAAAAGTGGAGTTTGTAAAGAAATTGGGAATTTTAGGGACAAATTTGATGGGAATGAATCCCAAACATGCCAACATTTGTGTGGTTTAGACAGGAAAGGGTTTTGTGGGGTCTGCTCCTCATTTTTCAGGTTAATGCAGGGAAGTTGTTGGGATTCCGGTTTCTCATCCTTGTGAATRKTTAAAGTTTAAAAAAATGGAGTTTGGTCCTGATTAGGAAAAGAAATTGGGAATTTTAGCGCTTTCAGCTGCCAACAATGGGGGCAAATGGTGTTTCCCTGTTCCATCTCCCACGGAATGAGCTGTGCACAAAGAGCCCCCAGGTATCATTAGTATCACTAATTACACACTTTGTGTTTAATGAAAGGCTCCTGGCTCCTGTCAGAGGCTTTCATGAAATGTTAATTTTTGCTCCTAATCAACTTGAAACATTAAAGTGGCAGCTCGTGCACAAATCAGTGAACTTTGTGTTTGCCCTGTGCTGCTTTGGAAGTTTTCCAAGCTCTTCCCAGGACAATCCATCTTTTTTTTTCTTCCTTTTTTTCTTTTTTTCTTTTTTTTTTTTTTTTTTTTGCAGCTCAGCAGAACTCACATTTGGAGCAGTGAAATCCTTACCCTGGGTTTTAGTTCAGCCTCACAAATGCATTTTCCCTGGGCAGGTTTTGTCTCTCAGCAGCCCTGGGAAGGTGACTGGGATGAGCTCTGGAATTCCACCCTGGTAAATAAAGATGGTGAAAGGCTCTGTCAGGTGGAATAAGTCATTTCCCTAAATCCTGCCCCTCTCCAGCCTTTCTGAATCAGGCTCTGAGCTCCTGTGGGCCCCAAAATCTTCTGAGACCTTGGGAATTTTAAATCTATCCAGAGAAYGGTTTGAGTTGGGAGTGACTTTAAATCCCACCCAGTGCCAGCCCTGATTTGAGGGAGCATCCTGTGCTAAAAATCATYATTGCAGCTTTTTTTGCCTATTTTAAGTMTTTTTTTTGCCTATTTTAAGCCTGGTTCTGCCTATTTTAAACCTATCTTAAGGCTGAGCGTGSAGGAAGATCTTGGTATAAATGAAATCGAGCCTCATTATCCATTATCACCTTTTCCCTGGGATCAAATAATTGAACAAATCAGATTTTGGGGTCACTTGGAGCTCCTGCCTCATCCTCACTGGTTCCTCTCAATTGCTCCAACATTTATAAATTTGGAGCGTGGATTTTCAGGGGAAAGTTGAGGTTTGACTTTAAATTCACACTTTTCTGGAGCTCACATGGATTCAGGAATGTCTCTGGGCATGGCACAGACCCTGTTTTCAATAATGCTCCTGTGACCAGAAAAACCAGAGCAGCCCTTCTGCCCCAGAAAGCAATTTAAGATTTAATTAATACTTGAGGGCCACGCTGCTCCAGTGAAATGAGCGCGAAGGTCTCCTCATTTCAGGCCCTAAGTGTCCTACATTTGCTGCTAATTAAAGCAGAAGTTTGATATTAAAAAAATAATCTTAAAATAAGAAAATAAAAGAAGGAATTCAGRCTTAAACCAACGACTAAACAGCTCTTCTATTCCTTGGGTGTCTTTTATAGTTGGTGTTAAATGTAAATTGGTGGAGCCTCGGAAATGGAAATGGGGARTGAGAACTCAGATATATTTTCTTCCCTCCTAAAAATACCTCTGTTTATGGGGAGGGTTTGCTCTGGGATGATTAAATGGTTCATCACTGCAATAATAGTTATGGAAATTCAAGGAAAACGGTGCTGGAATGAAAGAAATCTCTGGGTATTTGTGCGGCCTCTGTGTGGAAGCAGCACCCGACACCAATTTTCTTTTTTTTCCTTTTAAGTTGATTAGATTTTTAGAACTCATTTCAAAACCCAGCCTGGCTGTGTGGCCCTGATGTGCAGCTTTTGTTCAGAGGGTGTCTGCTCCCACTGGGTGCATTTCACAGGGCCTGATTTGCTTCTAGAAAGGAAATTTTAGATTTTTGGAGTTCCTCAGGGAGGATGGAGAGCGGAATTCCAGAAGGGTCAAGTGTCCAAAAGTCTGCAGCTCTAAGGCTTTAAAAGGTTTGGACTACAAATTTCCAATGGATTTTGTAAAATCACTCCTCAAAATTTCTCCCTGTGCCACCTATGGCCACATGTCCAGCTTGCTCCATTTTGCTTGGGCCGCGTTTCATTTTTTAATTTGTGGTTTTAATTTGGCCRTTTCGGTGCCTCACAGAGAATTGACTTTTTCAATGATGCTTTGCTCAAAACATACAAGACCTGCCCTGTTCCTAATTGTCTCTCCCTCCTCAATGAGCTGCTCCTCTTGTCCTCACCCATTTTTCCGTTCCCAATTCTGAAAAATCAGGAGAACCATCATCCTCCTCCTCCTCCTCCTCCTCCTCCCTTTGGCTCTGGGGGCTGCACCTGCCCAGCATTTTCTCCCTGCCATAAATCAGGATGGGAACTTGCTCCAAAGATTACTTTAAAAACAATCTGAGAGCTGACATATTTATGGGATGGTGACTGTGTTACACTGGGATGAGAGGGGGTTCACCTCCACCATATTTTTCCTGTGGGAAACGAGCRTGGGTTCTCCTTTCTCGTGATGGATGGGATAAAGCAGGCCAGGAGYTGAGTTCTGGTGATTTATTGGAGCCCTGCCCTCACCTATTTTTCCTCTTTTCTCGTGGTGTGGTGCCAGGGAGGCTGTAAACAACACATTGCCCTTGCCAGGAGTGTGGAACCATCGAAATCAGGGCTTCTCCCTGTGATTGATCCCAAATTCCTGGCCTGCAGGGACCTTTGGGAGGAGGAGAAGTGGTTTTGTGCTCTCTCTGTACATGAGAGCTACTTATACTTTATAAAACCAATTTTTTTTTGCAGCCTTTCCCTGTGCGCAGCCCTATCTGTGCTTTGGAAGGGAATTGTTGGAGGTTTTTAAGGGTAAATCAACTTCCCGTTCAGAGAGTAAAGGTTTAGTGCCTCTAAGAGGTGGGTCCACGCTCCTTTAATAACATTTTCATTTCATTTGAGGCCTTGAACCCCTTGACAAAGTGATATTAATGTAATAATTGCCAGGTTATGCACAGTGCCTTGTCTGCCAYGACCCAGCTGGGTTAATGGCTGAGCTCAATGGCCTTGGAGGTCTTTTCCAACCTAAATATTCTTTTTCAACCTAATTATTSTTTTCCAACTTAAATATTCACTGAAATAATGGAATAAACCCATGATAAACCAGGGATTTGTCACTCTGGCTGTGGGTGCAGGGACAGGCCTGGGTTGGGCCCATGGAGGATTTCAGGTGCAAAAGCAGAATAAAAACAGTTCAGAGTGACCCTGAAGTGAAAATGGTTCAGAAAGACCCTAAAATAAAAATGTTGCAGTGACTCTAAAATGCAAAGAAAGGGCAGCAGCAAAGACTGAGCCTCTGTTTTCAGAGGGCTCCGAGCAGGGCCTGGACTTTGGGGGGATTTCAGGGTGATTCAGGCAAACTTGCTGCGTGTCATAAATAAGTTSAAGCACTCTGACAGGGAAGAATATTTGGGAGAGGAGTTTCTTTTYCCCCTCTTCTTTCACACTTGCCATTTCTTTAATTAATTCACCACAAGCAGAGCAAATTCCTTGAGCTGGGAAAGAGGTCTGAATTTGCCTCTTTCTCTTCCACAGTGACCCTTTGCACTTCTTAAACCTCAAAATTGGGCCATGGACCACTGCAGAGTGATGAATATAGTCCTGGCTGCAGYGAGGAATCAGAGACTTTTAATTTTTTTAGTCTTTTTTTGTGCTTATCCTGCTGCTAAGGAAGGGCAGGGTGAGAAGCACAGAGAGCTGAGACTCTTCATGGGCTTTGTTTTGGGGGCTCCATGGAGCAAAGACACAGCACAGCTCTCTCTGTAGCAGCACCACAAGCAATTTCTGATTGTTTGAGATGTTCTGGAGAGGGAAAAGCAGTTTTAGGAATGAGGAACAAGTGCTTGGTGTGTTTGCTGCACTGCGAATTTGTCCCAGGCAGCTTCTTCTCTTCAGCAGCCCGGGATAAATCGATCATTCCCTCATAAAAGTTGTTTTCTCTTTGTTTAATCTTTATTTTCCTGCCTTGCAGCCTCCTCTGCGAAAAGAAAGTTAAAGGATCCACGTGTGGCTCTGGGCTGGTTTGAAAGTCATAGAATCCTGGGATGGTTTGGGTTGGAAAGGGCCTTAAATCCCACCCAGTGCCACCCCTGCCATGGGTAGGGACACCTCCCATTGTCCCAGGTGGCTCCAGCCTGGCCTTGGGCACTTCCAGGGATCCAGAGGCAGCCACAGCTCCTCTGGGAATTCCATCCCAGCCCCTCATCCAATATTTCTTCCCAAAATCCCATCCAAACCTGCCCATGGAATCCTGGAATGGTTTGGGGTTGGAGGAGACCTCAAAGCCCATCCAGTCCCACCATGGGTCCCACACCTCCCACGGTCCCAGGTGGCTCCARCCTGGCCTTGGACACTTCCAGGGATCCACAGATCCTCCAGGAATTCCATCCCAGTCCCTTCCCACCCCTCATTCCTTCCCAAAATCCCCTGGAATGGTCTCAGAGCTCTTTTCCCACCTGAATTATTCATGATTCACAGCCACTCCTTCCCTTGTTGATTTGTTTGGGACAAAAACCGAACAAGCTCTGCTGTGATGAGTGAAATAAAACCAGGCTCACTGCAGGCTGATTGAATGCACTGTTGAAATATTCCCTCCAATCTTCAGCCTCTTGGGCCCCTCCCAGCAGCACCAGAACAGCAGAGTTTTCCTCCCCGGGCTGTTCCCAGCCTCCTTCCTGATCCTTTTGTGCTGAAATTCAGCCAAAAAAGCAGCAAAGGTGGGACAGGAGGAAGGAGAAAATCCACATTTCTGCCTGTGATGTCACCTCTAGGGGTGTTGGGACTGCTCTGAGCTGGGGTCAGGGCTAAACCTCACTCTCAGTCTCAACAGGAGGCTCTGGGTTTTCTTCTGGGTTATTATCACCCACTCCTGCAGAGCTGCTTTATCCTGGTCCTTCACCCACCCAAACCCTCACCTGGGCACAGGTGAGCTCCCAAACCCAGCTGCTCGTGCAGCTCAGGAGAAGTTGAAGGACTTTTTTTTTGTCACAAGAATCMGTCTGGACGTTTTCAAGGTTCCCCAAAACTAACTTTGGAAGAAAAGGTTGAGTTTCAGACTCTTCTGCAATCCAACCCTTTCTTCCCCAGAACTTTCAACCTGAGTCAAACAAAAGCCTCTCATTGTGTCATGGTTATATCCTAGGCTAAAAGAGACCTTTAACTGCACCTAAAATTTTGAAAATTTTAGATGGTTTAGATGGTTTTAGACTCTTTTGCAATCCAATCCTTTCATCCCCAGAACTTTCAACCCGAGCCAAACAAAAGCCTCTCATTGTGTCATGGTTATATCCCAGGCTAAAAGAGACCTTTAACTGCACCTAAAATTTTGAAAATTGTTTCCCTCTTCATCTCTGCAGTTCAGAAAACTGCTAGAAGTGACTCTTGCTGTCAGAGGAGAGCAGATGCTCTGAGGGCTTCACTGAGCCCCCTCTCCACCCACCAGGACCTGCCACCACATCCCAACCCTCTCCACTTCCTGCAGCCTCTGCCATTCCTTTTATTCCTTTAGCCAAGCTGCTCTRGAGTGTGGGGGGAGCTCAATTCTGGTGTTTTTTTACTTCTCTTCCCCGTGTCCTTCCAATTCTTTCCCTCTCTCCCCCATCCCCGCCACCTCCACCTGCTCCCACCGCTTTCCTCTTTCGGCAGCTCGGCTGATAAACACAAATGTTTGTTCCAAGTTCACCAGCCAAAAGCTCTTAATCATTGATGGTGGGGGTGGCACGGAGGGAGGGGAACACTCTGAGGAGTTTTGGGGGCAAATTGTGGAGTTTTGGAGGCAAATTGTTGAGTTTCCAGCTCGGGAGAGGCATCTCTGCCCCTTCTCCTCAGTTGGCGTGAGGGGTGTTGAGTCCTCCCTTCTGAGGCTCTTTGAACTTCCCAGCCTCACTGCATCACTTTTAGGAAATTCCTGGGATTTAAGTCTTCTAAAGCCACCAAATTTTCTGCCAATGGACACAAATGTTYATTCTAAGCTCACCAGGAAAAGCTCTTAATCATTTATGGGAAAGGTAAGATGGAGGGAGGGGAAGACTGGGGGGACATTTGGGGGCAAATTGTGGAGTTTTGGAGGCAAATTGTTGAGTTTCCAGCTCGGGAGAGGCATCTCTGCCCCTTCTCCTCAGTTGGCGTGAGGGGTGTTGAGTCCTCCCTTCTGAGGCTCTTTGAACTTCCCAGCCTCACTGCATCACTTTTAGGAAATTCCTGGGATTTAAATCTTCTAAAGCCACCAAATTTTCTGCCAATGAACACAAATGTTTATTCTAAGTTCACCAGGAAAAGCTCTTAATCATTGGGATGGAGGGAGGGAGGTGAGACGGAGGGAGAGGAAGACTGGGGGGATATTTGGAGGAAAATTGTTGAGTTTTGGGGGCAAAATGTGGAGGTTTTGGGGGCAAATTGTGGAGGTTTTGGGGAAAATTGTGGAATTTTGGGGGTAAATTGTTGAGTTTCCAGCTCGGGAGAGGCATCTCTGCCCCTTCTCCTCCGTTGGCACGAGGGGGTGTTGTGTCTTCCCCTCTGAGCCCTTTGAACTTCCCAGCCTCACTGCATCACTTTTAGGGAATCCCTTGGGATTYGAAGCCTTTTAAAGCCACCAAATTTCAAACCCAGGCCCAGCACTGGCACGTGGTGCCTTTGATCCCCACGGATTGTGGAGAGTACTCAGGAACAGACAACAACCCACGTGTGTTTTTATTTTAAATTAATTGAAACYCAATTTCCAAACAAGCAGGGACACAAGCAAATATCAAAGATGTTCTCGAGGGAGGCAGCTCAATCTGAAGTGTCCTTTAGGTAGAGCCTGATGGCTTTGATAGCTGCCCATATTTGATCAAATCAAGCTATTGATCCTTCCCATGAAGGTTCAGTCCAGGCTATCAGTGCTGCAAGAGCAGCACAATAAAACCTCGCTCCTTTTGATCTCTGCTCGAGCATTTCATCTTGACATTTGTTAAATGTATCAGTAGATTGCTTCCAATGAGAACAGGGCTTTAAAAGCTTACTGGAAAAAGCAAAGCTCCCATAAAAAATTCAACTTTTACATTTGTTAACTTTTCCATTTGCTGCTTTTCATTAAGTGCAYGGCCCAGCCAGGTATTATTATTATTATTATCAATTCCAGTTTAAGCAAGATGGGTGAGACTAAAATGGATTGCTAAATATAAATCCTTGGYTCCATTCTTTTTGAGGAGGGTTTATCTGCTGCTGCACCTTTGCAGTCAATCACTCCTGGGGGCAACTCCTGACCCCAATCCAGCAGCAGCAACAGGAGGGTGAGAGCAGAACATCCCCGAGCAGCACAGAAAGCACAGGGCAAGGTTGGAAAGCAAATAAAGAGAGGGAGAGGGGAATGGAAAGAACATTTTCCATCATCTGATATTCTGTAATCAGCAGGACAGCTTGTTGTCACAGTGACACCTCTGCAAAGGCAAAGAAAAGAGCAAAATATCCAATTTTATTGCTGTTATCAGGGGGTAATTGGGTTAAAGTGAGGAAATGTGTCCTAGGCCAGGCTGGACAGGGCTGGGAGCACCCTGGGACAGTGGGAGGTGTCCCTGCCCGTGGGAGTGAGAACTGAAAAGAAGTGGAAATGGGATGTGTTACAGACATCTTTCATGAAAAATCCTTTCCTYAGGATTTTTCCTCCTGAGAAGCTGAGAGGCCTCAGGAACAAAATGTAAACAATGGTTATCTGCTGCTGTGGAATGCAACAGGWGCATCTGGGATTGGTCTYATGWGGTTGTTTCTAATTAATGGCCAATCACAGTCCAGCTGGYTTGGACTCTCTGTCCGAGCCACAAGCCTTTGTTATCATTCTTTTTCTATTCTTAGCCAGCCTTCTGATGAAATCCTTTCTTCTATYCTTTTAGTATAGTTTTAATATAATATATATCATAAAATAATAAATCAGCCTTCGGAAACATGTAGTCAGATCCTCGTCTCTTCCCTCATCCTAAGATCCCTGTGAACACCGTCACAGGGATGGGTAAACAAGACAACAAAAATGTTGATTATCTTGAGAAATCAACAGGATTGAGACAATTTTTTCTTCAACAATTCCAGATTCCAGCTGGTGAACTCACTCTGCCTGAGCTGCCCCACACATAAACCTGGTGTGGTGATAAACAGGCACCTTTTTTTTGTGGAAAACAACACCTCAGGTGACCTCTAAGGCTCCTTAAATTAAGAAATAAACAGGACAGTGGCCCTGCCCATGGGAGCGAGAACTGAGAAGAAGTGGAAATGGGATGGGAAAAAAGACAACAAAAATGTTGATTATCTTGAGAAATCAACAGGATTGAGTCGATTTTTTCCTTCCACAATTCCAGATTACAACTGGTGAACTCTGCCTGAGCTGTGCCCCACACAAACCTGGTGTGGTGATTAACAGGCACCTGTTTTTTTTGTGGAAAACAACACCTCAGGTGACCTCTAAGGCTCCTTAAATTAAGAAAGAAACACAGAGAGACCTGTTACACTCACCCTGTACCCCTTCCCTGAGCAGACTCACCTTTGGAAGTAAATGGCTCAGAATTACTYCCAGGGCTGTGCGGACACATCTGTGGGATTTCAAATGCCATTTCAAGGCCTTGGAGAAACAGTGGAAGCTGCAGGAGAGCACCCTTGAACTCCTGATGTTCCCACACCATTAGGAAATTTTCTGAGAAGACTGAGGGAAAAAAAAAAACTTAGCGAGTAACTTCTGCTCAAAGGTTTTCTTTGCTGCCTTTGTGGTCAGCAAAGGAGCCCTGCTGAACAGAGATCAGGCTGAAGGACTCAAAACAGGAGCACTCAGGGGAGCAGAGAGAGAAAAAGGCAAAAAAAAAAGCAAAAAAAAGCTCTTTTCCCTTCCCTTGAAGCTAAGTTTGTAACGGTGTTGGAGAGAACAATCAAGAAATTCCTTTGGAGATGAGAGGGCAGGGGACTGGGGGAGAAAGAGGCCAGTGTGCTTCTYGAAGGGCTCCTTTTCTTTCCTTTTCCCTTCAGGAATATCAGAATCAAAGGAGCCATTGTTGGCTTGGCTTCAGTGCTGGGAACTGCACTGAAATTTGAAATTTGCCACTGCCCAAACCGGGGCCTGCAGAGAGTTTGGAGCTCCTGGAGCAGCAGTTGGAGAATTCCTCAGTTAATGAGGTTGATTAGAGAGGAGACTCCTGTAAAACCTGGCATCAAATGGATGACGAACATTCCCAAACCATTGCTGAACGTTCCCACATTCCCAGACCATTGCTGAACATTCCCAAACCATATCTGAACATTCCCAAACCATTGCTGAACATTCCCACACCATTGCTGAACATTCCCAAACCATTGCTGAACATTCCCACACCATTGCTGAACATTCCCACATTCCCAAACCATTGCCGAATATTCCCAAACCATTCCAGACACAGCTCCAGCTCATTCCCTGGGATGGTTTCCTGTTCTCTTGAAGGCATAGCTCTGGCAATGAGAAGAGCCTGGAAATCCTCTCTGGATGCTCCTCTGTCCCTAAAATGGGAGAATTCCTAACAAAACCAGTTGTTTTTGCTTTTGGTTAGGAATCAATGGAATTCCATAATTCCATAATTCCATACCTAGTACCTGGCCTTTCCTGGGACACATCTGGTACCAAAAGGAACCAAAAAAGGGGAGTAGGAACCAAAACTGGAGGAATTCAGAGGTGGCCACACCTGGCACCAGCCACAGCATCTTCATGGGTTCAAACTGCCAGAGATTTGRGATATTGGGAAGAAATTCCTCCTTGGAAGGGTGGGAGGGGCTGGGATGGAATTCCCAGAGCAGCTGTGGCTGCCCCTGGATCCCTAAAGTGCCCAAGGCCAGGTTGGAGCACCCTGGGACAGTGGGAGGTGTGGGACCCTTGGTGGGACTGGATGGGCTTTGAGGTCCCTCCCAACCCAAACCATTCCAGGATTCCCTGGACAGGTTTGGATGGGATTTTGGGAAGAAATATTGGGAGAGGGGCTGGGATGGAATTCCCAGAGCTGCTGTGGCTGCCCCTGGATCCCTGGAAGTGTCCAAGGCCAGGTTGGATCCTCCAGGGACAGTGGGAGGTGTCWCTGCCATGGCAGGGGTGGCACTGGGTGGGATTTAAGGAGCTTCTTCATCCTTTGGGAYACCCTGGAGCTTCCTCCTCCTTTGGGATATTTTGGATCTTCCTCATCCTTGAGGTACCCTGGAGCTTCTTCATCCTTTGGGACACCCTGGAGCTTCCGCATCCTTGAGACACCCTGGAGCTTCTTCATCCTTTGGGATATCCTGGAGCTTCCTCATCCTTGAGACGCCCTGGACCTTCTTCATCTTTGGGATATCCTGGAGCTTCCTCAGCCTCTGGGACACCCTGGACCTTCTTCATCTTTGGGATATCCTGGAGCTTCCTCAGCCTCTGGGACACCCTGGAAGTTCTTCATCCTTGGGACACCCTGGAGCTTCCTCATCCTTTGGGACCACCTGGAGCTTCCTCATCATGGGAACACCCTGGAGCTTCCTCAGCCTCTGGGACACCCTGGAGATTCCTCATCCTTTGAGACACTCTCGGCAATCCTTACCCTTTATAAGCGCAGAATGCAAAGGGAATTAATTTACCTCTTGATTAATTTACCTCTYGATTAATTTACCTCTTGATTTTCAGAGGTCGAGTCCAGAGCACAGAACTCTGTGATGCAGCAAAACAAGCAACAAACAAATGTAGGGGCAGAACATATCTTTCTAAGAGAGCCTTGGCTTCTGCTTTCCAGGGATATTAAAGATTTCCTTCTCCTGTCAAAATGACTCTCCTGCAGCTGCACACATTAACAGGTTCAGAGATTATTTCATTAATGATTTCAGGGACTATTTAATTAATGATTTCTGTAGGATTCGGGGCCTCACACCGAGCTCAGGACTGCAGAAATCTGCAGGCAGTGTTGTTACTTCAGATAACCCGAACATGGGGAATTCAGCAGTTCCCTCTGCAGGCAGGGCTGTTATTTCAGATAACTTGGGTTGAGCATGAAGAATTCAGCAGTTCCCTCTGCAGGCAGGGCTGTTATTTCAGATAACCTGGACTGAACATAAGAATTCAGCAGCTCCATCCAGTGTAGGCCCAAAATCTGGCATAGGGAGGAACAAATTGAATTTACCCTAAAACCAATCTGAGGGGCAAAAAAACCCTGATTATTATTAAATAGAGGAGGAAATGTGGTGCTTTGAAGCAGCTGAATGATTCCTCTTGGAGCTGAGGATCGGTCCTGAGAGCTGGGGAAAATCAGACATTGTTAGCTCAGTTCTGACAGGAATTCCTCATGCATTGACAGAGTGATAAATTAATGATTGACAGGGTGATAAATTAATGATTGACACAGGGGAAAAAAGAAATCTCTAAATGGAACCATCATCAGGTTGTTTAAGGAAAGCCAGGCTGGAATCTGAGGTGGTTGCACAGAATGGAAATCGACCTGTGCTGACCTCYACAACATTGGGATAATGCCACTTCCAGCTTCAAAATTCCACTGCTCTGACATTCCTGAATTCTTTGCTTTTGTGGGATGGTTTTGGGGAGGAAAAGYCTCCCTGGAGGCAGAAGAGCAGCCAAGAGGAACTGGCACAGCTGTCCCTGTCCTGGGTGGATGGGAGACGTTCTGTGCCTGGAAAAACCTCTGGACAACACAGCTCCACATTCCCAACTGGAAAAATGGGATCAAAATTCAAATATCTGCTGGAAAAAGAACCACAGACAATGCAAGGGGCAGGGAGAATGCAGAAGGGGATGATTGTTATGGGACACCCAATTTCCAGCTTCAAAAGAGTTGGGGATCCTCAGTGTGGCTCCAACCCCAACTCTGCTGCTTGAAGGTTTCATGTCTTGGCTTCATCCTCCAAATTAAGTGGAGAAATATTCAAATGAATCCTTGCTACCCCCCCCAAAAAAAATTAAAATGTCAAAAAACACCCAAAGAAACCTTCAAAACTTGAGAATTAGACAGGAGGGGAAAAAAAGTCTGAGATTATTTAGAGGAGAACAGAGAGAATTCTATAAATACCTTGGAGAAAAATTTCCAAACTCTGTTTCTGTAGCAGCRCAGCTCAAAAAAGAACAATGTCTTACACTTTAAATTCTTCATGACTTAAGTGACTGCATTCCCAAACTTTTCTCTTGCTTTTCAGCACAGCAGCAAAAGGAAAAAAAAAAAGTTTAAAAAAGGATCCCTTGGTTACTGGGAAAAGATCTGAAAATATTTGGGTTTTTTTTGGTTCAGCTGCTACCTGGCGTGTCTGTGTTCCTGCTTCAAAATAGATGCAATATTGGGGAGAAATTCCTCCCTCTGAGGGTCATGGGGTGGAATTCATGGGATGGAAGTGTCCAAAGCCAGGTTGGGGACAGAGGAAAGTGTCCCTGCCCWTGGCAGGGGTGGCACTGGATGGGATTTAAGGCTCTTTCCAACCCAAACCACTCCATGATTCCATAATTCCATGAATTTTCAGGCATGTGAAGATGGTCCYGAGTCCTCCTGCACATCAGAATCCCCAAAAGTTCCAGTGTTCAAAGCACCTTGACGTCTGACAGCAATAAAATGTGATAAAAKCTCATTTAAGCCTTGACCCATCAGGTTTGGGGCAGAAGCCTTGAAAATTCCATCCGTGGATGTCAGACCAATAATAACTGAAAATTTGAGTTGGATTTYGATGATATTTGTCTTGTGATAATTCCTCCCTGTTCCCAGTCCAGTCCAGCAAAGATCCCAAAAGCATTACCAGCTTTGAATTTCCTGGAATTCTCAATAATTAAATCCCTCAGCCAGGATTCGTGCAGGAAGGAAAGACTTGGATGGTTTGGGGGCTCAAAAACACAGCTTGAAGCATTCAGCTGATTTGTAAACTAAACAACTCTTGAGGAACACCTCCTGGGCAAGAAGGAATTCCTGGATTTGGTGAAATCCAGGAAATATTCCCARTATTCTTGACTTCAAGGCCTTTACTTTTTCCATACGAATCCAGGCTCACAGCAATGAATTTCTGAAACTCTCAAACCTCTCTTGCAGCGATATCTGGAGTTGTGAAATACAGAGGAAATTAACACAAAGTTACAAGGCAAAAAAAAAAGAAAAATCAAAGTTCCAATAAATGCTGAGCAACTTTTAATATTTGCAGTAATAAGGATTTGGTGCAGTAATTTATAATTTTTGTACAAGGAACAGCTAAGATTAATGTTGGGAGTTATTATATGCAATAATTAGAGGGTTTTTTTAGGAGCTGCCTGGCTGGAGGGCCACTGCCTGTTTGTACAAAAGATAATTATGGGACAAATTGAATTTTCCCGTTCCCCCAGTTTGGCAGCTGCTGCTGATAAACACATCCCTCATTTCCAAGTTCTTGGTCCTTATCCCTGTCTTTGAAGTGTCATTCGAAGTGTCACCATCCTCATCAAAACCTGAATTTTCTTTCAGTGCTGGAGCAGAGCTGAATTTATCAAGGTRCTTGCACAGCTCATTAGTGTTACTTCAGTCAGTTAATTAATTTATTCCGGGTGTTTTAGCCTGAAAATCCCCCCTGCTCCTTCCCTGACACCAGGCAGGAGACTCCAGCTTTGATGTCCAAGAATTCCTTGAGCTTCTGGATGTGGCTGCCCAGCTCTCAGGTGGAGGGAGGGGAAATAGAACCACCCCCAACACCTCCCAGCCTGGGCGTCCTGGACATGACACAGCTTTGTCCCCATCCAGTCCAAGCTTTGTCGCCATCCAGTCCCAGCTTTGTCCCCACCCAGTCCAAGCTTTGTCCCCATCCAATCCAATCTTTGTCCCCATCCAATCCCAGTTTGGCTGTCCTGAAGCTGTAGAACACCTTCAATCCCATCAGTTTTGTCTGTTTTGGGTAGATTTTGAAGCAATCGTGATTTTTTTTTCATTTACATCGTTTTGGTTCAGTTCCCAGAGCAGTTTTGGCATGAGCCAAAGAGATTTTTTTCCCCCTAGTTTCGCCCAGTTCCATGGGCTTGAAATGAGGCCTGAAATCAGGAGTTACTGGTGGACCATGGCTCTTATCCCACAGGGCTGGAGGAAAGTGGAGCCCAAAGAGGTGAAATTCTTTCCAAGGGCAGGGATTGCACCTGGCCATGTGGGGCTGGGGTCTGTCCCCATTTTTTGGATGCTTCCAAAAAAACAAGGGAGGGATCACGGCAGGGCAGAGCTGCACCAGCCTCCCCCTCTGCAGGCTGGACATTTCTCCTGGAACTCATTTTAAACAAGAGACATTCAAAACTGCTCTAAATTCATCCTTCAGGTTAAGAAATCTGTAATTTGCTGTTCGTTCCCAGAAAGATAAAGAGCATTAAAGCAGCTGCAGAGTAGAAAAAACTCAAGAACAAAACCGGTCTCGATATCAAACCCCTCATTTCGGTATAATGGACCATATAATTAATCCATGAAGGGGAWGACAAAGTCTCTCAATCCCAGGGAGAGGCGGCCGTGCCTTTGTTGGTTTGGGAACCAACTCAGCTGTTTCATTTAATACCCGCAGTTAATGAGGGGTCTCCGCTCCTAACGAGCCAAATGTTGGCGATTCCTGCACGGAGTGGAAGCACCTCAGAAGGGCTGGTGGCAAACAGGGGCAGCAATTACTGGGATGAAGAGGTGGCTGAGATGTTGGGAGTTGATGTGAGTTCAAACCAGGAATTGTTATCTAGAAGTGAGTTTTGCTTGGAGATTTAATTACTGAGGAAACAAAATTAATCAGGAACTTGGTGCGGGGAAAGAACTGGGCTGTGCGGGGAAAATCCCTTCCTGGGAAATGCTTGTTGGGAAACAAGGATCCCATCCCTGGAAGTGCCCAAGGCCAGCTTGGACAGARCTTGGAGCACYCTGGGACAGGGGGAGGTGTCCCTGCCATGGCAGGGGTGGCACTGGATGGGCTTTGAGGTCCTTCCAACTGAAATAGTTCCGTGATTCTACAATTCCGTGATTCTACGATTCTGTGATTCTGTGATTCCATGCTTCCACAATTTTATTTCCATGATTCTATAATTCCGTGATTCCATGATTCCACAATTCCATGATTCCACAATTCCACGCTTCCATGATTCCACGATTCCACAACTCCATGGTTCCACCATTCCACAATTCCATGCTTCCACGATTCCACTATTCCATGATTCCATGATTCCACAATTCCATGATTCTACGATTCCCTGATTCCACAATTCCATGATTCCACAAGTCCATGATTAAATGATTCCACAATTCCACAATTACATGATTCTATGCTTCCATGATTCCATGATTCCACAATTCCATGATGCCATGAGTCCATGATTCAATGATTCCACAATTCCATGATTCTACGACTCCAGGATTCCACAAATCCACGATTCCACAATTCCATGATTCCATGATTCCACAATTCCATGATTCCACGATTCTCTGATTCCATGACTCCATGATTCCAYGACTCCATGATTCCACGATTCCACCATTCCACCATTCCACCATTCCATGCTTCCACAATTCCATGCTTCCACGATTCCATGAAGGCAAGCATCAGGAAACTCCTCACCAAAGGTCCTGGTGTGTTTCTTTTCCTGAGCCCCTTTGACAGAACCAGCCCACCCYGATCCACGGCCTGGCATTGTTCAAATCTCATCAAGCATCCCCAATTAAAAGCCCTTTCTGTCACATCAATTTGCATAATTMCACTGGATATTCCGGGGCCTAATTCCCCTCTCCCCTGGAGTGTCTCTACCCCATCTGCAAGCATCAAGATTTCCCCTAATTTTACACCTGAACAGCTTTTTATTTTCTTTTATTGCCACCCTCTCCTCCTCTCATGGCCAGTTCTGAGCCGGGGGCAGCTGCTGCTCTCAGAGATGCAGCAAAAAGGATCATTTTGACCAATATTTATAAAAAATTAAACCAGCAAACTGCGCAGCAGAATTGTAAACCTAAACAGAGGCTGTGGACAGCTGTCCCTGTGCTGTGTTGTTATTTAGGATGTTCTAAAACATCATTAGTTTAATTGCATATATATTTAAACGGAGTGTTCCAATGGTTGTTCTGAATGTGCAGCTTGTTGGAGAAAATGAACACAATCTATTTCCTTCAAAAGCCTTTGGAATGAGTAAATCAACATCATTTACAAATTATATTACAGCACTCCTAAAAATTTCTGTCATTGAATCCACAAGTGCTGCAGGGAGCAGTTTGGTTGCAAATGTTTTGGGGAAAGAGCTGGTTTAGGACTTTGGGAGTTGAGTAAATGCTGGAATTCTCACGGCAGCCAGAGCCCGTGGCCTTCCCTGCTTCCCAGCTCATTATTTATGGGAGTTTTGTGGGCTGACACTTTAAATAATTCTCTGCTTTTAGAAGGGAAGAATAATGCAGGAAAAAATACCTGTTAAGCACAAGCCTCCCATAAAAGTGGATTTGTGAGTTGCCATTTTGAAGTATATTGGGAATAACCTGGAATGAAAGAACTCCTGGTGTTCTTTCATTCATCCAGTCAAAAAATGGCTTTTTTAGGGCCATTCCATCCATCAAAAAGGGATTTTTTAGGGGCACTCCGTYCTGTCCCTGCCATCAGGCCACGGTGATGTCTCCAGCAAATGGCTCGGAAGATTTGGGCTGAAGGATCCCTGGATTTACATCCCTGAGCATCCCTGATGTTTTGGGAAACAGGAGTAAACAACAGAAAGGATCAGAGCCGGGAGGAGCTGCTCTCCAGAGCAATGAGAYGAAATAAGTGGTGACAATTTAAAATAAAATAATAAAAGGTACAAAAGCAATGGAGAGATTTGCCAAGAAGGGGCTGACACAGACACTGCAAACACTCTGGTACCCCCTGTCAGGAGGGATTAATCCCAAATCTTCATCCTTTTTGTTAAAATTTTTAATAAAATTTTTTTTGGGCTGGATCTTTCTCTGATTTTTTCCCTGTATCTTTGATATCTTCGATCTGGAGTTCCACAAAACAAAGCAGCTCCATCATGTCCCCAAATTTCTCCCTTATGTATCTGGAGCTTTTTTATGTCCACTTGACTTCATCAACTGAGACTCTTTAGGAGTAATTTAAATGGAAAATCAATCAGCTTTTGATAGCAGAGAAATTGTTGGCTGTACAAAACTGCACAAGTGGATCATAACTCGCCTGTGTGTTCTCAGTATTTAAGTTAAAAATATTAATCTTGAGAGAAAACTACAGGAAACAAAARTTTATTGATCTGTTTTTGTGCCTGTCCAAGGATGGTCATTCCCTTAAAAAGCAGGAAAATTTGTGTTAACTCAGCCCTTTTTTATGATCATCATTTTAGAGAGGGGTTATTTATTCTGATGAATGGGCTGATTTTTACAGCAAGGATAACTGATATTAATAGAGGTGGACTTGGTTTCAGTGGAGAGAAACGAGAGCAAAAAAAGGGATGAAAATAAGGAGAAAAAGGAGAAAAATCATGATCAAAACCCCAATAGAGCCAAGGGGAAAAGATTCCACGGGACCAAGCCCCCAAAACAAGATTATTCTCTCATTTCTTGCATTAAATTGATAAATAAATACAATAAAAATATTTTTAAGAAGCCAAATATGCTGAAAGTCATTTTTTTGTCCAACAAATTAACAGGGAAAGGAGAGACRGCTCTGCCTGGAGGAGTAAAATGATGCCAAGGTAGGGACACCCAAACCTGGCCATGGATTATATCCCACCCTACACTTCAGGAAAAACAACAAATCCACAGCTCCATTCTACTTCTCCTCCACCAGGCCCACCCCAGGGACCAGCWCAACACACAGCTGGTGGGGAAAATCCCCAGATTAATGAAAAACTGCAAACTGTGACATCCCCAATGGAGATTTCCCACTGGCACCTGCTGGGATCCCATTCCTGTTTCCTGGAAGAATTGAGTAAAAAGTCAGGATGAAGTCAGGGTGAATTCTCCAATGGAAGAATTCAGTAAAAAGTCAGGATGAAGTCAATCCATCTGCATTAGCCCAGGCAGTGGCAGGGACAGTGGTGGGAGCTGTGGATTTATTTTAAACAGCCACTGCTACAAAACAAACGCCTCATGTGCTTTTCCAAGGGAAAAAAAATAAAAGGAGGGGAAGGCAGGGGTGTGGGAAAGCAAAAAATGAGATTTTTTTTTTTTTCTCTAATAGCAGTTAAATGTCACCATATTAATTCTTGCAGGGCTGAGAACACCCCACAGGCTTAACCTTTAGGATTACTTCATTCCTGAAAGCAAGAACAACTTTCTGCATGTGCCAGATAACCGCAAGGGTGAAACCCCAATTTAGACATCCAGCACCGACATCCATCCCTGGGAGCTTGGGCCTGGAAACTTCCCCAAACTCCTTCACCAAAAGATCTCCAAAGCAGGATTTTCATGGCAAACAGCGGCCAAAGTCAGTGGAAGTGAGGAATGGAGAGCTCAAAGCTTGGCCTGTGCTCAACTCATTTTGCAGTGCCTGGCTCAGGAACATCCTGGTGCAGGGCTGCCATTCCAGCATCCATCAGTGTCACCCCAGATCACTCTGATCCCACTGATGGAGCCAAGATCCCTGCCCTGCCTCTCGCTGTCAGACCCATCCASTGCCAGCAGAAGGGCTGGAAAAGCCCGTGGCAAGCAGCAGAAGGGAGCAGCAGGAATCGCTCCCTAAATTCCCTCCCCAACAGGCTGCAGGGAGGAAACRTTCCAGATGCTCAGCTGAGACTGGGTGAGATCCCATTTTCTGCTCCAAGCATCTGCTGGGGTTTCAGCTCTCTCCAGGTGGAGGGGGAAAGGTCARTCCCAGCTGTCTCGGTTTGAACAGACAGGTGTCTGCTAAGGAAGSCAGGAGCCTCCCCTGAAATGGAAAATGCAAACCCCCTCCCTCTGAATTATTATAATTTTGAAATTAAGGGGGTTCTCAGGCAAAGATATGGGAATAGGAATAACAGTTCTTTTCTAGGAAAAATAAAAATTGCATGGCTCCTACTGCCCAGGATTCCATGGCTCCCAACACCCAGAATTCCATGACTCCTGCTGCCCAGAATTCCATAGTTCCCACTCCCACCACCTAGAATTCCATGGCTCCCACCACCCACCATACCATGGCTCCCAATGCCCAGAATCCCATGATTCCCACCCCCCAGAATTCCATGGCTCCCACTCCCACCCAGAATTCCATGGCAGCTCATTTTCAGTAATTTCCACCATAAATCCGCCCCCCGGTTTGATGCTCCCCAGCCCAGCTCTCCCCTGATCTGCAAAATGCACCTTGAGAGAAGAGGGGCCTTAAAAGAATCCCCGATTTTTTGTTTATTTAAAAAAAAATTCACCCTTTGATGCAGCCAAGTGACTCCTCCAGCGCTGAGGCACCGTTTGATTTTCCAATTCCAATTCTTTGCTGCTCCCACCGTTCTGTGGCTGCTGCAGCACAGCAACGTTTGATGCATTATAAATATTTGAGGTATTACAGCCACCAAACCCACGGCGGGTTTTGTCATTCTTGCTTTTATTTTTAAGTGCCAAACGAGTGATTCCAGGGCTGGTGCCTGCCCCATCCTGGTGATTGATTGCTCCTCTCCAAGCAGATGGAAATCTGGGAATGTTTTTACGACTCAAAGGGTCCGATTAGGACTTATCAGCAGCAAACTTGAAAAGGTGGGGTTATTTCCATGCTCAGCATTTGAAAGAATGATCAGGGTTTGGCAGTGGCTAGGTTTTTTTTTTCCATTCTCTCCAGGGAAATGTGATTTTTTATCACAGCCACTGTATCTTTATTCATTCATAACTGTTGGGAGAATCAACATAATATTCCCTTCCCTCCATTATCATTCCTTAATAACTTTTTCTGCTTATTCCTTTTATTTTTTTTTTCCCTTCCTAGCCAGCAGCTTAATATTCTCTTTGGACAGTAAGAAATATTATCCCTGCATAATGATTGGATTGACTCACTTTGTCCCTTTATCCTTGACTCTGCTATTATCCCTCCTGGATTTGGCTCCTGGTACTTGCACTGAACGCTCCGAGAGTTTTGGGGCAAGTTTCACCTCTTTTATGGCTGCAGAGCTTCTGGTGGGAGCACCTCGGCTCCACATCTTTGATCAAGTTGATTTTCCTCTGGAGATAAAATGGGATTGACTGGAAGGGTCCAGCCTGGATTTTTACAGGGGGATGGAATGATGGGGTAACGGGGAACGGATTAAACTGGAAGAGTTTGGGTTTAGGTGGGATGCTGGGAAAAAAATTCTCCCCTGTGAGGGTGGGGAGGGGCTGGGATGGAATTTCTAGAGGAGTTGTGGCTCCTCTCCATCCTCCTGGCACTCTGCAATTCCTAATTTTCACACTTCCATTCTTCCCAATATCCCTCCCAGCTCCTCCCAGCCAGGAATTCCTTCCCAAAATCCCATTTAACCCTTTCCTCCTCCAGCTTGAYGCCATCCCCTCTTGCCCTGTCCCTCCATTCTCCACCCTCCTTGTACTCTGCAATTCCCAATACCCCAGTATCCCAATATTCCACACTCTCTATCCTCCTTGCACTCTGCAATTCCCAACTTTTCACACTACTTCCCAATATCCTTCCCAGCCTCTCCTCACCCTCCCAGGGAGGAATTCCTTCCCAAAATCCCATTTAACCCTTTCCTCCTCCTGTTTAAGGCCATTCCACCTTGTCCTGTCCSYCCATTCTCCATCCTCCTTGCACTCTGCAATTCCCAATACCCCAATATCCCAATATTCCACACTCTCCATCCTCCTTGCACTCTGCAATTTCCAACTTTTCACACTTCCATTCTTCCCAATATCCCTCCCAGCCCCTCCCTAACCTTACAGGGAAGAATTCCTTCCCAAAATCCCATTTAACCCTTTCGTCCTCCAGTTTAAGGCCATTCCACCTTGTCCTGTCCCTCCATTCTCCATCCTCCTTGCATTCTGCAATTCTTAATTTTCACACGTCCATTCTTCCCAATATCCCTCTAAATCTACTCTTTTTCCGCTTGAAATCATCCCAGAGGTGGGAGAAATTTCCAGATTTCACCAGGGAAAAAGCCACCGGAGAGGAGATGGGAGGGAAGAGGTGGAGAGGGAAAATTCCCTGTCCTGCTATGAGGAACAGCAGGTGGGAAATCGCAGCTGTATTGTCAAAAGGAAAAAAAAAATAGCGTAAAAAAGCGACTTTTTCCCCCTGGTGCGAGACGAGATTGGAGCTGAAGTGTCTCCASTGTGGCTGTCAGCGATGTCAGGGGTTGGAGGAAGGAGAAAATCGCTGGTAGCCAAAACACAACAGCTCAGGAGCAAGAAGAAAGAGGGGATGTCGCAGTGGCTCAGGACGAGCCCGCACTAAACAGAAGCAATGGCACAGAAGATCCTTAAACATCTTCCCCTGCTCCGTGGGATTCCCCCAGGGGAGAAACAAATCCTGCTATTTTCACCAGCAGATCCTTCAGGGCGGCTGGGGAGGATAAAAGTTTAATGCACCAAGTCAGGCAGCAAAGGACARGCCGGGGCGATTTGCAATATTTATGATAAAATCATCCCAGAGAGCATCAATCTCCAAAAAAAACCAAGGGATAAACTACGGCGCAACGCTGCCATTAATCTCGGCTATTTACTGAGCTTCCCGGCTTTGGCAAAGGCCAAGGAGAGTCTGCTAACCGACCTAATTACTTTAATTAACTCCTGCTAATGGGCCTGATTAACCTTAAAGAGGGAAGGTTAAAAACCTCTTCAAAGTACAAAAGGTGTTTTCCTCGTGTGCTGCAGTGATAAGGCAGATGATAAAAGGGTTAAGTTTCATGGTTTGGGGGAAAATATGGATCCGGTGAGGCACTTGTGTGCTCTGAAAGTCCCTAAAGAAGCCAAAAAAAATTTTTAAAAAATTAAGATTTATGGCTTGAATATCTTGAAATTTGGGCGGGGTGAAGGCTGAAATCCTGTGGAGGCTCAGACAAGGTGTTCTCTGAGGCAGCGAGAAAGACTMCAGGAGGTTTTCCTGGGACACGCCAGGAATGGGTTTTCCCCGAGGAAAATAAAGAGCAAATAAAAGTAAAAGGCCTCGCCCAGGAAAAGGAAAAGCAGCCATGCAGAGTAATGGGAGCTGAGCCCGAGGAGAGGCTGATGCAGGAGCAAGCTCTGAAATCAATATTAAGAAARTTTCTGTGGCCAAGGGTGTCCCTTAGGTTCACAAGATGAAGGAAAACGGGCAGAAATTAGGAGAAAAATGGAATATTTCAGGTGATGTGGCTTCAATATGAATTAACGCAGAACATCAGAACATCCACAACCCAAGAGCAGACTCAGTCAAACAAAAAAAGAGTTATTTTTGCCCCCAACTATTAAACAACAGCAGTTCTTGTAAAACCTGATATGTTTATCAGCTGAAATCTTATKATCACCACTTCCATCAGAAATTGTGGGGGATTCTCATGGACATTGTGGAACACCAGGACTATGGCACTATTTCATTCCTAAGGCTTCTCCAGTGTCACCCCCTTGCCATTTTAATTTCACTGCTTATTTATTAAAATAATTCCAAATTATTTTAATTCCAAACCCCGTAGCTTAAACCTCTAAATGAAAAGTGCAAAAATCATCTCTGAAAGGGCTCCACATTTATTTTTTGTGATATGTAGGGGGGACAAGGGAAGGGGAGGATGATTTATGATCCCTCAATGCTTAAGTTGTCACAGCTGCTTCTCTTTTCTCTGTTATTTGGGAAGAAAATGGAGCGATCCATCCTTAACGCATGAGTGTTCCTGTTCCTTGTGTAATGCCAGCAGACAGGCTCAGGAAAAGGACAAAAACCACTTCTCCCAAACATTTAAGGTGCCCTGACCTGATTGTCAGTATTGGTGTTGTTAAGAAAATTAATCCACAAACGCCAGAGGTGTAAAAAAATAAAAAAAAAAATTTACAAAATTTAGGGGTTTTTCTTCCCCATTGTTTCTTTCATCTTTCAATGTCTAATTTCATTTATCAGCAAACCTAAAGTTTATTTGTGTTAGGAAAATTAATCCACAAACACCAGAGGTTTATGCCCAAAAAAGGACACACAGGAGTCCTTTGACTTTATTCCAATCAAGGCAGAAGCCATGGGGCATTCCCCTGGGGTCTCTCCAAGTTTTGGAGGATGCAGCCTCCCTTTTTATCCCAATTTCCAGCCACATTTCCCTTCTCTCTTTCCCCATTTCTGAGGTACTTGAGAGGTTCAGACTTCCCAGAACACCTGATCCCAAAGATTCCCCTCTAATGTATAATCCTCCCTTTAAATTTTTAATTCTTATGGAATTTAGGGTTTTTTTCCCCATTTCTGAGGTACTTGAGAGGTTCAGACTTCCCAGAACACCTGATCCCAAAGATTCCTCTCTAATGTATAACCCTCCCTTTTAATTTTAATTCTTACTGAATTTTGTTTCTTTCATCTCTCAATGTCTAATTTCGTTTATCAGCAACCCTGAAGTTTATTATAAAATCAAATCTCTTTTTCCATTCATCAATCAGTGGAATCCTTCCCATGGTTTCTTTTCTCTCCCAGTGCTGGTTCTATCTCCCAGCAGCCCCACAGCTGGTTTGGAAAGACAAATCCCCCATTCCTCTCAGTTTGTTGTGGGGAGGAGGAGGAGGAGCCAGGCTGGGGTGTCTCAATAGGACATGAAATAAAACCACACACACGYTGGAACCTCCAAGGTAAAAAGAAGAAAGTTTATTTTCTGACCCCAACATTTATAGATTTCCAAAAGTGACAGTGGATTGGAGGGTGACAGTGCCACCTCTCCAATGACACTGGACAAACCAACAGTCCATCAAAATTTCTCCTCCAGAAAATAATGTAAAACAATAATTATTTACATTAAGTGTGTGAGAAAGTTTGTTACAAGAATGTAAACATCAGAAAGCTTAGAAAATCTTAAAAAATCAGAGCAACATGAGTGCTGCTATAGGACACGAAATAAAACAACCTGGACACTGGAACTGCAAGGTAAGAAGAAGGGAAGTTTRTTTTCTGACTCCAACATTTATAKATTTCCAAAAGTGACAGTGGATGGGAGGGTGACAGTGCCACCTCTCCAATGACACTGGGCAAACCAAGAGTCCATCAAATTTCTCCTCCTCCAGAAAAGAATGTAAAATAACAATTATTTACATAAAAGTGCATGAGAAAGTTTGTTACAAGAATGTAAACATCAACTTCAAAGGGGCTAAAAGCAGAGAGACCTCATGAAAAACTCTTTATCAAGTACCTTTATCTCGCTCCCCTTCTGTCACAACCACTTGTACTTCTAGGCCATGTGCTTTTCTGTCCCCAACCCCAAATCCTACACTAAAAAAAACCCCACAAGGAGTATCAAAGAGCAGAAAAAAGCCTGTTCCAAGGTTGACTGGCTCCTGGTCCGGGCTGTGGCAGGCGCCATAGATTTTGCTTAATTAAGATAAGGCTGTTGCTCCTTTGTAGATTTCCTTAATTCAGGATTTATCGATGCAGCATTGCCCAGCGTTTTAAAGTGATAAAATACAGCAGCTGCAGGAGCCAAAGGCACCCTGAGCTGAGCCCTAATAGAGACAGATCTGCAGCTCCAGCCAAGCACGGCTGCTTCCCAAAATCCAAAGGGAGGGCAGCCCGCCCCTCCAGGGCTGCTCCAAAGCCATCCCTGCCACTTTTCACTCACTCAGGAGTGTTTSGAGCTAAACCAGGCGTTCATCCCGGGTCCCACACACTGTGGGAAGGGGTTGTGGTGCCACAAATCCCACCTGGCAGCCCCACAGGCGCCAGGAGGTGGCACCTGTGCTGTGTYGTAGTTGTGGGGTTCCCATCATTCCTCAAAGGCAGGAGTGATGAATCTGACTCCATGTTCTTAGAAGGCTGATTCATTATTTTATGATACTATAAAGTTACTATATTATATTAACCTACATATATATTATACTATATTATAKGTATATATGTATATTATACTATATTATATGTATATATGTATATTATACTATATTATATTAAAGAATGCTATACTAAACTATACTAAAAATACAGAAGGGATACAGACAGAAGGCAGATTATAATRYMGATTAMTATATAATRTAATTAATAATAATATAATTATTATTATAACTATTTTAACATTATATTATATATAATATACAATTATTATAATTATATCATTATTAAATAATAATATAAATATAATTAWTAATAATAATATAGATTATCTTTGTATTGTTATACAAAGATAATAATGAAATGTCGTGACTCCTTCCAGAGCCTCGACACAGCTTGGCACTGATTGGTCAATGAGTCAAAACAATTYACATGAAACCAATGAAACAATCACCAGTTGKATAAACAATCTCCAACCACATTCCAAAGCAGCAAAAGACAGGAGAAGCAAATCAGATAATTATTGTTTTCCTTTTCCTCTGAGGCTTCTCAGCTTCCCAGCAGAAGAATCCTGGGCAAAGGGATTTTCTAGAAAATATGAATGTGACACTGCTGTCCATATCCCAAACACCTGTTTGGTCATGGAGCTGTTGAGGTTGGCAAAACCCTCTGAGATCATCGAGTCCAACCATGCCACTGCCAAGGCCACACCAAGCTGTGTCCCCAAGTGCCACATTCCCATGGCTGTTAAATCCCCAGGGATGGCGGCTGCCRTGGATGGTATTGACAAACCATGGAAGGTTTTGCTCCAAAATCTTCAAATCCAATGTGCAGTTCCCCAAATCCTCCTTGAGTGAGTGAAAAGGGCAACAATTTCCAGGCAAAAAAAAAAAATTACAGGCAAAGATATTCAAGCAAAATCAGAAATTTCCTGAGCAGTGTTTAATCCATCCCAGAATCTTTGAGGTTGGAAAGGACCTCTGGGGTCACCCAGTCCCAGCTGTGCCCGATGCCCACCTTGYCCCCATCCCAGAGCTCTGAGCGCCRCCTCCAGGGCCACCTGTAGGGATGGGGACTCCAAACCTCCCTGGGCAGCCCCTTCCARCCCTTTCCAAGAGGAAATTCCTGCTGGTGTCCATCCTGAGGCTCCCCTRGCYGTTCCCTCTCCACCTTTCCCTGTTCCCTGGAGCTGTCCCTGTCCCCTCCTGGCAGGAGCTGTGCAGAGCCAGAAGCTCTCTGATACAATGGAATGGTCTCTAAAAAAGGCAGGAATTGTCTCTAAAAAAGGCAGGAATTGCTCTGCAAGCCCCCCTGAGCTGGGATCACCTCCACCCACCAGCCTTGGGAAGCTCCTGCTGGCCTCACTCCCCACCCAGGCAGGGGCTCAGCCCTGCTCCAGGAGGGAGCAGAGGCAATGCCGACCTGTTATCCCTGGAATCCTGTTATCCCTGGAATTCTCAGGTGGAATTCCATCTTCCCAATCCCCTCCTGAGTGTCTGAGATGCCGTGTCCCTGGAGAACCGTGACATGTCGTGCTACAAGACCCAGCTGAGCAGAACAACCCAGCAGCTCATGTTTAATCCAGTTCCATTTGCCACGGATGCTGATTATCTCAGAGATTTATGAAAACAACTGTGATAAATTACTTGACAAACAAGATTAAAATCCCTGAAGTTCTTTATTGTTTCCACCCGCTTGTAGGCATTAAAAGTGCTCTGTCACATTAACCCAAGCTGCTTCTCRTCCTCCCCGACTTGCAGTGTCTCCTTTCAATTATTTTCAAATTATAAATTTGAAATAGGAATTTTAATTTAATAAATTTAATTAATAWATTTAATATTTATATATAATAAATATTATATAATTACATTTATATATTACTTATATATTTATATAATATATATTGTATATTGTATTTTATATTATATTATATTTTGATTTTTAAGAACAGATGGAAGAATTTTGGGGAAAGTGTTAATTTTTAAAAAATGTAAATCAAAGAGTAAAATGACAGAGTTGACAGAGAATAAAGGGGAAAAAMCAGGGCATTTATTAACCTTGTAAATAAAGGAATAGCTCAGGGAGTTTGGGGGTAAAGGAGAAATCAACTGAGGATTCAAAATCTAATTCCAGACTGAGTTTATAAACCTGTATAAATGTATCTAAATTTTCATGTTAAATCTATCTAACAAATGCCACAKATCTATTTCAATAGATATTCATCCATATATATATATCAATACACATATCAATATCTATTTATATGTCAATATAGATTTTTATATATCAATACATGTATTAATCTGTATTTTATCTGTATCAATATCTAATAGATATCAATATATTTATATATTTATTTTATTATATTTATTTATTTATTTATTTAATGTATCTCAATATATCTAACATAGAGCAAATGAATAAATCAAGATAAAAAAAATCCCMAAAAAGCSCAAGACCCCTGTGACTTTGATCATGACCCATGGAAAAAATAACCAACCTTTTATGAGGATTTACAAGCCATGAAAATTTAAGTGGAATGATGGTGAATTTATCCCAGGGTGAAAAGTGGATTTTTTGGGGATTTTAGAATGGGGGTTCAGGAGGCAAGATGGAGGAATTGGGGCATGTCCAGCCTTTCTCCTTCTTCTTCTTGGCCTCCATCTTCTGCTGTGGTGGTGGCACTTTTGAATTGGTTTAGAGTAGACGCTCACTGTCTAACACAGGTGATAGGTATTGGGGAGTAATTGTAAATATTTTGCATGTATTTACATGTAATTATATATAAATTTTATCTAATTTAACTGTTTGGCTGTTTAGCTGTTTAACACCGGGGGGGCGTTATCTTTTCAGTATCARGTGTGCCTCTGTCTGTCTTGCTGAGTGGACCTCGGCTGGGCAGGTGTTGCAGACATCTTTTATGAAAAACCCTTTCCTWAGGATTTTTCCTCCTGAGAAGCTGAGAGGCCTCAGGAACAAAATGKAAACAATGGTTATCTGCTGCTGTGGAATGCAACAGGTGCATCTGKGATTGGCCCATGTTGGATGTTTCTAATTAATGGCCAATCACAGCCAAGCTGGCTCAGACAGAGAGCTGAGCCACAAACCTTTGTTATCATTCTTTGCTATTCTATTCTTAGCCAGCCTTCTGATGAAACCTTTTCTTCTATTCTTTTAGTATAGTTTTAATGTAATATATATCATAAAATGATAAATCAAGCCTTCTGAACCATGGAGTCAGATCCTCGTCTCTTCCCTCATCCTTGGACCCCTGTGAACACCATCACAGACAGGAGAAAAAATTTTATAGATAARACAYAATAAACAGCCTTGAGACAGAGAACTGAAGAGTTCTGATTCCTTCTTCGAGTGCCAGGCTGGGAAAAGAGACTTTAACACATCTTGAGGTCACTGTGAGCAGCAGAGAACCCAAGAGAGAGGCACTGGGTGATTTCAGGTTCATCATTCCCAAGGGAGAGCTGACTGCAACACCAACCCCAGCTCCCAGATCTCTGAATTACCAGGACTCTATTATGTGAATCCATTTCCAGGCAATTAAGGATATTTAACGGCCTCGACAACTGGTGGGAAGCAGCACAAAAATAAATCAGCTTCGTTTGGGAGCAAAAGGAGCCCTCCGTACAAAAGCTGGTGGTATTAACAATTCATGTTTAACTACCCTCGTGCAACTATCAAGGTGTCACTTAAAGAGTGATTAATGGGGAGGGAAGGGTTTTAAATGATTCCCAACCAGACCCTGACCCTCTTCTTTCCAGCCATTAGCGAGTTCCTGAAGCCTTCACAGCAGTTTCGTTTGTTCTCAATCACCAGGAGTTTGAACAGTGGAATTTAAATGATTCTCTCCCAGACAGAGCTAATTTTAAGAGCCATTCAAGTGACATTGCTCTGAGCTACGGCACTTGGATGGAGAAGACACTCCTGGAGCATCCACCGAGCTGTTTGCTCCACTGGAGCAAGGGAAAAACTTGAGTTATCAGGAGAGGTCCGGGAGCAAGGGGACGGAGCCAAGGAGCCACGAGTAAAGGACAGGTTATTCACAAAAAAATAAAATATCCCTTGCAGATTTGGCACCTGGGTTTGCAGGTGGAAATCCCAGTGGCTTGCAGAGATACTGAGCACCTGCAGCCCCACAGGATGATCTCCAGCCCTTGGGAAAGATCTGGGAGATTTGGGTCTGCTCACAAAGCTGTCACCATCTCTTTGGGCCCAGGGTTCCAATCCAAGCCAGAATTTCCTGTACAGAACCCAAGATAACCTTTTCCAAAGCCTCATGCAGTGAAACCCTCCAACAAAACCCCAAATAAATGAAGTTTGCAGAGCAAAGCTCACACTGAGCATTCGAGCTGCTCCTTTACCAGGGTGCACAATCTGCTACAAACTTTTTGCAAAAAAGAACAGAAAAGCTCTTTAAAGGCAGCTCTTTCCATGCTGCTTTATGCAGATATCATCTGTTTAAGAGCCCTTTTGTCTAAACTGTTTGATCTGAGCCGAGGAAGCCAATTACTGCAGACGCTGAGGCTGTCAAGAAACAACCCCAAAATTCAATAAGCAGCAGAAGAAAAGCACAGGCGTGTTCAGGTGAAGCCTGAGGGCTTGTACCATCCCTGTCTCCTTGCGAGTGTTGTTCCAAATCACCAAACCTAACAGGAACTTTCCACTTCAGGAGCTTTTCAGGCACTCTGGAGCTGCTTTGACATCATGGTTTGAAGCAGATGTCAGAGCAGCTCATGCTCCCAGCTCGTCCTGCACCGTGTTTTACACGGGAACATCTTTTCAACGTCCGCAGCGAATACATCAAGGCAGCTCCACGTCTCCACCACCACTCTCATTTACTCCCTAACCTATTTCTGCTCCTCTGTTCCTCTCCTGAGCACAAAGGGAACAGTGGGAGCAGGCTGGGCCTTTCAAGTGGCCAAGAAATTYACTCTGAAATTCAAACCCTTGCTCCAAGCACGGCCCGAGACTTGAAGCTGCAGGAAAAATGCCTCCAGCTTCCTTGTGGATTTTACTCACTGCACATGCTGAGAGAAAGAGGCTTATGTGAAACTTTGCTGTGAGAGGCAGTTAAAGATGTTTCCTAGCCCTGATAATACCCCTGCATCCTGATCTGCACTCGCAGATAAAAGTTACTTTTGCTACAAGAGTTGGAGAGCGACTCGTGCAGAATTCCCTGATCAGGACTGAAGCAGCTGTGCTGAGCAGAGCCTGGCGTGTCAGCTCCAGATGTTCTGACACAGGATTTGCAGCCAGAGCAGCGCAGGAGGCCAATAAATCCCTCAGTGCTGCTGCAGGCTTGGGRGTGTTTATCAAACCCCAGTTTCTATGATTAGAGGATGAGGACAGGCCCAAACTCCAGGGGAGGTGCGAGCARAATTCTTTCCCCTCTGCAGTTTTCCTGCCACCCCATCCCAACCCCAAGTTCTCCTTGGGGGAATTCAAGCCTGCCCAGAGTGTTTTCCATATGAAAATTCACAGGCAGAGCCTCAAACTGCTTTGCATGAAGGAGGCATCATCTTTTTACAGACGCTGTGCTTGGCTCCGGACGTGAACTCCATGTACAACAGCTCTTCCCTGCTGCAGCCTTTCATCTTATCAGCCCTGACTGCAGGGGTGGATTTGGCCCCTTGTCATCGTGCATGATGTTACGTATGGCTTTCTCATCAGAGAGGGAGAAAAACCATCCTGTTCCCAAAGCAGCCTGGCTGCCAGAGCCTGGCACATCSTGCTGGCAGTGCCCGCTCGTCCCTTCTCCTGTGCTGAGCCCTGCTCAGGCCCTGCCCTTCCTGCCAGCCAGGAGTCACCAGGGAGCAGCAGTGCAGGGAGGCTTCACAGAGTGCCCAGAATATGGTATTTTGTTAGATATCAGCTGGCTGTGACATCCCCAGTGGGTTCTTTCACACCGCCACTGTGTCAGTTTGGGAAGTGGCCTCAACAGCGTTGAGCTGGAGTGGCTGAATCAGTGGATCTTTCACAAGGATCCTGACAAGTTTTGCTTCCATTAATCCACACCCTTCCTAATTTTCAGGCTTTCCTAGATTGCAATGGATCTTCATAAACTGTTACCAGCTGCATTAAATCATATTAGCAGGGAAGAGATGTTTGCAGAGCAACTCTCCCCGTACAATTTCCCCTCCTTATCATCATTCTCAGAGCTGTGTTCTCCGAGAAGATCTGCAGCATAAAATCTCCCTGAATATGAAATTTTCTGAGTAATTCTGTCACAATTCTCCCAGGACATCCTAGTCAAGGCTGAACAATTCAGTAAAAGCCCTACAGAACAGCAGAGAAATTAATCATGCATTTTTAAGTGTTTTGAACCTCCTTGTAGGATTTAATGAAGAATTCTGGGGAGTTTTTAAAGGCATAGGAAAAAAAACCCCTCTCACCTAGTCTATAAACTGAGTTCTTGATGTAAATTAAGCTGATGAATATGAGGGAAGATTTTTCACTATCTAAAGGCAATCCTGAGGCAATCCTTGATGTCTTCTTGCTGCTCTTTGTGATTTTTTTATTGCATCCATCCCCACAGAAGTCAACAGCAAGAGGTGTCATTAACTCCRCACCAAATCACTTCCAAAATCTCCCTGTTCCGATTTTTAATGTTCCACAAGTGGAAGTTATCCACTGGCTGCTGCCCGAGCTGCAAATGTTGAGCTCCATTAAAAAATAAATGGTTTTCCTGCATAAAGCAGGGAGTAGCTCGATGCTGAAATAACCCAGGGAAAATGAAGGGGCTTAACAGGCAGAATTGAAAGCAGGTATCCAGTGTGTCGTATCTTCCCAGGATTGCAGCAGGGCCAGGCAGTTAAGAACTTTATGGAGTGGCTGAGAAATGGCCCTTTAGCCCGAGATGAATGGGATTGGCTTTAAAACACCCTGGGCACCAGCAGGTGACAGTCGGTAAACTCCAGGATATTGTTTAAGGAATTGGGAAAGRCCTGGAGGGGCTGGAACGTGTCCAGAGGTGGAAACAGAGCTGGGGAAGGGTTTGGTGTGGTGGCAGCTCTCTGGTCACAGAGAGAAATAGATGGTTTCATTCTGGGAAAGAACAATGAGAAGCTCGGAGAAGAGAGTTATAAACAATCCTTAATATCTGCAGCTGGGATCATGKTAATGTRGCTTATGTAATGTTTACAGTAAGGGTGTTTACCAAATGGGTGTCTTGTTCATTAACYAATCCTGTGAAGTGTATTAATTAAATCAGGTCCACCTGTAGTGAACTAAGATCTAAAAGAAGATGGCTGAATAAAGGAGAGGATATTGTTTAAGGATTGGGAAAGACCTGGAGGGGCTGGATCGTGTCCAGAGGTGGAAACGGAGCTGGGGAAGGGTTTGGTGTGGTCACAGAGAGAAATAGTTTCCYAGGCATCATTCTGGGAAAGAACAATGAGAAGCTCAGAGAAGAGAATTATAAACAATCCTTAATATCTGCAGCTGGGATCATGTTAAGGTGTCTTACCTGATGTTTACTGTAAGGTTGTTTACCAGATGGGTGTCTTGTTCATTAACCAGTCCTGTGAAATGAATTAATTAAATGACCAATCAGGTCCACCTGTAGTGAACTAAGATCTAAAAGAAGATGGCTGAGCATCAGAGTGGACACCAGCAGGAATTTCTGCATGGAAAGGGTTGTAAAACCCTGGAATGGGATGCCCAGGGATGTGGGGGAGTCCCCATCCAGCCTCAGGGTGGGCACCAGCAGGAATTTCCACGTGGAAAGGGTTGGAAAGCTTTGGAAGGGGCTGCTCTGGGATGCGGGGCAGTCCCCATCCCTGGAAGAGCTCAAACATGGATGTGGCACTCGAGGACAGGGTTTMGTGGTGGTGCTGGTTGGGCCCTACGGCCTCAAAGGTCTTTTCMAACCTCAGCAATTCYGTGATTTMTGGCACAACTTGAGCCAAATCACACGAGGATTGGGCATCCAAAGGGCTTCATACCCACCCAGAACTGTGGCATAAAACCCCCCTGCACCCCAACAACCCAACCAAACTTTCAAAACCAACTTTTGCTCTTCAAGAATTGATGCCAAGAGGAATCTTTGTTTTCCAGCTGTAAATAAGGAGCACAGGGCGTTTCTGCTGGTGAGAAGGGGATGCTGGAACAGTGTCTGAGTGAAAGCAGCACCACAGGATTTTGGGAGGACCTCAGAACAAAGAGCTCTACCAACAGCACAGGTGAAACTCTGCCCGTTGAATCATTACCTTAATTTTTTTTAATGGCATGCAAAGACTGTGTCAGTGGCACTTTTCATTATCCACTTCAGCAGCCCAGAACTCCTCGGTAATTATGCCCATCCACTCTGCTTTGACAGTGCTAACGAAGAGAACAAGGGCTGCTGATAGTACAGGGCTCCTTGTAAAGGATTCAAGGCAGCAGGCAATAATCTAAACAGCAAAGCTGATGAGTTTGCACAGTGCCTTGCTGCAGGGAATGTGCATTTCTCTGGGAGGGAGCAAAGACCTCAGACTTGGGGAGCAGGTGTGATGCAGTGGCTTTAAAAGCCATTAAATACAACTCTGACAGTCCCTGCTTTTGTCAAGCAAGCAAACAAGTCACCCTGTCTGCCTAAATCTCACTGGAAATGCTAAAAATCTCCTTAATTCGCCTTTCCCCCGCCTCATACTCCCACTCCCCTTTCCCCATCTTCTCCTCTCACCTTTCCCCATCTCATTCCCTCACCTTTCCCTCATTTCCTTCCCTCAGCTATCCCTCATTTCCTTCCCTCACCTTTCTCCATCTCATTCCCTCACCTTTCCCTCATTTCCTTCCTTCACCTTCCCCCCACCCACCATTACAGAAAACATTTTACAAAATGCAATTAAAAACACAACAAAGCCTCAAGAGCAAATCTACAAACTCTCAGACGCGATGTTCCCCACTGTGATAAACTGAATTTCAAAAATGAAAAGGATTCTTAGAGCCCTCATTTGTTTTGTTACAATCCAAGGCATTCCTCTAGGATTAACCCAGAATCTGAAGGAGCTTAAAGCCATTTTTTGTTGAATTTCTGGAACACAGCTTCAATGAGTTCATTGAACTTGGGGATCAGCACTGCAGCAGTAAAACAGCCAAAGTTAAGGCAAGACAAACTGAGGCATCAATCTGTCTCAGTTCTTGTGAAATGTCTGAAGATTAAGATCCTTGGCCAGATCAAACACCCCAGATTAGCACTAACGACATATTTAAGGCATTTTCAACCTCCATTCACTGAGAGATCTCCTCATTGCTGCAGATAAAGCTGCCTCATTAGACACTTCTCCATACAAAGGCTTCTAATATTTCTATTTTTCATCTGCCTCATACTTTTAAGCCAAAAAAGAGATGCCTTACTATAAAAATAAAGGAAGTTTTTCATCTATTCACTGGGACACCTGACAGGATTTCACACATCCGACTTGGAGACCATAAAGAATTTTGAAGAAGCAGCAGTTGGTTAAAAGTCAGCCTCTTGAAAAGGTTCATTTTTTTCAGGGGCAAAATATCAAGTTCTAATTTTGACACTGAAAATGCTTTGCAAAACTCAGCTCCTAATCCATCCATCCCCAAAGAAATACAAACTTGTTTTATCCAAAGAACAGTTTTGGGGGTTATCTGTGTTTTGCCACCAGCTCTTAAAAYAATATTCGGGTCTCCAAGTATTTTACACACATCAATAAATCCCAAAGGTCCTTCAGACTTTTGTTGTGGCAAAAGACAACACCAAGGCAAATATTTGGGCTCCAAATCCCTCATTTCATTACAGAATTGTGCTTTTTGGGGAGCAGACAACACAAGGTTTATAGTTTTATATTTTTGCCTCGTTCTCCTGATGCCTGAGGAAGGGAACAGGTTCAGCCTGGGAACCATCTGTGCTCCCCCTCTTCCTGCTGGGGAGGGTGGTCGTGGCAGCTCCATCTGGCCTAGAGACCACAAGAAAAGAGTTGAAGTYGTGAATCTCTCTCAACATCTAAGGGCAGAGTGATGTTCAGCAGCTGAGGGGATGTTGGGCAGGGGCCAACCTAAAACACAGCTGGGCTGCAAACAGGACTGGGAGTCAACCCTCCTACGCCATAAATAGTGTGGAGCGTTCGTGGAGCTCCCAAAGTTACTCCTCAAAGGTTGAGAGTAAGTCTGAAAGTTACTCCTGAAAGCTGGAGAGTAACTTTTAAAGTTGTTTCTCAAAGGTCCAGAGTAACTCTCAAAGTTACTCCTTGAAGGTCAAGAGTAGTCTCAAAGTTACTCCTGAAAGCTGGAGAGTAACTTTTAAAGTTACTTCTCAAAGGTCCAGAGTAGCTCTCAAAGTTACTCCTTGAAGGTTGACAGTAACTTAAAAGTTACTTGTTGAAGGTCAGGAGTAACTCTCAAAGTTACTCTTGAAGGGTTGAGAGTAACTCTCAAAGTTATTCCTGAAAGGTTGAGAGAAACTCTCAAAATTACTCTTCAAAGGTTGAGAGTAGCTCTCAAAGTTACTCCTGAAAGGTTGAGAGTAACTTAAAGTTGCTTGTTGAAGGTCAGGAATGGGGAGAGAACCAAAATCAAGATAAACTCAGGGAATCAAAATCCAGATGAACCCAAAGAATCAAAATAAGGTGAACTCAGAAAATCAAAATCAAGATGAACTCAGAGAATCAAAGTCAGAACTAACTCAGAGGCTGATCCCCCCTCTTGGTTCCCTTCTGTGCAGCCCCTGGAGAGCCCCTTCCATCAGGTGAGCACATCCTTTTAATTTAATCCTTGTCATTTCTCCACTTCAAACCACATCCCCTCCCCTCCTGGTTCATCATCCAAGCATTTCCATCCCTCTCGTCGGTTTTATCCCATTAAGGGAGTTATAAAGAAATAAATTGGAATCACAACACACCTACAGCTTGTTCTGAAAGAGACTTAGCACTTGACTCACCTACTTAGATGTCAATTTAACACTCTTAGCTGGATTTAAATTGAGTCAAGACCCATCAGTTTAAGGCAGAATCTCAATCTGCTCCCCCCCACACTTGTAAGGATTAGAATGGGGAAAAAAAAAAAATCAAATATTGCTACAACATTTTAAGGCAGAATCTCAATCTGCTCCCCCCACACGTGTAAGGATTATGATGGGGAAAAAAATCAAATATTGCTACAACCTGGGAGTGCTCAACAATTCATTCCCTGCCTCATTCATCAGATTTGGGTGGTGCCCAAGCAAGGCATGAGTTTGTTGTGAGTCCCATCTGCTGGTGGATCCTTCAGGAAAGGGCAAGCTCCAGGGATTCCCAGGATTTCCCTGCCTGTCCCACAGAAGTGTGAATTTCTCACAGAACAACAAAGATTTTGTCACTCCAGGCCATTATTTTCCAGCCCATCTTTCTAAATACAAAATCTCTGAGCCTTTCACTCCAACAGCAGCCCAGGAAGGAAGGAAATGAGGSACCTTTTCCTCGGGGGTTACTCAGGTTTTCCCTGGGAAGAACAGGGCAGGAATTTGTCAGGAGTGGCTGAAAAGCCTGGAACTGCTCTGAATTCCTTCTCCTCACACTGCCCCAGCCACAAACCTCATTTTTGCCTGCTTGTGACCTTTTTGGGGCTGATAATCCTCTCATTTTCAGGATTGAGCATAAAGGTTGCCCAGCCACTAATGGGATTCGGGAGTTACTCCTGAGAGGGATGATTTTAGAGATGGTTCTTTTGATGGCAGCATGAGCATTAGGATAAACTGTATTTAACCACCATTACCAGTAATATCAGCTGCTCTGAATTACCTGGCACCGAGGTTCAGCGATGCCTGAGAAAATGGGAGTCACATTTTCTAAAGCAGCCAATAATTCTGTCGAGGTGCTTTTTTTTTTTTTTTTTTTAAATAACACCCAAAGCTTAAAGAGACTCATTTTCCAAGCATATCCAACCATTTCTCCAATTCTGATGCAAAATTCCAACTTCCAATCCAYTCCTCCCAAAACTGCCAGTTTGGGAAGTTGGGCTGGATGTTTAATTACAAAAAAAAAGCAAATTTGGTATTTGCTACGAAGCAGAATCACTCCCTGCAACCTCTCTGCTTCAAACCACTGAAATGTAAGAAAATTTGAGAGCATCTCTGATCTTYTCTCTGTCCAGATTTCCTGTGGGGAGGTTTAGTGCCCCAAAACCAACCCAGCACTGCAGTGACATCACTCGAAGTTTGTCCCACTCTTCTGTCACAGCCCCACAAGATTTTCCTGTATTTTTTTCTCCCTTTTCCAGTTGTGGAAGCTCCTTTGGCCTCCAGCCCAGCTCACACCACAGGCTTTCCTCAGGGATTTCCTAAGGACAAAACCCTGCTGCTCCATATCCTTGGAATGCCTCAATTCCATAATTCAGTGTATTAAGGGCTGTGCCTGTCGTATCTCACTCATTTCCACAGACGTAAGAAGTCACATTTAGAAGTCATTAAGCTGAAATGAAATCTTTGCTGGGCTTAATTAACTTAAATATTCATGAAACAGGATAGCAGGGGAGAGTGTTGTTCTTAATCAAAATAGACATTGCTGTTCCATAATGCAAATTCTGATTTTTTTTTCTGTTCTGTGGACAATGCCAGCTCCTACAACAGCAGCAGCAGGGTTTAATGGGCAGCACTGGAAAGTGCAGCTGAAAAGGATTCACGTTGTCCTTTAGCTCCCAAACTCAGGGGGAATTTGCTGATCCAAACATGTGCTTAACAATAACGTGGTGCCTAATGCAGGAGTCACTTCCAGGGCCATTTGTCACCATTTGCTCGGGCTGAGTGCAGCACTCAGCCCCTCTCCAGCCTCAGAGAAAGCTTCCCAAAGGCAGTTCCTCATTTCTGTCTCAAGGCTGCGGCGCTTCCACAGCTCCTGGGCTGCTCTGCTGCACACAGAGCTCTGTTCTGATCTGAGAGCCTTTAACAAACCCAGTCCTCATGGATCTCCTGCCCCAGACTGTTCTGATCTGCTGAGCTTTTAACAAACCCAGTTGTCGTGGATTGCCTCAGACTCTGTTCTGATTTGCAAAGCCTTTAACAAACCGAGTTCTTGTGGATCACTCCAGACTCTGTTCTGATCTGCTGAGCCTTTAACAAACCCAGTTCTCCTGGATTGCCCCAAAATCCTCCTCACAGAGCTCTGTTCTGATCTGCTGAGCCTTGAGCAAACTCAGTTCTCGTGRATTGCTCCAGACTCCTGCCCCAGGGCTCTGTTCTGATCTGAGAGCCTTTAACAAACCCAGTTCTCATGGATTGCCCCAAAATCCTTTTCACAGAGCTSTGTTCTGATTTGCAGARCTTTCAACAAACCAAGTTCTTGCGGGTCACTCCAAACTCTCTTCTGATCTGCAGAGGCTTTAACAAACCCAGTTCTTGTGGATCACTCCAAACTCCTGCTCCAGACTCTGTTCTGATCTGCAGAGCTTTTAACAAACCCAGTTTCTCGTGGATCSCTCCAAACTCCTTCTCACAGGACTCTGTTCTGATCTGCTGAGCCTTGAACAAACCCATCTCTCATGCATCACTCCCAGACTCTGTTCTGATTTGCAGAACTTTTAACAAACCCAGTTCTCATGGATTGCTCCAGACTCCTGCCCCASAGCTGTTCTGATCTGCAGAGACTTCATCAAACTCAGTTCTCCTGCCCCAGAGCTGCTCCTAACCCCCTGCTCCACCACGTCCTCCTGGGACTGCCCAGAGCAACTTTTCCTCCTCGTTCCTCTCCCTCCAGCAGCCTCCAGGCCCTGCCCAGCCCCTCAGGGTCCTCTGGGTTCCTTCTCAGTGTTCCACCTGAAGCAGAGGAGCTCCARGGCAGGCTGAGCATCCCCCAGGGCTGCMCCTGGATCCCTGAAGTGTCCAAGGCCAGCCTGGAGCTCCCTGGGGCGGTGGGAACTGTCCCTGCCCATGGCAGAGGTGGAATGAAATGATCTTTGGGGTCTTTCCCACCCAATTAATTCMATTTTTCCACAATTCCTCCCTTCCAGCACTGTGGTGCCTCTGTTGTGTTCCCCAGCACGTTCAGAGCCGAGGTGGGCCCCAAAATCACAACCATGAAGCTGCACCCCCTGCTCAGCCCCTCCGTGGGGCAGGCCRAGCTGCCAGGGTGGGTTCCAGCCCCTCAGAGCTGGATGGATCCTCAAGTTAAAGTTTCACAGAACCATGGAATACGCTGAGCTGGAATCAGGATCATGGAGTGCAACTCCTGATCCCAAAAATCCCACCCTGTGCCTCAGAGCATTGCCCAAACACTTATTAACCCAGTTTAATAAGAAAAAAAAATTCTTCTGCTCATTGTCCAAACAATGTCCAAACTCATTGTTTAAACACTCATTAAATTCAGTTTAATAAGAAAAAAAAAWTCTCTGCCTCAGAACTCCTGCAGCAAATCCACCCCAGGATGGAGAAGGGCCCTCTCCTTCCCATGCCACAGTTCATGGGGTTTTTTGGAAGCTCTGGCAGTGATCATTGCTCTTCACACAAACCTCTGGAGTGAGGGCAGTGCCCAAGAGTGGGAGATCCAACTCCCCTTCCTTGGCTGCCAGAGGGAAATCCATAAAATTCAGCCCCTCTGGCTGGAATTCCTCCCACTCCTGAGGAAAAAAATTACTGAAGATTTGTCAGGTTGAGAAGTGGAGCAGCAGATTGCCACGATAAGCAGAAAAAACTACTTCAAAAATAGGGAGGAAATACAGTTTCACATTTCTGTTAATGGCAGCTTTGGTTTCATTATCTTCCAGCCCYGTGCTCAGCTTTGGATGCAATTAAAATGAGAGAAATAAAATACTCCATGAAAGGAGCAGTGCTTGCTGGTAATGAAATGTTTATGGATCAATTTGTACCCCAGTAAAGAGTGAATGAATTTACTGCAGGAGGAGAGAAAACAAAGTGGAGATAAGCACTGAAAATCACTTGGACTCCAGACATGCACAAAATGTTATTATTTCCCCTCAGAAAAGATAATATTGATTGTTGAGAAGTGTTTGGACAATGCCAACAATGTGTTTTGCTGATAAAATACAATGACCCATTTAGGAGATGTCTGTACAGAAAACAGCACGGGCTGAAATAAAATTCCACGTTTCAAATCTCCTTTGAGATAAATCCCCAGAAGAGAAAACCTTGCCATGACCTCCTCTCCTGCACAGATCTCCTCTCTCCAGGAAACTGGGCTGAAGCAGGTGCCCCAACTTTTCCTTAAAAATGTGAAAAGTTCCATCTGCTCCTACTTCATTTTCCACTTTTAATACGGGCAAAATCCTGTTTGCATATTTACAACAAAAAAAGCAAAAAAATTCAATTAAGTTCCTAAGGGCAGGAACAGATTTATTCAGTGCCTGGAATAACAAAAGCCTCAGCTGGGATGAAAGGGAAAAACATCTCCACGATACCAAACATTTAAAGGAAGTTTTGATCTGATGCAGTTTAATGTGTACACAGAGGGGGGGAAATTCTCAGAGAATTTTGCTGCTTTTAACTAAGATGAAATGTTTTATATCCTTGTGGGTTCAGCCACTATTAGGAACAGCATCGGATCACAGTCCCACAAAAGAATAACAAAAGGTTTGGGGGAAGCAGCGGGATGGACTCGCTGTTATTTTTGACAGAAGAAATGAGAATTTCTTTCTCTAATGTGATGGGAAAGAAGAGCTTCATGCAAATCACCAGGAGAGGCTCAGCTTTGTCTTTAAGTTTGGGATGATCCAAATGCTGCTCCTGCCTCAGCCCCAGCTGGGAAAGGAGAAATGTGAAAACCCAGGGGGAAATGGGGCGGGGGGAGAGGGGGAGAGAGAAGGAGAGGAAGGTGAAAAAGGGGAGAGAAAGGAAAAGGGAGAAAGGGAGAGAAATGGAGAGAAAGGGAGAGAGAGGGAGAGAAAGGTAAAGAAAGGTGAAAAAAGGGAGAGAAAGGGAGAGAAATAGAGAGGAAAGTAAGGAAAGGGAGAGGAAGGGAGAGGAAGGGAGAAAAATGGACAGAAATTGAGAGAAAGGTAAAAAAAGGGAGAGAAAGGGAGAGAGAGGGAGAGGAAGGGAGAAAAAGGTAAAAAAAGGGAGAGAAAAGAAGATAAATTGAGAGAAATAGAGAGGAAGGGAGAGAGAGGGAGAGAAAGGAGAGAAAGGGGGAGAAAGTTAAAGAAGGGAGAGAAAGGGAGAAAAAGGAAGAGAAATGGAGGGAAAGGAGGAGGAAGGGAGAGAAAGGGAGAAGAAGGGAGAGAGAGGGAAAGAAAGAAAGAAAATGGGAGAGAAAGGGAGAAAAATGGAGAGGAAGGGAAAAAAAGGGATAGAAAGGTAATTAAAGGGAAAGAAAGGAAGAGAAAGGAAGAGAAGGGGTGAGAAAGGTTAAGAAAGGAAGAGAAAGGGAAAGAAAGGAAGAAAAAGGGAGAGAAAGGGAGAGAAAGGGAGAGAATTAAGGCATGGTTTGAAGTGCCAGAGGGCTGGAGCAGCCTCGTGCGTGGCCACAACCAGGGGTGGTGGACAACAAGCACCAGACCCTGAGGAGACCTCAGACAGTCCCAGGAGCTCCTGGCAACTGTTGGGATCCCCCCAGCCCAGCAGCTTTTGCAGGCTCCAGGAATCCCTCTGTCCCACCTGTCTGCTGAGAAACCACAGAAAAACTTTCTCATCCCTCATGTTTCATCCAAATCAGTGAATTTTTCACCCTGGATTCGGATCGAGGTGCTCGAAATCCCACCCTTCCACCTGGGAATGGGGAAGGACAAAGGTCTGTCAAGCCCTGGCACCTCTGGGTGACCTGCAGGACACAAAATCCCCTCGTTAAAATCTGCTGCTGCCTCTGCAGGGTTCAGCTGGGTTCAGTTTCCATCATCAGGGACAGCGGGGTCGCGGCTCAGAAAAGAAAATTGCTCGCCTCRATTCAGAGCAGAAACTGTGCTCAGTAATAAAATCACTTTGGAAAATCAACACCTGACCCACCACCGGCACTGGGCAGTGACCAGCACAGCCAGCAGCGCCTCTGGAAGAGCCAAATAAATCCAATTTCTCTGCCTCCAACCTGCTCTTCCCCTGCAGCACAGCGAAGGCGAAAAGTCATGATTCAAAGTCCCCGGTGAAGAAGCCAAGTTCCCCGAGAATCCTGACAGGCAAGGGATGAGCACAGCATGAAATATGCAAAGGAAGACTCATCTTTGCCTAAGGACGGGAGAAGAGGCTGAATCCCAGCCCACACAGCCCAAAGAAGGTTTTTTGAAGGGGATCCAAGGCTCCAGGACTTGGGAAGTAACGTGGATCCACACTCTGGATAGGCTGGCGCTCCAGGCATCAAAATGGGGCATCAAGCAGAAATAGCCCCTTAATTAAATGTTCCCCAAAAAGTTCATTTAACTTCCCAGTGAACTCTCCTGAAGATCCCAGCAGCCAAAGGCTTCAGAGAGTGCCACGCTCGAGCACCTGCAGTGCTTTAATTAAACCCATTTTTCAAAAAATTCTCCATTTCTACCCTCAAAACAGGGATCCTTTTTCAAGTAAGGTCCTTTTGGAAAGCTGAGCTGAGCTTCCCAAAAACCCCTTGGGATTGGACCTGCTCAGGCTGAATCAGTTCCCAACTTATTTTAAACTGGGGTATAAGTGAGGTATAAAAATGTTTCATAATTCATGAAATTCACAACCTTTTGCTATTTTGAAGGGGATTTGATCATCAACGATTGAGAAATCATTCTTTTTAGTCCAGCAAAAATGATGGAATAACCACATAACACAAGTGAGAGCGTTCAGCCATTCCTCCCTCCGGTTTGCGCCAGTCTGAAATGCAATATTTCATAAACCTTCAATATCTGATGGACTTCCACTGATGGAGGATAAACAGAATTCCCACAGAATTGGCTCCATGGATTAAAGCAAAACCTTTATTTTTGCCGCCGTCAATTTCTCCATTTTCAATTATTTCTGATATTTTGCCCTTGCCTGCAGGGTAACAAGTTTGATTTTGTGAAGGGCAATGGTGCCTCCAAAGAATTTATCAGCCTGTTTGTTCTCTACCCAATTGATTTGACCTTTGCTGGCTCACCTGCTCCTGGAAATTTTCAGGGAACCCCAGGAGTCACCACGGCAGGGAAGAGCTCTTAAACCAGGTTTTCACAAGTGCTAAACATCTTCATATCCCAGTGATTATGGAAAAAATTGGGAGTACCCAAGAGCTTCCAAACCATCCAGCTCAGGTCATGCAGCAATTCCCAGATCCATCAGCAAAATTCACTGGTAGAGCAGTTAGAGGGAAAAAAGGCAACACAGAAATAGGCAGCAAAGGCATCTGTTCAGGAAAAACACGGCTCCAAATCTCAACAAATTCTAAAATTCTTGCTTTACTATTCATAGCTCCTTCCATCAACTTGTCAGAGGAGATTTCTGACTCTCAGCACAAAAGGTTTCCATTCTGTAGCAGTGGGATTTGCAATTGGATTCAAATCAAGCTGTTTTCCCCTCTTTTATTTTTGTATTTCCAGCCCGGTGTTGTTTCATGGAGTGGGAGCAGCTGCCAAATGYGCCCGGACTGGATGCCCCTTCCATGGCAACTGTGATGGGAGCTGGTTTTGGCCGTGGTGGAGGTGCAGGGGAGGCAGAAAATGACATTTCTGCATTTGGGGGAGGCTTTTGTTTCCTGTTTAAATCGTTTCTGCTTGGTGACAGGCTGGACCTGGGATCCCAGCCCTGCTCTAAGCCTCTCCAGGGCTCTCCAGGATCAATTCCAAGGCTCATTCCCTGAAATTGTTCCCTCCTGCAATGCCCACACCTGGAATGAATCCTGGAATAAATCCTGGGATGAATCCTGGAGTAAATCCTGGAATAAACCCTGGAATAAACCTTGGAATAAACCCTGGAATAAATCCTGGAATAAACCCTCCATCTCCCACATTTCCAGCAGAAATCCCTGCCCAGAGCACACAGTGCTCCAAGAACGTGCCCATCTTCCAAAATGAAGTTGTGGGGCTTCCCAACATGTCCTGGGATGGGCAAACACCCAGCTCAGGGAGCTCAGGCTGCTCCTGCTGCAGCTGATGAGAGGAAAAGCCTTTAGGATTTTTAGGATCCTTTAGGATCCTTTTTTAGGATCCTTTAGGAATGATGAACCCATTCCCATCAAGGCACCCAGTTATTCCCACAACATCCAGTGCAGTTCTGGAATTCTCAATCCCACCCCAATCCTTCTTCTCTGTTATTTTAACCCAAACCAGAACACTCAAGCCCACCCAGTCCCCATCAAACCCAACAATCCCCAAAATCATCTTCCCAACCCATTTATTTTCCATCCCCTKAAACCTCTGACAGGTCAATCCCAAACTTCCACACGCTGCACACGTGAAATGTGGGATTAGGATGAAGGAAATGGCTCCTTTCCCACCAGCCAAGCCCTAAAATTAGTTTGTTTTGAACAGATTGCAGCGCTGAGCTGGGAAACAGAACCCTCCCAAGGATGTTCAAACCTCCCATGCTGCTTTTATCCCAGGCAAGGAATGTTTCATCCACCTGACTCCGCTGGCAGAGATCTGAGCCCACCTGTTGGAAAATTCCCTTGGCTACACGAGAGCTGTGCAGTTAAATCAGTGCTCAGAGAAATGGAGAAAGGGAGAAAGGGAGAAAGGGAGAAAGGGAGAAGTGGAGGAATGGAGAAATGGAGGAATGGAGAAATAATGGAGAAAAGGAGAAATGGGGAAATGGAGAAATAATGGAGAAATGGAGGAATGGAGAAATGGAGAAATGGAGCAATGGAGCAATGGAGAAATAATGAAGAAATGGAGGAATGGAGAAATAATGGAGAAATGGAGAAAAGGAGAAATAGAGGAATGGAGAAATGGAGGAATGGAGGAAAGGAGAAATAATGGAGAAAAGGAGAAATGGAGAGAAGGAGAAATGGAGAAATAATGGAGAAAAGGAGAAATGGGGAAATGGAGACAGAGAAATTGAGGAATGGAGAAATGAACGAATGGAGAAATGGAGAAATACTGGAGAAATGGAGGAAGGGAGAAATAATGGAGAAAAGGAGAAATGGAGAAAAGGAGAAAGGGAGAAATGGAGACATGGAGACAATTCCAATGATCCTGGTGCTTTCATCTCCCTGCTCACAGGAGATTGGGGACAGAGAGGGCACAGAATCCTCCTGATGAAATTCCTTAATTTTTAATGTAATCCTGGTGCAGAAGAGTCACTTGAAAGCAGAGCAGCACTTCCATTTCTAATTGGGAGGCATTCAGGTGAGGATGGGAGGAACCATTCCAACCATTCCATATTTCTAGAACTTCCTTGGCAGCTTCAAAACCTTTTCTATGGTGTGGGCAACAAGGGCAGCACCAAAGGACACCACAAGGAAAATTTAAACCCCACAGTTTTGCTGTTTCCTGGAATTCCACAATTGGATTTGAAGGGACCTTGAAGCTCATCTCATTCCA
>JACDOX010000550.1:74055-114210 GCA_014549065.1 Cardinalis cardinalis
ATTATTATTATTATTATTATTATTATTATTATTATTATTATTATTATTATTATTATTATTATTATTATTATTATTATTATTATTATTATTAAGATTAGGAGGTCTTATCTCAAAACACACCAAGTAAAATTTCCCTCCAGGCCTTTTGGGTGCAGGATTTTTAGGGAAAGAAAGGCCAAACAGGGGCTAAAATACAGTCTGGTTAAAGTGACACTGATTGCAGTAATTTGATTTTTGGGGGTGAAGAGGTTGGAGGAAACAACTGTAAAATATTTTATTTGGACATGTGCAATTGAGATACCCCAGAGTTTCTCCTCTAAGTTATTTTTAACTGCATTAGATGAAATTAAACACAACCAAACTACAGAAATGTGGTTGGACTCGGCCCTAAAGGCCTTTTCCAGCCTAAATGATTTTGTGATTCTGTTTGGAAATGAAATATTTCAATTTGAATCATTCAAATATCTTTATTGTCACATTAAAAAAAAAGTGTTGAACGCATTTAAAAAATATCCACGTGAAAATAAAATCAATATTTTGAACCAAAACAGCTGTGGGGGCTGTTCTGAAAGTGCTGCAAAACCAATTGTGTGTTTCTCTTTTCCATCATTCAATTCTGCTGCTGGTTAACATAGATGAGAAAAAAGCAAATATTTTGCTTTTTATTTTATGAGGAAAAATGGCAAATATTTTGCTTTTTATGAGGAGAAATAGCAAATAAAACAAATATTTTGCTTTCTCTGAGAAAAAATAGCAAATAAAGCAAATATTTTGCTTTTTATTTTATGAGAAAAAATAGCAAATAAAGCAAATATTTTGCTTTTTATTTTATGAGAAAAATGGCAAATAAAGCATATATTTTGCTTTTTATGAAGAAAAAATAAACCAAATATTTTGCTTTTTCTGAGGAAAAATAACAAATAAAGCAAATATTTTGCTTTTAATTTTATGAGAAAAAATAGCAAATAAAGTAAATATTTTGCYTTTTATGGGGAAAAGTAGCAAATATTTTGCTTTTTTTTTAATGAGAAAAATAACTATTTTCCTTGTTTGCTCCCAAAATGTGTCTCTGAGAGGCAAGCCCTGTGCACCAGCAGGTTTYCCTAAGGAAAACACCTCCCTGGGCGTCTGAGGATGTGCACAGGAGGCAGAAAAATTCCCTCTAAAAGCCCTGGGAAAGACTCAGGGAACATCTCGAGGCATCCGAGGCCAAACACCTCCAGCTCCCAGCAAAATTTATCACAAGTGCGAACACAGCAAGAGCCAAAATTTGCCTTGCGAGGTGGCAATTTATAGCCGGGCTGAGGCCTGGGCGCCGAGTTTAGCACATTCCCCGTGCCCCAGGCGCTCCTTCCCCTTCCCCACCTGAGGATTCCTGTCTGCCGCCTTCCACCCACACGGAAAAAACAAAATTTCCCTGCTGCAAATCCCCCCCCAGCGTGTTGTGTAAGCAGAGATGAAGCACAGGCACCGCTGAGCTCCCTCCGTGCAGGAGTGACAGGGGTGGGATGGTTGGGATGTCTCAGGTTTCTGTGATTGAGATGATCTCCAAGGTATTAAAAAAATCTCTTTTTTTCTTTTTCCCCAGCCCTGAGACCGAAGAAGAAGTCGAGATTGCTCAGCTCTGCTTTTCAAGGTTTATTTTTTAAAATATATTTTGATGGTATGTTTCTTTAAAATATTATTATTTATAATATAAAATTATATTTATATATAATTATTATATATTATATAATTATATTTTATATATTTATTATAGATATAATTATATATTATTTATTAAAATATTTAAAATGTTTATTAAAAATAAAATGTTTATTTTCTCTTATCTATTCCATTCTTTCTCTGACCTGCTGAGGTCTGTCCAGCAGGTCGGGTTGTGGCACAGTCCCTGCCCTTGGGGTGGTGTTAACTTTTTATACTAAGAGCTACGTGTGCTTTATTTACAATAATTTTTCAATACCTATCACCTGTGTTAGACAGTCTGTCTCTACTCTAAACCAATCCAGAGATGTCACCATCACAGCAGAAGGAGGACAAGAAGGAGAAGAAGAAGAAGAAGATGAGAAGAGGAGGAGAAGGAGAAGGAGAAGGAGAAGGAGAAGGAGAAGGAGAAGGAGAAGGAGAAGGAGAAGGAGAAGGAGAAGGAGAAGGAGAAGGAGAANTGCTTTTCAAGGTTTATTTTTTAAAATATATTTTGATGGTATGTTTCTTTAAAATATTATTATTTATAATATAAAATTATATTTATATATAATTACTATATATTATATAATTATATTTTATATATTTATTATATATATAATTATATATTATTTATTAAAATATTTAAAATGTTTATTAAAAATAAAATGTTTCTTTTCTCTTATGTATTCCATTCTTTCTCTGACCTGCTGAGGTCTGTCCAGCAGGTCAGGTTGTGGCACAGTCCCTGCCCTTGGGATAGTGATAATTTTCATTCTAAGAACTACATGTGCTTTATTTACAATAATTTTTCAATACCTATCACCTGTGTTAGACAGTCTGTCTCTACTCTAAACCAATCCAAAAGTGTCACCATCACAGCAGAAGAAGGAGGACAAGAAGGAGAAGGAGAAGAAGAAGAAGAAGATGAAGGAGGAGAAGGAGAAGGAGAAGAAGGAGGAGAAGGAGGAGAAGAAGAAGAAGGAGAAGGAGAAGGAGAAGGAGAAGGAGAAGGAGAAGAAGGAGAAAAGGAGAAGAAGGAGAAGAGGAGGAGAAGAGGACACACCCAGATTCCTCCATCTTGTTGTTTATTTTCTCTTATCTATTCCATTCATTTTCCAGCCTGCTGAGATCTATCCAGCAGGTCGGGTTGTGGCACAGTCCCTGCCCTTGGGGTGGTGTTAAATTTTTTTTTTTTTTTTAACCTTCAGCCAGCCACACCATTGTTTTCCCATTGTTCAGTAACTGAGGGATCTCAAAGCTTGCTTTCATTTCAATCTCACTTATAGCTTCCATATTCTGCAAATCTTTTGCCAGGCAATCATATTTATAAGGCTTTCCTGTTTCATCATTCCCAGCACTGCAGTCCTGGTGCCTCCATCCCARATCCTGGGACATTCCCAGAGCAGCCCTGCCCGGCTGGCTCTGCAGGCAGACACCCACTGCTGCACAGAGCCCTCCAAGCTGCTCTAATCCAATTTATGCCCACTCTGTGTTTGCCACCAGCTCTGCAAACCCACAGCACCTCCTCCCTGCTCCCACACACATCTGGTCACCAGCACTTCCCTTCCCAAACAAATCCAGCAAAGCCAACTTTCCCAGCTTGGGGGTTTATTTATTGATTTTCCTGCCATCTCTGKGCTCAAGCTGCTTCATATCCCAATAATTGTGGCCCTTCCACTGTGGGATTTGCCCTRTCAGGGGTAGGAAGTGCTCCTGAGGGCTCAGCAGGGCTCAGCCTCTCTTTTTGGCACTGGATTCCCACCCCAAACCCGTGGCAGCTCCGATGAATCCCCACTCCAGCTCCAAAGGGAATTCCAGGCCCTTGCAGGATACACACCACAGGAATTTAAGGAATTGCATGCTCAGCTCACCAGCTGAAAGCAGCAGCTGGGAAAGCAGCAGCTCACACTGGGTATGGAGTTCAGAGTTACACACTAAAGAACTGCATTATATTACAAATAAATGGAAAATAGAGAAGCTGAAATCCCAAGGCAGCACTGGCCCCAATATTCCTGTGTGCCCTAAATCCCCTCCACGAGGCAGCTCCAATGCCTCTGGCAGGATCAGGCCCTGGAGGRAAACAAATGTTTRGTCCCAACCCCAWAAATGTTTGGTCCTGAGAGGAATGGTGGATTTGTCTTTCCAAACAAGCTGGGAGATAAAACCAGCACTGGGAGAGAAAAGAAACAGTTGATGAATGGAAAAAGATATTTGCTTTTATAAATAAATWTTAGGTTTSCTGATAAATGAAATGAGACATTGAAAGATGAAAGAAACAATGGGGAAAACCCCCTAAATTCAGTAAGAATTAAAAATGAAAAGGGAGGGTTATATGTTAGAGGGGAATCTCTGGGATCAGGTGTTCTGGGAAGTCTGAACCTCTCAAGTACCTCAGAAACAGGGGGAAGAGGGAAGGGAAATGTGGCTGGAAATTGGGATAAAAAGGGAGGCTGCATCCTCCAAAAACCTGGGAGACCCCAGGGGAATGCCCCATGGCCTCTGCCTTGATTGGAATAAAGTCAAAAGATTCCTCTGTCTCCTTTTTGGGCATAAACCTCTGCTGTTTGTAGATTAAGTTTCCTAACAGTCCCAACCCCATAAATGTTTGGTCCAACCCCATAAATGTGCACGTGGATGTTCCACCCTCCCCTCGGGGCGTTCACGTTGGTGTCACAGCAGTGCCAAAGCCCCTCAGCACTGCACCACGAGGATCAAGAGATTCTCAGATGACAATTCTTGTGACAATCCACTGCAGAGAGGTGGGTGAATGTTACCAGCCTCTCTTCCACACTCAAATGTGCTGGGATTTCTTACCAGCTCTCATTTTTTGCTCTCTGCCTGTGCAAAAATACTGGATTCCATCAAGCCTCAGCTTCTGTAGGAAACCTCGCCTAAAAATCCCAGCCGAGCACTCAGTAACAGTTGTGAGGCACTGGAAACCACCCTAAATTCATTTTGAACAAGAGCTACAAGTGCACAGCTCGCCCTYGGAGACAGCGGGCAGGCAAAAACCAGAAAGGGACATGGGGGAAACTAAATGGATTTGGAGTGATCATAAAATCACTTTATCAAGCCTTAGCCTGTGGGGCTTTAGCTGCACAGGCTGGTCCCAGAGCTCTGCTGTGTGGGAGGGGGGAATTTCATTTCACCTGCTTGTTGCAGGTGCTTTTAGGCCGTGGTCAACATCAAAGCTCACACAGATGTGGGGTTTCAACAAAAACAGCAATTCCATCGTGCTTAACCAACAAAACCCCGGAGTTTTTTTGGGGGAAAATCCCTCCTCTGTCCAGGTGCAGCATCAAACACGAGCACAGAGTCACAGGGAATTTAATCAGTGCCATTTCTGCAGCACAACAGCCCTGAGGGATGGGAGGGGATGGCAGGCCCATTTGGTCCATCCAAAGCACAGCAATTCCTGTTTATAATTCCTGTGCCGCTCAGTGAGCACCAAGGAATGCTCAGCACAGCAAAAGAAATGAGAAAAGGCCTAGGCCCAGGCTTATCTCTCTTTTTGAGAACAACCCCACTGATTTCAGAGTCAAATCTGCATGGTCGTGTCATCAACATTGCTAAAAAGCCAGGGTGGGTACAGAACTGAGCTGTTGAACCCCTGCACACCCCCAAAAATCCCAAAGCCATGGAATGATGGTTTATACAGGCTGTGGCACAGCAACTCAGCCCTGAATTCCAGGGGTTTTTCTACCAGAAACAGCCCAGTTCCTCTTCTTTGGGTGCTGCTCTTGCATTTCTGGGGCTGACCAGGGGTTTTGGGAGGTGCAGATGAGCCTGGTGCCAACCCCAAACCTTCAGCTGCCTGCCCACAACTCCACGTGTTTCCTGCAGCTCTGCATCACCCATATTCACACATTTTTAGGTATTTCACACCTCCCAGGCCTCTTGTCACATCTGCCCCGAGCTGGTGACCAGGCTGACAGAGCCCCCAGCCTCCCCAGCCCTTCAGAACGTCACCGACCATGTTTTGTTTCCTTCACAGAGCAAAACTCATGACTGTTTGATATTTTTTTTTTATGTTCCCTCTCCACGCATGGCTCAGGCAGCCCCTTCTCCTTCTGTCTGTCCATCTGTGGATGGGAGGGAGCACCTGATGCCTCCTGAATGGCAAGGTGGCACCCAGCCCTCCGTGGCACAGGGGCCTGAGAGCTCTTGAACCCTGGCTGAGGATTTGGTGAGACGGCCCCAGGGAGGGTGGGAGTGTGAAATTCCAGCTGCTGAACTCGGCTGGAGTGGGTGCCTCCRTTACTGAGCGTGAAAAATGCATGCATTTTATGATTGGCTTGCCGCAAATATTCAAATGAATACTATATGTGTTGTGTTAGAAAGTGATGCTGTATTAATTCTCTTAAGTTCTGTGTTAAATATAGTTTTAGGTTATAAAAAAAATGTTAAAATAGAAACGATGCTATGTAGGATACTTTTTTTAAAGAAAGGACTCGCAGCAAGACAGCAGCCACAGGACACCTGAATCTTTCAGAGAAAGAGAATTTATTGCCTTCTTATCAGAAGAAATGAACTTCTTCCCGCCTCGAAGGCGCTGTCAGGATTTGGAGGAAGAAGTTGAGGATGACCAGACAGAATCCTGTGTTTGAATGGAATTTATGCATCATGGATGAGGTGTATGAATATGCAACAGGCTGTTGCTTTTAAGGGTTAATCCTCTGTTAACGTGGGTCCTTTTCCGGGCTCCTGCTGCCCAGAAAAAAGGTACCCGGACATCCATAACTCTTTGTTTCTGTTGTCTCATRTTGTCCTAATTCAAATTGTCCAAATTGTTATTACTCTAATTGTATTACTATTTTTTTWAAATAACCATTTTATTACTATTAAACTTTTTAAAATTTTAAAAACAAAGTGATTGGTGTTTTTCACACTGAGCTGTTCCCGGGGATGCCTGGGCAGCACAGCCACCATCCCTCAGGTTTAACAGAGCTGCTGCCCCATTTGGGCTCATTAAAAACCCCCCCTACATCATTGTTCTCCCCCTCCTCAGAACCAAAACCTTCCACAGTTCTAAATTTAAGCACAGCTCACCCCGTGTCAGCATCCTAAGCAGCCCAGCAATGACACCAAAGGCTCCAGCTGAGTCCTGTGGGTACCATCCCCAGTTTGTTTTCCAGGAATTCAACATTCCCAGGCAAATGCTTCCCTCCCAAAGCACTCCCTGTGCTCTCCAGGGCTATGGAAACGCTTCCCTCCAGGGAGCAGGTGCCATATGGGTGTGTAGGCTCAATTAGCACATGCTGACAGATAGCAAGACACTTCAAAAAAAAAAAAAAAGGAAAAAAAATATCTCAAGCCTTGGCAAGCTGGGAAAGTTTCTGTATTGATTATGTCATGTTGCATCTTGTGGTGCCTTAACTTAAGRGGTTTGCTGGGAAGGAAAGGGAAAAAAATCAGAGGAGAGATGGAAAGGAAAAGATGGAGAGGGCTCCTGAAGGAGGCAGAGGGATGGTGACAACGGCTGGGGGCTGTGTACAAATCACAGACAGGACAGGACTGCTGGGAACGTGCCTTGAGCTGTTTTATTCTCCAGCATCAGTCTCATGCCATGGTTATGACAATGGGAAGATGCTACCAGCTCACATCCCAGGCAGCAGACCAAGAACTCAATGCTACAACTCACTTTATGAGTTTTTTGACCAATCACACAAAGCAAAAGCACATTGACAGTAGTTCYAYCCAACCACTATAAGCACAGGTACCTTTGGTTAAAACAGTGCTTGCTTATTTCAAATACAAYACCTGCTTGTGAACCTTAAACACAATGCACAGAGCTCCATTATTAAGCTTAAAACTTCCTAATATCTCRCTAGATAAACTTTTCTGCAGCTTAGGGAGTTATTCTAGACAAGYGTTAATACACAGACCATTGCTCTATTTGTCCTTGCTTTTCTACTTTTTAAATACCTTTTCTGCTGACCAATCTCATGGCTGCTGCTTAGCTCYRATCACAGTTCTGCTGTCTCTGAGGCCTGCMTTTTGCAGCTTTCCCAAAACCCTCTGATTTTGTGGATTCCCACAGATGGAAAGGAGCAGCAAAGCTGTGGAGGAGCTTCCTGCCAGGTTCCCCTGCCAAGGGTGGGCAAAGGCCCTCCTGGAGCAGACGTTTTATTACTCACACATCTCTGACTGCCCAAAGTGATCCTAAAGCACTTTGGCACGTCCTGAGGGTCCTCAGGGATGGCTTCCTCCCTGCGGCCATAATGGAACAGCTCTGAACCAAAATTAAACCAGAATGGCTTAATAGCTTCTGAAAATTGACAGACCTGAAAGAGCTGATTTCTTATTCCCCTCCTGCCCGTGTGATTAGAACAGGATGAAAACGGCAAAGTTTTCTCTCTGAAGTGTTGAGGAATTTTCAGAACTTCTCCAGGAGCCAGAAAAGAGCAGAATCCCCTCCCTGCATCCTCCAAAAATTTGAGAGACCCCAGGGGCCTCTCCCTTTATTGGAATGAAGTAAAAGGATTCCTCTGTYTCCTTTTTGGACATAAACCTCRGGTGTTTGTGGATTAATTTTCCTAACAAGAATTAAAAATTAAAAGGAGGGTTTTACAGTAGAGGGAAATCTTCAGTATCAGGCGTATCGGGAGGTCTGAATCTCTCATGTACCTCAGAAATGGGGGAAGAGAGAAGGGAAATGTGGCTGGAAATTGGGATAAAACAGGAGGCTGTGTCCTCCAAAACTTGGAGAGACCCCAGGGGATGCCCCATGGCCTCTGCCTTGATTGGAATAAAGTCAAAGGACTCCTCTGTCTCCTTTTTGGACATAAACCTCTGCTGTTTGTGGATGAATTTTTGTGCCAATGTGAATTCAGCAGGGGTGGGGAGGGAGCTGGGCAGGGAGCAGCTGATGCAGGGCAGAGCTCGGGCACTGCAGAGCTCAGGGCTCTGCATTCCTGACTCATCCAGCGCAGCAAATGGAGGAAGTCACTGTGAGCACCCAGGAGGAATCAAACAGCACCGTGGCAGGGATCTGACAGGCACAGCTTCCCTTCCCTTCCCTTCCCTTCCCTTCCCTTCCCTTCCCTTCCCTTCCCTTCCCTTCCCTTCCCTTCCCTTCCCTTCCCTTCCCCCAGCTCCGTCCACGGGGTTTTTCCATGGAATCTGCCCGTGCTCTGTCCACACCACACGTGGCACCTGCACAGGTGAGAACTGGAGGGTGATAGTCACAGACATATTTTATGAAAAATCCTTTTGTTAGGATTTTTCCTCTCGAGAAGCTGAGAGGCCTCAGAAATGAAATGTAAACAATGGTTATCTGCTGCTGYGGAATGCAACAGGTGCATCTGTGATTGGTTTCATGTTGGTTATTTCTAATTAATGACCAATCACAGCCCAGCTGTGTCAGACTCTCTGAGAGTCACAAGATTTTATTATCATTCCTTTCTATTCGTTTCAAGCCTTCTGATGAAATCCTTCCTTCTATTCTTTTAGTGTAGTATTAATATATAATTTTCTTTTAATATAATATATATAATAAAATAACAAATCAGCCTTCTGAAACATGGAGTCAAGATCTCATCTCTTCGCTCRTCCTGGGACCCTCAAACACCACCACAGGTGACAAAAAGCGTTTTCCACTCCTGCCTCTCTGTCAAAATTAAAGGATGAAACCCACGCTGGTCATGGAAATACAAAACGTGCCTGGGAAGGAAAACAACAGCCCTGGCTGGCACATCCCGTGGTGCTGAGCCTGCAGGGGCTGTGGAAATGCCAGAATAAATAAACACCTGGAGGTGTTCATGGCCTTGTGTGCAGCAGGGAGCACAAGGGGGATTTGGATGTGGGAGAGGCACGTGCAGCCTCTTGTGAAAAACACGTTCACTCTCCTGTGAAAATTTAWAAAGTTTAATAAAGGACAAGAGGAGACAAGGACAGCAAAGCAAAGATTACCATCCTGTCTGCCCCATGGATCCTGCCCCATAGATCGTGTCTGCCCCATAGATTCCCTGTCCCCCATAGATCCTGTCTGCCCCATAGATCCTGAAATCCTGCCCCAAAAATTCCTTCTGCCCCATAGATCCTGCCCTATAGATCTCCTGTGCCCCATATATTCCTTCTGCCCCATAGATCCTGAAATCCTGCCCCAGAGATTCCTTCTGCCCCATAGATCCTGAAGAGATTAAGAGGAAGAAGCTGACACCAGACAGAATCCTGTGTTTGAATGGAATTTATGCATCATGGATGAGGTGTATGAATATGCAACAGGCTGTTGTTTYAAAGGGTTAATCCTCTGTTAATGTGTTTCCTTTTTCGGGCTTATTTTGCCCAGAAGGAGGTACCCAGACTGTCCATAACTCTTTGTYTTTATTGTCTCATACTGTTCTAAATCCTAATTGCCCAAATTTTTATCACTCTAATTATATCACTATTTTTGCAACCATTTTATTACTATTAAACTTCTACAATTCCAAAACCAAGCGATCGGCATTTTTCACATTCCTCATGCCAGAAGTTCTCCCACCTGGTGCTCATCTCCTTCCCTGCTGCCTCACTGCTGGGAAATGCTCACACAAAAATGGCTCAGACAGGAGCAGTTGTTTGTCCCTGAGCTTGGATTTCCTGGCAGCTCCTTCCCCTCCGTGCTTTCTGTGCTGCACAGATGTTCCAGGGATGCCTCTTTGCCTCCTCGAGTGCCTCTGTGCACAGCTGGTCCCTGCATGGGCTTTGTCCCCAGGCTCTCCTGCTGTCACCAGCATGAGGGGCCTGCTCTCCTTCTCGCCCACTTAATGCCAAACTCTCAAAATTAAAGTTATTTCTCTCCTGGTCCCTGCATGGGCTTTGTCCCCAGGCTCTACTACTGTCACCAGCACAAGGGGCCTGCTCTCCTCACCCATTTAATGCCAAACTCCCAAAATTAAAGTTATTTCCCTCCTGGTTCCTGCATGGGCTTTGTCCCCCAGCTCTCCTGCTCTCCTTCTCACCCAATTAATGCCAAAATCTCAAAATTAAGATTATTTCCCTCCTGGTCCCTGCATGGGCTCTGTTTCCCAGCTCTCCTGCTCTCCTTCTCACCTACTTAATGCCAAACTCTCAAAATTAAAGTTATTTCCCTCCTGGTCCTTGCATGGGCTTTGTCCCCAGGCTCTCCTCACTCACTTAATGCCAAACTCTCAAAATTGAGGTTATTTCCCTCGTTCCCCTGTCTCTGTGGGATTTTTTTATCCACATTTCCCCCACAGATGCCAGAGCCTTCACCCCATTCCTGCTGCTTCTCCAACTCCATCGATTCCAAAAAACAAAACAAAACAAAAAAATCCAAAAAACCTCCAAAATTAAAAAAATTCCAAAATTAAAAAAAAAACCCAGAGAAAAATCATTAAATATGGAGTGGAAAAGAACAGTTTTGGACTAATATAAACAAAAGAGAACACAATGATTGCTTTGTTTTTGATGAAGCCACAAGTTCTTGCAAACAAAACCGAATGTCCTAAAACTGTAATATTCTCTTTATACCCTTTTTAGTTTCTCCAGTAAATTTATCATGTTGTTATTTTCATTGTAATGATGTTTTATTATTCCATTGTGTTAATTAAGAACATTTTTTCTGTTAAGATTGATTTTTGTTTTGTCGATTCCACCCGCCCGGCGAGGCTGGGGGGAGAAACTTCCAGAAGATTTTGGTGCAATGGCCTAGAGTAAAATTCCACCAGGGCTAAGATGCAGCAGAACTCCAGAATTCCAGTTATTTCCATAAAAAAACAGCCATGGGGAGCCCAGCAAGCACCAAGGAGATAATTCACCTCCTCTTGCTGGGCCTGAMCTGAAACACTTCAAAATGTGGTGTCAAACAAAACCAGGTTTGGATGGGATCAATTGTTTCTTTTCCCTGGGAGAATGTTAACTGAGATAGAAAGTGAAATTGTTGATTTAAGCAGCTGTGAACAAACCTTTGTGCTCTGCTGCATCAGAAACTCTGGGATAAACCGAGCTCCTCTGCCACATTCAGTTACATTTTAATCATAACAAAAAATACCAAATTCCTTCAATTTGATTACAATTGAAAAGGAATCTGTCAGAGAGGTGTTTTCCTGACAAGCAGTTCCAGGGCAGTAGATTATTTTAGGGATTATTAGTAATTATTTAGTAATTATCAGTAATTTAGTAATTATTCCAGCTCCTCATCACAGAACCACAAATCCAACCTTCAAAACTTATCCCAGCACAAGGCCCATGGAATCCAGCTGATCTTAAACATCAGCAGGGCCCCATTATCAGTTTTTTGATCTGAACATGGTAATATCAGCTATTCTTCTTTTATATTAAAGCTGGATCTTCGGGAGAGAATTCCTTCCCTTGGCAACGCTGGTAACTGTGAACTCCCTGGAATTTTTCAGTCCCACATCCATTATGGATGAGATTATGATCTGCTCGACAATAACAGGGAAAACCAGAGAGAGAGGCAAAAAGATTTGTTTTGGGGAAAGACTTCTTGTTCTCAGAGAAAAAACCACACAATGTACATGAAAAAATATTCTTGGAATAACACATCAAGTCATCTTCCATGGGATGCAAGAATCTGGTTTGGTGTTTTGGAAAGAACTGAATTTTTGCACAGCAAAACAACACTAAAATATTCCTGATTTGCGTACCTGTGAGCAGCCCTCCCTTGAAAAATGTAAATTATAAATTTCCCTGCTTTCCCAGCAAGCGAAGTTCTGTAAACCAGGCTCACCTTCGGCTTTAAATGAATGTTTACATGGATAAGTAAATTGAAAATTACATCTCCTGCATGCATTACCCACGCTAATTCCACAGCCCTGGCTGCAAATATTGACAGAGCTCGAGCTCATTCATTAGCCCAGATACTTACAAATCATTTGGATACTCCCAGTTTATGTCAGCTCCATTTTCCATGCTGGGATCAGGCATGAAAGGGCAGCAAAGCACCAAAACTTCACATTTCTGCCTCAAATTCCCAGGGCAGGAAGGTGGATGTGGRTGTTAAGGCTGAATATGGGAGATTTAACTAATTCTGGCAGTTTTTGGAGTGCTGTTTTCTACCTTCCCCTAAAGCAGCTGCTCCTTCCCATTCCTGGCCTTTTCCCAGTCCATTGCAGCTGGATTCACCAGTGAGGAGCACAAACAGGGAATTTGGGGCAATAAACTGGGAAATTGCTTGTTTTAGGCTGGGGCTTGTATTCACTTCCCACCTGTCAGAGGTGGGGCAGTAATCCTCTGTTCTTTGGGCAGTTTTATTTCTCTTTCACACCCAGTCCTCCTTCCAGGAGATCTCTGCTGTTAATGGGCCATTAATTATTARTTGTCTTCTGTTCATGGGCCAGTGAGTATCCCTGCATGGCTGATAAAATTCCATCACCCCATGRGGAGATGCTCCRCCCAGGRGGAGGAGCCAAACATTCCTACCTGGATACAATCTGAGATCTCAAGCATTCCTACCCAGATACAATCTGAGATTTCAAACATTCCTAYCTGGATACAATCTGAGRTTTCAAACATTCCTATCTGGATACAATCTGAGRTTTCAARCATTCCTACCTGGATACAATCTGTGGACTGTGCCACCAGCTTGACCCACAGCGTGCCAGCTCCTCTTCTGCCTCTCTCAGTGGTTTCTTTTATTTTTTTGTACTATTGCATTTGTATTTTTAATTTTCCAACTGTTATTCCTACTCCCATATCTTTGCCTGAGAGCCCCTTAATTTCAAAATTATAATAATTTGGAGGGAAGGGGTTTGCATTTTCCATTTAAAGGAAGACTCCTGCTTTCCTTAGCAGACATCTGGCTTTTCAAGCCAAGACATGCACAAACCAGGAACAGATCCAGCTCTGGACAGAACCAGGACTGTGAACACCCAGGCCTGGCCCCAACCTGAGCAGGAATTCCAGCCCAAGCAGGAATTCCAGCCCCTTGAGCCTGGGACTGGAGAGAAAGTGAACTGTAAATCATTCCCAAGGCACTTGCAGATAAGGCCTAAACTAATTAATATCAGAATTATTGATGCACAGCAAATATTTTGCAAGGAATTTATCTGAAACTCTGCCACCACTTCCCCTTTCCCAGCATTGATTTATAAATCATTGAACAAACAGTGGCGTGTCCAATAAATACTTTATGAATGTTTGCCAGCCATTTATCTTACGTAATATGATATAAATACATTGCAAATACCACAATGTTTGAGGAGACTGTTTATAAATTACAACTTGAATATCATCAACAGTTTAYTGGAGTGTTGCTCCCTTTGTCCAACACGAGGAATTTAAAAGGGATTTTCCAACCCAGGCCCTTCTAGGATTTTATGACAAGATTTTATGATGTATTTTGCTCTAAATTATTGTGACCACATTTTCCATCCCAGCAGGACCCTGACATCACCGTATTTTCCAACCTGCCCTCTCTTTCAACCCTAAATCCTCAGGAGGATTTGGGAGGAAAATGCTTTCTTTTCCCTCCCTCATCAGGCTCTCAAGATSCCTGGATCCTGCTGTTCTGAGCACACCCTTTTAGCAACGAGAGCCCTCCAGAGCACTGGGGAGCCCGAGGAGCTGATTGAAAGTCACGAGCTGCTGCAGTTTGTGCCTTATCAACTTGATTTTCCTCTGCCTTTTTAATACACAAAATATCACTGGGGGGTAGCAGGGGAGGGTGGGGGGCGGGCACAGAGGCCTGGTTTGACTTTGTCACTGATTTTTGTCTCACTCACACCAAAAGCTGGGAGCAAGCTTGCAAAGAGCTGGGTTTAATCACAGAATGACCGAGTTGGAAGAGACCTTCAAGATCATGTCCAACATGACCCAACGCCTCAACCAAACCATGGCACCAAAGGGGAAAAAAAGGGGGAGAAGAAGGAAAAAGGCTTTTTTTGGCATGTAAATGAATCCCATTTTTGGCACTGAATTCACATGATTCAGAGAATCAGATAATTCACAGAATTCACAGAATGACCAGGTTGGAAGAGACCTTCAAGATCATGGAGTCCAACCCAGTCCAAACACCTCAACTCAACCTGGGCACCAAAAGGGGAAAAAAGAGGGGAAAAAAAAAGAAAAAGGCTTTTTTTCTGCATGTAAATGAATCCCATTTTTGGCACTGAATTCACATAATTCACAGAATCAGATAATTCACAGAATTCACAGAATGACCAGGTTGGAAGAGACCTTTAAGATCATGGAGTCCAACCCAGCCCCAACACCCCAACTCAACCCTGCCACCCAGTGCCACATCCAGGCTTTGTTAAACACACCCAGCKACGGTGACTCCACCATCTCTCCAGGCAGAACATTCCAGAAYTTTATCACCCTTTCTGTAAAAAAACTTTTTCCTAATATCCAACCTAATTTTTTTCCTAATATCCTAATTAGGTTTTTCCTAATATCCTACCTGTAGGATAGGATCTCACCAACTGCCTAATATCCAACCTATATTTTTTTTTCTGCTTAACTCTTTTACAGAATGGGGTCAGGCTGGGGAGTTTTTATCAGAGAATCATGGAATGTTTTTTAATCAGAGAATCATGGAATGATTTGGGTTGAAAGGGACCTCAAAAATCCATTTCCAGCACCCTGCAGGAACAACTGCCACTGTCCCAGGTTGCTCCAAACCTCACCCAACTTTGCCTTGGACACTTCCAGGGATGGGGCAGCCACAGCTTCTCCTCCAAAAGGGGCAGGTTCATTCTTATTTTTAATCTATTCTTATTTTTAATTTATTCTTATCTTTATCATGGCACTTTTTAAAATCGAGATAATCAAACCTCATCTCAGTAATGAGCAGGATCTCCGGGGATCAGAACATTTCCTGCTCTTGCCCTGAGGAATGGGTGGTGTCTCCCTGAAATCTGCTTTCCTCCATTTTCTGGGGATCAAGGAAGGTTTTTATTCCTGCCCTCCAACAAACCCAAACTCCAAGTCAGTCTGAGCCTTCTTTATTGCTCYCACCCTTATGAGGAAGGCATTAATATCAGACAGGTAATTTATTTTTCTTAATTTAAGGCAAGGTTCCAGCTTGATGGACTCACAGCCCCACCAACCCCCCCTTCCTTTCTACAGCTTTAAAAAAGTGACAAGTGACATTTAAAGGAGCCAAAACCACCTAAAAATTAATAACTTTCAATACACACTACATTAGAGCCTTAAATCTTCATGCAGCTAGAAAATATCTATAAAAGCGCTAGATTTGCCATGGCCATTGTGCCAAATTCCTTCAGGGACTTTTTCCAGTGGGGAGTCAGGATGAAATTGTGTTTATCAATCTTGGGAACACTTGCAATTCATTACTGAAAAGGGCAGCTCATTCCAAAAAGATTTTTTAAATCTCACAGCAAAATATTGCCAGCCTTGGAAATAACTGGGAGCAGGAGAAGTGCTGGGATAGGCTGTGGGATGCAGATCCCACCCTGGCATTCCCAGGACGGGGGAATTTCAGCACCCCGTGGACATTTGCAAGGTGAATGAGCCAGGGAGAAAAGCAGCATCTGATTTTTACCAAAATCCTGGAGAATCTGTTATTTAGAACCATCAGTTGTTGGGGTTTTTTGCAGAGGATGAAGTTCACAGCTGTGGTTGGAAGCTCAGCAGCCCCAAGATGCCACCAAAGCCACCATTCACTAACGAGGTCCCTTCGTTAACTCCCCTTTTCTGGGAGAGCAATCCCTGGGAACACCATCATAGTTTAAATTTTTAATTTTTGGGTCTTACCTGAAAAGCTGTTGAGTTTCTGCATTCTCCCTTGCAGAGCAGGCACTTCCCTCACCAAAACTGTGTGAAGAGGAGCAGAAAGGCCTGGCCTAAAGAGAATTTGGGCACAGTCTGAAGCTGAAGGTGCAACAGAATCACGTGAAAGCAGGAACTGAGACTTCAAAAAGAACACAACAAATATAAAACTCATAACAAAAGGCTGGGGTWCAACACAGTAATCTTGGCTTTTGGCATTATGGCTGGAGAACAAATTTTATACAATTTTTTAAAAAATAAATTTTATATAAATTTATTTGGCTTTAATTGCAGGCAGGAGAATTGAAATTTTGATTTTTGTGAAATCTGGAGTCCTGCATCACCTTGTAAAGAGACCTTTTGGTCTGATCACTTGAGCTCAGCCCAATATCTTCTGCTTTGATCCAAAGCAATCCAAATTTTTGGCTCTTCCAGACCTTTAGCACTTGAGGAAGGTTTAACTTCACACCATCAACTCATTCTTGGAGCATTTCCTCCTTTATTTTTAAGGATACAAACAGAAGTTATGGGCTTCTTATCCAGACTGGCATCAGGGTATAAACAGAGGAAACCCAGCAACATTTGAGGAAGAAAACCATGAATTTACCCAGAGATTGTGCCCACAGGAGTTTATTTGGTTCCCACAATTCCCACTAATTGCCAAGAAAATCTGTAATCTAATGTCAGTTCCAAACATCCTCCAAATCAATGCTAAAATTAGGTTATTTTGAAATAAGGAAATAAAGAAGGGGGAGTTTGTTTAATTTTACCTTCTCCTTCAGTAGCTTTTCCCAGAGCACAGGGGGAAGTTGCATTCAAGATGATTATAAATGAAATTAAAAAAATAAACAATATATTCTCCAATATCCACATGCCCAGCAGGTGGGGAGGCTAAGGAAAAAACAAACCAAGACAAGAAATATTTCTGGGTGACATTTCCTTCCCCAGTCCTGGCAGATGCAGAATAATCCTCTCAAAAACGACACCAGGATTATTAAATTGCTGTTCATGATCCTTAAAATAAAAATATTTCCATTCTCATCCTTCAGGAGCATGGGAATGTTGTTCCACTTTGGATATTTTTTGGAATGTATCCTCCTGCTGACCTGGAGCTGGCAGGAATGGGTGGGAGCTCTTTCATTTTCAGCTGCTTGGGTCAGTGTTTTAAACTCGTGCTTGGAGCAGTTTTTCCCTCCATCCATGGCTCTGCCAAGTCTGACAGATCTCAGGAGATCTGATCTGGAATCTCCTCACTTGGATTTTCACTCCATTTTCTTTTCATTTCCTGCCCAACACTTAATTCTAAATGCATTACCTTCCGTGCTTCAGGTTCATTCTGTGTGTCCACGTTTCCCTGCCTAGCCCAGCACATCCATCCCCATCCTTCCCTGCCTTCCAGGGAAAAATAAATCAGTTTTCCAGGTGAGAAACACAGGAGACAATAGAATATTGCGTCTATGAGACAGCACTCAGCGCTTGCAGGAATTCATTAAGCCTTGTGGCCAAGATTTTGCATAACACACCCAAATAAATACCTGAAATAATCACCAAATTAATTCTGTCCTAAACTTTGTCAATGTGTTGTTCCCCCTCCAGATAAAAAACTCATSCCTTGTGTTCTAATCTGAGCTGGTTTAGCTCCAGCTCAGGTTTGCAGATGAAAAAACCTCCCTTCTTATTAAAACCCCAATTTTTAGTTTAAAAAAAAAGGTTGTTTTCCCTCTCTTCCCCTCCCCCAGCCCCCTAACCACCTCGTTTTTTAGACAAACCAAATAAATTCAGCTTCTTCAGACTCAGGTTGTTTAAATTCAGAACAATTCCCTGATTTCCTTCCAAGAGGGGAAGAACAGGACCCAGCATTGTCCCCGTGTCACACACCCAGAGAAATCACTCAAACAGTACCGTGGCTGTGGTGTCCCAACCACAAAATAATATGTTTATTTTTTTTTCCACCACTTCTTTTTTTGTTTGTTTGTTTGTTTGTTGTTGTCATTTTATTGATAAAAACTACACAAAAACTAACTGATCATAATAATTAATAAAAAACAAAACCAAAACCCAAACCAAAAAAACAACGTTACACATTCTGCTGTGTTTTAGAAATTGTGTCAGCCAGTGAGTTGCACTAAATGCTCTTTAAAAGATTCTCCTTCTGATCCATTTCAAGCACTTCACTTCCATTTTGGTTCCCAAACGTCCATGAATTTTGCTTAACAAGCACCACTGGCCTGGAAATCTGAGTTGTGACTCTGTTGCAGTATTTACCCCTTATTTTTTTAGAGCCCAAAAAAGGAATTAGAGTGTCAACAATGAAGCACAATGAAGATAAAAAAATCAAAAGCCCCCTCCATAGTGTACAGCCTGTGTCTTAAATGTACATGCACCCGAGTTTCTTTGTTTCTGCTGCATCAATTGCCAAGGTCCTTTTGGTTCAACATAAGCTTTAATGCCCATGTCTGAAGGTTGAAATATTAATGCTCAACCACTTAAAAAACAACCCCCCCAAAAAAAAACCAACCCCAAAARGAAAAAAGAAAATATAGAGCTATCTTTTGTTGGTTTAAAAAGAACAAAAATAGTCAACGGATCTTTGTAATAAACACTTAATAAGGGAACATGGCTGACCCTCCCCAGAGCCTCGCCCTCCCCACCCCATTTATTTTTTACCTGTGGTTCTCCTTCCCTGGAACCGTGCAATGTAGAAAAATCAAATATACAAACAAAACTCTTAATCCATCCCTTTATGTAGCTAGAGTGAAATCTATTTGTTGTTGCTGCTGCCGTCGCTGTCGTTCTTTTTAATAAGAACTCAACAATCTCTCTCTCTCTTTAATATTTACACCGAGGAATTTGTTTGAAAGTTTAAAGCAAAGGGAAAAAAAATCCTGAAGTTTCTCCGCGCCGCGAGTTCCGCGCCGCGCCGAGGCCGCGCCGCCACCCCCTGCCCTYGGGAGCGTTTCCCGCTGGAACGGCGGCGTTGGAACTCCTTGCCTGGTCTCCTGCAGGACCAAAGGTCCCTCCCAGAGCTGTCCCCAAGAGGCGGTTGGCCAACGTTAGTTGGGTATTCTCTCGATGTAGATGGCGGGGGCGGCGGAGCGCGCGATGGTGGCGATGAAGCTGTGCTCGCGGCCCAGGTCCAGCGTGGAGGGCTCTGCCGGCTCCCTGGACACCGTCTCGTAGCCCTTGTTGACGTGGAGGGGCTTGTGGGCCTGGCAGTAGCCGATCACGGGCTGGTCGTAGCTGTAGTAGGGTAAGGTCTTCATGTGGTGAGGGACCTGCAGCAGAAATGGGAGCAAAGAACAGCAGCTGAGCGTCGTGGTGGCGCAGCATCACCAGAAATCCCAATGCCGCCTCAATCACCAGAAATCCCAAYGCSGCCTCAATCCTCCCYGGGATCAGCCCACGGGAGAAAGCCCTGAGGGCTCCCAGCTCCCTGCAGCACGTTCAGGTCCCTCTGGGGCAGCACTGCCAGGCTGGGAGGGCTGTGGGAGGAGGAAATGCTCCAGGGGGATCTTAGAGCCTATCTTAGACTGATAAAAGGGAGGGAGAAGGACTTTTTATGTGGACAGTGGTGTTACACTGCCGGAGGGATATTGGGATGGAATTCCTCCCTGGGGTGGAATTCCCAGAGCAGCTGCGGATCCCTGGCAGTTCCCAAGGCCAGGTTGGAGCCACCTGGGACAGCGGGAGGTGTGGGACCCCTGGTGGGACTGGATGGGCTTTGAGGTCTCCTCCAACCCAAACCATTCCAGGATTCCATGGGCAGGTTTGGATGGGATTTTGGGAAGAAATACTGGGAGAGGGGCTGGGATGGAATTCCCWGAGCAGCTGGGATCTTTGAAGTGTCCCAAGGCAAGGTTAGAGCCACCTGGTCTATGGAAAGTGTGAGGCCCATGGTGGCACTGGAATGGGAGGATTTTAAGGTCCCTCCCACCCCAAACAATTCCGGAATTCCATAATCTGTGTCCCCCCTCCTGGATGGATCCTGCCTGGCAGTGCTGGAGCCGGAGCAGAGGGAGCTGCTTTCCCTCCCTCTCTCCCTTTCCCCTGTTTGTGGGCAGATGCTCAAACTGTTCAGTTCTGGCTCTTTTGGATGACCCAGCTCTGAGAAACAAACAAAGGGGTTTGTAAACCCAGCAGCTTCCAAAAACCATCCCCCTTTTCCCAGTGCCTGGAAAGGTGCTGAGTGCTCCCAGACCAGCCTGGGAATGTGAMAAGCAGAGGCAGCTGGCAGCAGGGGTGGTGCCAGCACAGCTGGAACATCTGTTCATTGCTTCCAGGACAAAGCTGCTCACCCAAGGTCACGGTTCCCCGCGTTCTTTATCTCCCAACCTGCCCAAGATAAACCCTGTCAAAGCTGCTCCGCTGCTGCTCACCAGAGCTGAGCACATCCACACCTTGTACAAATGTATTTCCAAACCCTGAATCCCAACTCTCCCTTATGTAAATCCTCAGAAACTGCCAGCCCCCCACCTGCTTTTTTTTCTTCTTCTTTTTTTTTCTCCCCCTTCCATAAATATTCCACGCTTGCAAATGTTAATCCTACGACTAAATATGATTTATGGCACAACATCAGATACAAATCTTTGCAGATAATTTTATCATCTGCAAGAGATGAGCTGATCAAGTCGAAAGAAATATGCTCTGAGGGAGAAAAACACATGTGGCAGGAGAGAGAGAGGCGAGAGTTGATTCTAACGCTGCCAGCAAACCTGAGCTCATTATAGCTGGAGATATCCTACACATAATCCAATCTTGGAACAAATGCCTTTTGATTTTCCAGGCTGAACTTTAAGTGAAGACCAGCAGAGCTAATTTCTCCCAAATTTTCATTGCTCCGTACGCTTCATCCCCCCCCAAAAAAGCGAGGAAAAAGCAAAGGCGTTAAAGCTAATTGGGAAATTTTGCAGGGTCAGAGTTCCTCTTGATGTGGATCCCCTGCAGAACGCTGGAGAGATCCCAAAAATCCTTCCAAGAGCTGGAATTCAGCCGCAGATATGATTTGACATGGCAGCTGAGTGGCAGGGACGCAGAGGACAAGCTGCTGGGTGGAATGTGATGGGACAACTGTGCTCACTTGTGGAGTCACAGGAACATGGATCTCCCCTGGATAGAGCAATATCTGCGCCAGTCCCTGTCAGGGCTGAGCTGGCCTCAGCTTTAAGGCAGCTTTTTATGATTCCATAAAAGCCAAGGACTGTTTGTGTTCCGGAGAGCTGAGGGATGGAGGTCCTGGCTGCAATAACACACAGCTCATTAAGCACCTGAGGCCTGGCTGCAAGCTCCAAACTGAGTCAGAGGGTTACAGATAAAAATTATAAATTGGTTTTTTGCAAGTATGAAAATGGATTTTATGTGTGTGGTGTTAAAGTGACTTTGTTATATAGTTTTTATTTCAGATGTATATATCTGAAATATATATATATTTTAGATGTATTATATTTATATTTATTATCTGAAATATATATATATTTCAGATATATATTATAATATTGGCTTTTTGCAGGGAGACACAAGGGCTCGGTCTTTATTTACTCTGAGGTGACTCTAGGTGACACCTGAGCCCCCAAAAAGCTTTTCCAGGACACAGCCTTGGCTGTTGTGGGATCAATTGTGCCAGCACTCACCCAGGAAAATGATGGAAAACACTGGGGATGCTGTTCATAATACACAAAGCTGTTACTATCCTATTTTTACAGATCCAGAGATCAACAAAACACATTCAATATCATCTAAGTTGCAGTGAATTAATTTTAGAAGTGTTTTTGTTCTAGGTTCTGAGGTAATTTATTTTTTTTTCCACTCCTGCTATGGAACTAATACCTGAGACACTCAGATGTAACCTTGCACAAGTCATTTTATGAGCTGTAAAATGAGAAGCTTCAGTCCTGCCCCTGCTTGTCCTTGGAGTCTGGAGCTCTTTGAGGTGAGGACTGTTTGTGCAGAGACTGAAACAACCCAGCTGTGACCTGAGCTGGGCCTTTTCAGCTGCTTTGGCCTCCAAGAAGACAAAAAAATAAAAATCAGAACAAATTCCAGTCAGATAAATTTTTAAAAATCCAGACAAATAAATACAGCCCTGGGATTGTAGGGGTGGAGTCTCCATCCCTGGGGGGATTTAACATGGAATCCTGGAATGGTTCGGGTTGAAAAGGACCTCAAAGCCCACCCAGTGCCACCCCTGCCATGGGCAGGGACATTTTCCGCTGTCCCAGGTGGCTCCARCCTGGCTTKGACACTTCCAGGGATGGGGCAATCACAGTTCTCTGAGCTGCTGTGTCCCTGCACAGCATTTTCTGAAAATCTACTCTTTAATTTTTCTTTTTTCATTTCCAGTTTCATTTCTAAAACCAGCACTGCCCAATTCTTACCTGAAGCACTAAACATTTTTGCAGCAGGAAAACAGAAATCAGCACGAGAACGAGCTCCAGAATCAGGCACAAAATGAACATTTTGGGTTTAGCCCTTATGGTAGAACCCTCATCCTTCCCTGGCAGGGTGGGCAGGGGCTGGGATGGAATTCCCAGAGGAGCTGGGACTGCCCTGGGTCCTTGGAAATGCCCAAGGACAGGCTTGGAGAGCCTTGGGACAGTGGGATGTGTCCCTGTCATGGCAGGGGTGGCACTGGATGGGCTTTGAGGTCTTTTCCCACCCAAACCATTCCATTGAGATTTCATTATTCTRTCCAAAATTATTTCATTTTTCTATCCAAAACTGCAACCAGTTAATTAAGCAAAGCCTGGAGTTGTTCCCCTGTGAGAGGTGGAAGTTTTCAGTGGGTTTTGGGCTCTACAGCTGGATTAGTTTCCCAGTATTGACTTCTCAAGCCCACACCCCACAGATCTCCACTCTAAACGTAATAAATGATGCATCCAAGCAGCCACACACTTCAAACAGGGCTCCTGTGAGGAGCACAATTTACACAAATCCCCAGCTACAGGAGGAAGACAAAAGATTTAGCGGTGGGAGTTTAAGGAATGCAAATCCTCCTTGTCAAAGTCCAAGTGACACTGGAGAGGTTCCCAGCTCAGCAGCTTCGCTGCAGCACAAGGGCTCCCCTCCAAAACAGCTGGAGCAGCTGGAGCTGCCCAAAATTCAGGGAGATTCTGGCCTGAATGAAAAGGTATTAACCAAAATTCAGGGAAATTCTGGCCTGCATCAAAATGGTGTTAACCAAAATTCAGGGAGATTCTGGCCTACATGAAAAGGTGTTACCCAAAATTCAGGGAGATTCTGGTCTGCATGAAAAGATGTTTCCCAAAATTCAGGTTAATTCTCTTCTGCATTGAAAGGTGTTACCTGAAATTCAGGTTGATTTGGGCCTACGTGAAAAGGTGTTTCCCAAAATTCAGGGAGATTCTGGCCTACATGAAAAGGTGTTAACCAAAATTAAGGTTGATTCTGGCTTGCATTGAAAAGGTGTTACCCAAAATTCAGGGAGAATCTGACTTGAATGAAAAGGTGTTAACCAAAATTCAGGGAGATTCTGGCCTACATGAAAAGGTGTTACCCAAAATTCAAAATGGTGTTACCCAAAATTCAGGTTGAATCTGTTCTGCATTGAAAAGATGTTACCTGAAATTTAAGGAGAATCTGGCCTGGTGTTAAATGGTGTTGCCCAAAATTCAAAATGGTGTTACTCAAAATTCACGTTCATTCTGACCTGCATGAAAAGGTGTTACCCAAAATTCAGGGAGATTCTGGCCTGCATGACAAAGGTGTTAACCAAAATTCAGACTGATTCTGGCTTGCATGAACAGGTGTTACCCAGGGGGGAATCTGGCCTGCATGAAAAGGTGTTTCCCAAAATTCAGGTTGATCCTGTTCTGCATTGAAAAGGTGTTACCCAAAATTCAGGGAAATTTGGGCCTGGATTGAAAAGGTGTTACCCAAAATTCAAAACGCTGTTATCCAAACTTCAGGTTCATTCTGGCCTGCATGACGAAGGTGTTTTCCAACACATCCTGCCCACTTGTCCTCTGACAGCCTCCACTGATGTTCAGCTCAACCCTCAGGCATCCAAACATGCAAATGCAGATACCCACACTGCAATCTGGATTCTTTGTCTTTTATGTTTTTTTTCACACAGCACTGAATTTTATCAGTTTTACTTAGGTTGAGAATGTCTAGGAGTGTGATTRCCACACATGAAAGTTCTATTAAAAATAGTCAAGAGTTTAGAATTCAGCCTGGACTTCTGTTTTTGGTAAGTGAAGCCATCAAAACCTAGATTTTTAGCCAAATATCAATAAAAATCATTATTCTGGAGCTTGGAAAGCGCAGCAGTATTACAGGGATGTAACTTCTCCATATTCCCACTGGAATCAGGGAGCTTTCAAGGATTTGGACTGGGGTCTGAGTGATGCTGAGTGACCTCATTTCCAGAGTGCTTTTCTCTCTTTCTCTCTCTCACCTCTCCTGTGTTGTTAAACACACATTCTTAATTCCTTGCTGTGCCTCCCAACAGGACACCTCAGACAAGCTGGAATCCAGCCCAACATGATCTCTAGGATGTGACACCTCCCTACCAAGTAATTCCAGGAGGGAAATACCAACTTCTGTGCCCAGCTGCAGCTCCTGCTCGGGTATTACCCTCTGTGCTCACAGCAGCAGCCTCATTGCAGGGGATCAGGCAGGCACGACCTCCCTGCCTCACTTCAACCAGATGAAATCACCCATCTCGGGTTGAAACAATTCCCTGGTGTTTGTTAAATCAAACTTTTGGGAACAGGTTGTATTGTGGKGGAAATACGATGAGTTTGTTCTTTGTGCTCATTTTGGAGGATGGATCCCTCAGCATCCATCATCCTGGAGAGCAGGAAAAGTCTTTGTGGGGACTCAGGAATGGCTGTGGCTGTCTGGGTGACTCACAGCCAGAATTCCCAACAGGAGGCAGGCATGGAATCTGTGGAAGGAGTGGCAAGCCCAGCAGTCTCTGGGGAGAAGTTTGGATGGAGTGGAGTTTGTTTTATCCCTGAAAGGAGATGGTGCAAAGGCTCAYGCTGTCACTGGAGCCTCAGACAAATGACTGCTCCAGAAGGAGCCTAAACCCCGGATCCTGGCAGGGAAAAYGATGCATTTCTGAGTCCCAGGCTGTCTCAGCTGCCTCAGTCTGGACACCTGGGCTTTATCCAGGCACTGTTTAGACACTGCAGTTCAACCCCTTCAGTTCTGGTGCCTCTGTTTTCCAAGAGGAGAAAAACCCTGGTTTGAAAACTCAACACCTGCTCCATCCCTCCTGCTGGAGGCTGCCAGGGCACAACCAGCCCTGCCCTACAGGGGACACATTGCCCTTTTTAAACAATAACACCTCAGCATGAATATTCCCTGGTAGCTCAACATCATCTGGTTTGACATTTGCTGGTAATCTGTAATCCAGGTAAACTGATTCCTGTGGAAGTGCTTGCCCAGTTAATGATTCCATGAATTAATTACACACAACTTTAGGAGCTGTGGAAACTCGGAGTTACAAAACGTGGCAGCGATGTTTTCTCATTAGYGCTAATATTTAGTCTCAGAGCACCATGACTTCATTGGTGAATTAGCATCAGAGCTGTTGATAAATCAAATTCAGAGTTCATTTCCAAGCCGATCATAATTTAGAGTAAAAATAAGCAAGATGTTCTGTGGTAGCGCGGTGATTAGCGGAGCATGCGGCTTCACCTCAGAGACAGATTGATTGGGCACATTAGGCAGACAGAGCTGGGATAAACAATTCCAGYGCATTTCACGCCGCTGAAAAATCACAGGCAACAGCTCTGGAACATCCCTTTGGAGGCAGAGCAGAAAAATATCCCTATTCAGGAAAATGCCCCATCAAACATTCCCATCAAACACGTTCCGAAGGACAAGCGCGGGCGCTGAGCTCAGCGCTGAAATATGAGCAGGTCTGTGTGCTCTGCTTCCACTTGGAACAAACACAAAAGTGCCTGGCTGCTGTTTGGAGCAGGCCTTTTGTTCTGCAGTCYGTGTTTCCTCAGGCAGTTCTCATTKATTAAAACAAAAGAATCAAAAACCTCGTTTATTAAAACATTTAGCATGCGGGCATCAGAGTGCCTGGCTCTGAGTGAGGAGGGTTTGTGAGCTCTGTTGTCACTGAGCTGGTCCCTGTGACACCTGAGCAGCTCAGGAAATCTGCCAGCTGCAGTTTTGCAGTTGTAGGTGAAGGTCTTCAAGCTCCTCAGTCAGCCCAGGATTTCTGAGAGTTGCAGGTCCCACTGGGGTTGGTGCCTCCCTGAATTTTGGGTAACGCCAAAGCGAGGAGCAGGAGCTTTGGGCAGATGAGGTTGGAGGTGAAGTTCCCACAGTCAGTCTCCTGCAATTTCAGTAAATTTCCAATTTACTTCCCACTGCAGACAGAATCCAGCCTGGATTCTCTCTTCTTTTCTCCCAAATCACATCCATGGTCTTTGCAGCTGCCCCTGGGGTTGAGGGAGGAGTTGGCAGCCTCAGGATGGAGAAAAGGCCCCATGGGGCATTGAGCCACTGCCCCAAAATCAGGAATTCCAGAAAAACCACCAACTATCTGTTGGTTTTCTCCAGGAAATCCAGGGCAACCTGCTGAACATCCACCAAGGGCTGGCATTTCGTGGGGGTGTGGCAGATTTGGAGCCTAAATTCTACAAAATTATCATTAACCTTGTTAATTCTTGTATTTCTGTGGGGATGGGACCCCAAAACTGCCATGGATTAGCAGAAAAGAGGTCCTGGTATGGAAAATGTAGAGAAACATTTTCTCTACGTGGGACAAAGATGCTGCAGCCCCCAGTTCCTTCTCCAGGCCCTATTAAAGGTCTCTTTGTAGCTCATAAAAAGCCAACTGATAATTAGTAACTACAGGAATTAAACAAGCATCATTGTGTTAGGTGTGATTAGAGGCACATTAACTTAAGAGATTGCACATCTTGGTTATAAGCAATTTAGGAATCTGTGGGATTATATAATACTTCATAGAATTGGTCAATTTAATACAAACTGAATTAAAATACAGCTATTAATTTCTAATTTGAGATGAAAGCATTCACCAACTYCTAAACCATCTGCAGGCCAGCCTGGGTGCAGCAAAGAGAGAACTTTTATGATTTATTGGGTCACCCTTGCCGAGTGCATTCCAGGTTTTAAAGCCCTGTAACATCACACTGACAGTTCCACTGACACTGTGAACTGAATTTGGAGCTTTCCTCGCCTTGCCTACAGATAAATTCCTAATCCTTCTCTCCAATCACACAAATGCCTTCCCCTTTAAAGCAGAACCTCTCCACGGACTCTTTAACTGAGTGTGTTTTTCTAGAGATCAGGAGAAAAATCATCCACACCCCACTGCTCCCTCCATGGGCAGATTTGATCTTTCAATCAGGAAATGAAAAGGTTTCCCTAAAGGAAACTCCCAGAAAGAAGAAAAAACCTTCTAAGCCTTGTTATTGCTCCTTGGGCAAAATATTTCTTTTAAATGGCTTGATCTGTTTTTTATGACGTATCTGGCTCCTGAAGAAAAGCCCCAGCGATGAAAAACTCGGCATGAGATGCACAGGAACCTTTGATTTTCTGCCTTGGAGGACTGATCAAATAAACAAATTATCTAGATATTCTAATTAGAAAGCCACTAATAATTGCTTTGAGTGCTCTTGGGATTGTTTCCTCTGGAAGTCGATAAGGATGGAAGCCTGGAGGTGAAACAAAGAATGAGTCCCTCAAACACAGCACAGTCCCTTGGAGTAGTTCCTTATCCACAGGTAGAAAAATCCCGCTGGGAGCCTCTCCATATCTTTGGGTGCACAGATGCACAGACTTTCCAAAATTTTAGTCAACTCAGCTTTTATTTAGACACTTAAAGCTCATTTTTTCCCCAGGGATTTGTGCTCCTCACCCATGGCAGAGGTGCAGACCAAAGTGAGTTTGAACTGAACCTCTCCAGCCAGGCCAAAGGTGCCACAAAGAAAGAGCAGAAAAAGGGTCAAGAATCCCATAATGACACCCCCAGAGCCTTCTCCTATCCCCCAGCACTCCCAGCTTGCTGAATTCCTGCTGTTTCAGCCCCAAAATTCCGTGGAGCTGGGCCTTCCATGGTATTCCAGGGCCTGCCTGGGAGGTCCAGCTCCATGGAATTTTGGGGCTGCAGCACAGACTTTCCAGAATTTTAGTCAACTCCTGCAGCACAGACTTTCCARAATTTTAGTCAATTCAGCTTTAATTTAGACACCTAGAACTCAATTTTTTCCCCAGGAATTTGTGCTCCCCACTCATGGCAGAGCTGCAGACTGAACTGAGTTTGAACTCAACCTCTCAGGCCAGGCCAAAGGTGCCACAAAGAAAGAGCAGAGAAAGYGTCAAGAATCCCATAATGACTCCCCCAGAGCTTTCTCCTGACCTCCAGCACCCCCAGCTTGCTGAATTCCTGYTGTTTCAGCCCCAAAATTCCATGGAGCTGGACCTTCCAYGGTATTCCAGAGCATCATGTGGGGAATGGGACACATTCTTCAGAAAAAAAATAGAATTATGGCAATAAAGGGAAAGGTGCAGTTGCTCTTCCATGTGGTGATCCAAAAGATGGCAACTGCTCCCTCCATTAGTCCCAACAAATAAATCCAGGATTTAATAGGAACATCTGATCATGCTGCTGCCACGGTGACAGATGAAGGAGCTGCAGAATGAGGGGAATAAGTCTCTGTCTCATATTCAAACACTGCTTTTCATTAGATCTGCCCRGAATTGATGGGCTGCAAAAGAGCTCTCCAGGAATTGATGGCTTCTCCAAAGGTTTTTAAATACTGTTTCAAGTTGTGCATTGATCCTGTACATCAAGAGAACAAAAACTGTGTTTCCTAAAGCAGGCGGAACACAACTAAAATTGTACAATATTTGTCCTAAAGATATGAGAGGGTATAAACAAAACACTGGGGATCAAACCACACCAGTGTGAGAAGAAAGGGATAAAATAAATGGGAAATTTTCCTGCATTGTTACCTATTTATCTTAGACCCTAAAGGTTTTGGCTGTAATCAGGTGAATCTCAACCCATTTTGATTTAAAAATTGCTTAGAACCACATTTTTAATTGGCACATTTGTAACTGGCACCAATTCCATTTGATATRGCAATATTAAAAATTGAAATAATATCCAGCTCCTGCACCCCCAGCAAACTCTAAGAGAACAAAGTCCATAATTTGAAATTCAATGCTCAATCCTGGCCTAAAAGAGCAGATAATTTGGGTTTTTTCAGTCATCTCAAGGGATCGTTCTTTACAGAAAATGGGTGTCAAAGGAAGGGATGAGTGGAGGAAAAATGAGAGAGATGGAGGAGAAATGAGAGAGATGGAGGAGAAATGTATATAAAAAATGCATTAAAATATATATGTATATTTATAAAAATATATATTAAAATATATTTTTTATAGAATGTATTTAAAATAAAGATATATAAATATATATAATATATATATAATATATACATTTATAAAACATATAATATATATATTTATATATATTATACATAAAATATATATACATGTGTATTTTATATATACTATATATAAAGATATATTTTATGTATGTATAATATATAAAAATAAATATATATAAAATGTATATGTATATATACCTATATTAGAAAAAGAAAAAATATACATACATATATATATTTATGTATATATTTATGCATATGTGTATATATGTTTATATATATATATTTAAACATATATGTGTATGTGCCTGATTAATTTTCYTCTTTTCCCCATTGCCTAACCTGCATAGCAAGCAAATATCCTCGATGGAATGGACCAATAAGACATTTCTGAACCGTTGGCTTTAGAGATCTCCAAGCTTGCATTTCTACACGTGAATACAATCCCGTCCAGGACAGAGCATCCCCGGCTGTCAGGGTACCCCCGGAGCAGCTGCCAGGAGCCAGAGCTGCCCTTTCCACACCGGCATGTGAGAATCCCTCTGGAAAAGCCGAGCTCAGTCCCATCCAGAGGGAAGGAAGCGCTCTCCCCGCCCAGCTGAGCGCTCTTGGATGCAGCCAGGAGAGGGCTGCAGAGCACCTGTGTCACTGCAGGACACGAAACAACACACGCTGCTGCTATTCCCAAGGTGGAAAAGGGAAGTTTATTTCCTAAATCCAACATTTATAGATTTGCAAAAGTGGCAGTAGATTGGAGGGTGATATGTGGTGTTCTCAGGGATCCCAGGATGAGGGAAGAGATGAGAATCTTGACTCCATGTTTCAGAAGGCTGATTTATTATTTTATGATGTATATTATATTAAAAGAAAATGATATATTAGAACTACACTAAAAGAATAGAAGAAAGGATTTCATCAGAAGGCTTGAAAGGAATAGAAAGGAATGATAATAAAATCTTGTGACTCTTAGAGAGTCCGAGCCAGCTGACTGTGATTGGCCATTAATTAGAAACAACCACGAGACCAATCCCAGATGCACCTGTTGCATTCCACAGCAGCAGATAACCATTGYTTACATTTCATTTCTGAGGCCTCTCAGCTTCTCAGGAGAAAAGACCCTAAGGAAAAGATTTTTCGTAAAACATGTCTGTGACAGGGTGGCAGTGCCACCTCTCCAGTGACACTGGACAAACCAACAGCCCATCAAATTTCTCCTTCTCCATAAAAGAATGCAAAAAAATAAGTTATTTACAGAAAGTGGGTTGGCAAAAGCAAAGGGAACTTTGAAAATTAGACTTGGATTGGAAGAAGAGTCAATCAAGTGGGTTCACCGGAAAAAGAAAATCCCATTAAACTCAGGGATCCTCGATGAGGCTGCTCCAGGTCTTGTCCAGCCTGGCCTTGGGCACTTCCAGGGATCCAGGGGCAGCCACAGCTGCTCTGGGAATTCCATCCCAGCCCCTCCCCACCCTCCCAGACAGGAATTCCTTCCCAATATCCCATCCCAACCAGCACGTGGAATCCTGGATTGATTTGGGTCGGAGGAGACCCCAAAGCTCATCTGGTCCCACCATGGGTCCCACACTTTGCACTGTCCCAGGTTGCTCCAAGCCCCATCCAGCCTGGCCTTGGGCACTTCCAGGGATCCAGGGACAGCCACAGCTTCCCTGGGAATTCCATCCCAGCCCATCCTCACCCTCACAGGGAGGAATTGCTTTCCCTTTCCTGTCTCTACAGCCACCTGGAACAAATGCCCAATGCCTGCTTCACCAGTAAAATCCAGGTGCTATCCCTGCCTGCACGAGGGCAAAACACTGGGAGGTGAAATCTAAAGAGAAATAAACCTCTCATCATCCAAAATCTGCTGCTTGCTCTGCCCAGAGGCCTCGACAAGAGCTGGAGCTGCTCCTGGCACCTGATGCTTGTGAGCCCTTGCCCTGCAGAGCTTGTACTCCAGACAGCAGTGACAGATGAAGGGTGGGAGAAAGGAAAATAGCAAACAAGAAAAAAAGATCTTGCACAGATTGAGGGACAGATTTTTCCACGAGCTAAACACATGAATACAGAGCTTTTATCCCCAAATGACTCCCCCTGTCATGTGGCCGTGGCAGCTCTGTGTGTGTGTGTGTGTGTGTTGGGGAGTGGAGGCAGCCCAGGAGGAGCAGATCTGTGGAGAACAGGAGTTGGTGGTGGGTACACGGTGTCGCAGACATCTTTTTATGAAAAATCCTTTCCTTAGGGGTTTTCCTCCTGAGAAGCTGAGAGGCCTCAGGAACARAATGTAAACAATGGTTATCTGCTGCTGTGGAATGCAACAGGTGCATCTGGGATTGGTCTCATGTGGTTGTTTCTAATTAATGGCCAATCACAGCCCAGCTGGCTCGGACTCTCTGTCCGAGCCACAAACCTTTGTATTCATTCCTTTCTATTCTTAGCYAGCCTTCTGATGAGAACCTTTTCTTCTATTCTTTTAGTATAGTTTTAATGTAATATATATCATAGAATAATAATTCAAGCCTTCTGAAACATGGAGTCAGATCCTCATCTCTTCCCCAGTCCAAGACCCCCTGTGAACACGGTCACATACACGGTGTCCACACATCCTCACTGCCAGGACTGACACCAAACAGGCTCCCAGCCCCCCTCAGCAGCACCACAACGGGCCTTGATGCTCCTCCAGCATAAGAGAGATACAATCCAAATAAATCCTTCCTGTATTTAATATTTGTGTGTTTCCCTGAGTTTCCTGCTGGATTTTTGGCTGAGGCTGCTGCTAATGGAATCCTTGGATGTTGGGCTCTGTGCGGTCACTCAAGGACCACAGTGACAAAAGACCTTCTGGGGGGTCACCAGAAGGGGCTTTAGAACCCTCCAAATCTCAAATTCTTGCCCCAGTGCTGCAAATCAAGGGCCATCATTTCCTGATTATCCAACCTAAATTTCCCTTGGCACAGCTTGAGGCTGTGTCCTCTGGTTCTTTCAGTTCCTGGAGAACGAGCCCAGCCCCACCTGAGCACAGGCACCTTTCAGGGAACTGCAGAGAATGATGAGGGCACCCCTGAGTCTCCTTTCCTCCAGGCTGAACAACCCCAGGATGATGCAACTGAGTGCAGATTTTGTAATTTCGTGCCTAAAACTCTTTTAGCTGCGCTGTCCATCCCAGAATCCAGCAGCAGGAGGTTTTGGGAGGGTTTGGAGCACAGCTGCAGGAGCTGAGCTCTTATCTTCAAAGGCAGATCTGACCTCACCAAGCTCAGCTCGTTCCCACCAACTGTTTGCCTCCCACCAAAGCTGCTTCCTGTTAATTTGTGCTCTTTTGATGTTGTCATATCCCAAACCTCCCAGCTGTCCCCCAGCTCCTTCACCTGGGTGTCCCTCTGTCCTTCTCAGACCTCCTTCCCACGTCTGGACCCCAGATTAACACTCTCCATCTTTTATCCCACAGGCATCTTTTACAAATAAATCCACAACTTGGGAATGAGGTTTCTGCTCTTTTTTTTTTTTTTTTCTCTGAATTCTTCCAGCCAGGAATTGATCCAAACTCAAGGAAATAAAAAATGGGCAAAAAAACTGCAACCCAAGCACCCTAAAAAACCCCAAAAGAGCTTTTGGGWTTGAGACAGTAATGGAGATTGGCAGTTAAATGTGAGTGGAACAGAATTTATGTGAARCCTTTCCAAAGGCTGAGATCCTTGGATACTTTTCCAATCAACAGCTCCAGCAGAGCACAGGGAGCAGCAAATGTGTGTCTGGCAGTGGCTGGGAATGAGAACAACGTTTTGGAGCAGCCCTTTTCCTGCTGGTGCCATGGGAACCAGGGTGGATCCATCAATCCTTCTCTCAGGGATGGATCCATCAACCCTTCTCCCAAGGGTGGATTTCAGGTCATGGGATCCAGGGGTGGATCCATCAATCCTTCTCCCAACTGTGGATTTCAGCTCATGGGATCCAGGGATGGATCTCTGCCCATGAAATCCAGGGTGGATCCATCAATCCTTCTCCTGGAGATGGGTCTCAGCTCATGGGATCCAGCTCATGGAATCCATCAGTCTTTCTCCCAGGGATGGATCCATCAATCCTTCTCCCAAGGGTGGATTTCAGCTCTGGGGATCCAGGGATGGATCCACCAGTCCTTTTCACAGGGATGGATCCATCAATCCTTCCAGGGGTGGATTTCAGCTCATGGGATCCAGGGATGGATCCATCAATCCTTCTCCCAGGGGTGGATCCATCAATCCTTCTCCTGGAGATGGATCTCAGCTCATGGGATCCAGGGATGGATCCACCAGTCCTTTTCCCAGGGATGGATCTCAGCTCTTGGGATCCAGGGATGGATCCACCAATCCTTCTCCCAGGGATGGATCTCAGCTCTTGGGATCCAGGGATGGATCCACCAATCCTTCTCCCAGGGATAGATCTCAGCTCTTGGGATCCAGGGATGGATCCACCAGTCCTTCTCCCAGGGATGGATCTCAGCTCATGGAATCCAGGATTTCACTGAGATTTCTGCTGCCTCCTCCACAGCTCGAACCACTCCAGGGAAAATCCAGTCCTCCATTCCCAACCCAGCAATGGGGAGGGGAAGGAATTTTTCACGTTGGACCTTCCTGCAGCTCACTTGGAGGGAGATTTAACCTGGATTCCTGAGCCAGGCAAGGAAAGCTTCCCAAGAAAAACTTTGGCTGGGAACTACTCTGTGTCAATGAGGCAAAACACGACTAATTTGGTGCTCCTGAAGTTTTATTGTGCAATTCCAAAGGAATTTCTCTTCTTCTGTAGCTAAAGCTGGTGAGTAAACAGTTCCTCATAGCTGCCTTTAGTTCATTTACTGTATAGATGGGAAAGGTGTTTTTCAGGAAATAAACCCAAACCAGTCACCTATTTCAACSTATGGAAAAGTTACTGCCACCATTAGGAGCTCGCAGGCTCTTCCAGGGAAATATGACCAGGACGGAAAAATGTGCAGTGCATTTTTAGAATATCAGAATAATTTTTTTTTTTTTTCAGAACTCCCCTGAAATGAAAAGGAGCAGGGTGAAATTTGGGGGGGGGTAATACTTAAAAATTCAAGGCCATTTTGAATCTGTGCTCCAAATAATTAAAGTGTTCAGTGATTCCTGCTTCAATCTGTCTGGGGGCAGCACAAGGAGCTGTTGTGAGGTTCAGGCACCACAGAAATGACCAGAACACGTTCCAGATGGCAGGGCCACATCACACAGCCCAAAACCCAAGATGAGAAGCCACGGCATCCTTTAATCATTGAGAAGTTGTTTTCTAGGGAATGACAACCCAGATGGAGCTCAGGGTGGTCTCATCCAGGGGGTTTCCTACACCTCAAACCCCTGAATTTTCAAACCAAGGCCCTGGGCAGTGCCCAGCACCCTCTGTTTTTACAGAAGCTCCTCCTTGTAAAAACCTTTTCGGATTTGTGGAATGTGAGCATGGAACATCTTGACTGCTCCCCACAAGGCTTCCTGCAGCCCGACATTCATTCCATGGGCACATCCTCCCACCCAACAATGGCTTTTGACTGAACAATCTCCCAACAACAACCACTTTGAGTATAATTAAGTAATTAATTATATTTTCTAATCTATTAAGCCTTGATTGCTTATCAAAGCATTCAGCTGGATCATTTTCCTCTTGTCATTTCCAATTAATTTTTTTTTTTTTTTTTTTTAAGCAAAGGAGAAAGTCTCTCAAACTTCCCAGGGAATCAGGAGCTTCACTGGAGCAGAAAGAGGAATTGCTGATATTTTTTTCCCCCCATTTTTGGCTGGCTGAGGAGGGATGTTCTTACCAATAAAAAGGCTCTGTTCACACCCAGGGCTTTGCAGGCTGATTCCACCTGGCTGCTCCCAGCCCTTCTGCACCCTAGTGCCACCCCGAGCATTCCAGAATTTGGATTCTTTCCCACCTGTGTGATCCCAGGAATCATTCACAAGTCACAAAAGCATTGCAAGTTTTCCCCTCAGACTGGCCATTTCTTGAGCCCCCAGGACATCTCCCAATTTAACACCCAGACAAAGCTCTCAGTGACACCCATTTTCTGCTCTAAATGGCTCATTACACATCCTTAATTAACCTATTTATTTTTGAGCTTATGTGTTAAAGTATAATTCATTTATGTATTCATTAATATATTAATACATAATATATTATGGATRTCCTAAAGAGTGCTGCAAGATCTAAATCTCTTCAATTAAGACTTGGGCAATGATGAACTTTCTCCACTTCACTGTGGGCTTCAAGCTGGGCCTGGAATGGGCAGGACAAGATGGATGGACAAATCCCATGGGTGGTCCCAGGGATAAAATCACCTGAGAGAAAGGAAAGAAGGGACAGACCCAGGGGTTTTCTCTTTTCACATCTTTCGCCAGCCCAGGTGAAATTCCAGCCTTGAATTCCATCCCAACATGGAATTCCACACCCTGTGATGGAGTGGGATGGAAGCCAAAAGTTTTCCCAGGTCAACATGGAAAAACCAGAGCTATGCTGGGAGACAGCAGGGCCCTTTGCTCCTCTTGCCTGGAAAAAGCAAATATCCAAATGGTTTTGTCCAAATGTCTGTCCTCTCCTCCCCTTTCCCCCCAAACAGGCTTCTCTCATCTCTTCCACATGGGAACAACTTTCCCCTCAGTGCCAGTTCCCATTTTGTCTGTTAATGACCCCAAGATCTGTCTCATGCTAAGAAAAAATTGAATTCTTTCAAATCCCATCTTCCAACAACAATCAAACAGGAAAACTTTCTCAAGAAAAATCATCAAATCCACGGGATTCARCTTGGAGGGGAAATTCATCTCTCTGTCAATACAGCACAAACAGGTTTGTTCATCCTTCTCCTGGGGTATTGAAAGCTGTTCATTCCAAACCAGATCCATGGATGTGCTGCCATTTCCAGCTGCTGAAACAATGCTCCAGACAGGCACTAAACTGACTCTGGGCAGTAAATAAATTTCCTGCCTTATTGACTGAGGTGAATACAAAGAGATGAAGCACTAAATCCTGCCCACGGCGTGCCAGCTCTAATCTCAACTTGTCATGCCAGCAAAAATTATATCCAGCTCAGGCCAAGGCAGTTCTGCCTCCAAAACATCCTTAATAAACATGTTGGGGGAGATTTGGTTATTTTTAAAATATGGGGGAAGCTGCAGCTCTCTGAGAGGAGGTTGGGGTTGGTTTCAAGTGACAGAAAGAGAGGAAATGGCCCCAAGGTGTGCCAAGGAGGCTCATGTTGGATTTTGGAAATGGATTTTCCTCTGGAAGAGAGGCCAAGCCTTGGAAAAACTTGCCCCATGGAATTGGTGGGGTCACTGTCTCTGGGAGTGCTCAGGATGTGGCACTTGGGGACAATTTTTAGGGCTGGTGCTGGAGCTGCAGGGGTGACTGGAAGATCTTGAAGGTCTCTTCCAATCTTTATAATTCYAGGAACCTGCAGACCTTAAACACCAATGTGTATCCAGAAATTTTTAATTTTTTGAAATTTAAATTTAAAKTAATTTAATTTTTAAAAAYTTTTCATCCRGAATTTTTCCRTCCTGGAGAACCCCACTGTTGTCCTGAGCAGCTTACAAGGAGCATTTCAGCCTCAGAGGAGAACCTGTGTAACTCTCAGTGTCCCACCTAAAAATTCAGTTTGAAATWTGGTTTGGGAGCAATAAAACCCCAAATAAACAAATATGATCACTTCCATCCCTGCTGTGTCCCTCTATAATTTMATCTCACAGGGACACCTCCCACAATTCCAGGTGATCCAACCTTGGGCACTTCCAGGGATCCAGRGGCAGCCACAGCTGCTCTGGAATTCCATCCCAGCCAGGAATTCCTTCCCAAAATCCCTCTAAACTGAAGCAGGAMCAGAGACAGCTCAGACAGCAGATGAAACAAAAATTTCCCATATTTCCACCTGTTTTTAGAGCTTTGCCCAGAAACCAAGGAATGTTTTTTTCCCTTTTGCTGCTGTGCTGAAAACAGGGACAGAAGTTTGGGAATTCAGCCACTTGAGCCACAAAGAATTTAAGGTCTGAGACAATGTTCTTTTTTGGGTTGGCCCTGGAGGRTGGTTTGCTCTCAGGAACACGAGACTCACAACTCAATCACACAGATAATAYAAAAACCAGACAAATAAAATAAGAAAGGGACAAATAAACAGGAAAATTTGGGTATTTTAGGTCGCTGCAAAATACAACAGCTCCAGATCAAAATGCTTTTCTCTCCTCCCCGCTTTCCACACTGTTGTTCCAGCACAGCATCAGGAGGTGCAATTTGATTTTTCCCTTCCTTCCTTTCATTAAAAAGAATTAATTAAAAAATAAATCAAGACATAAAAATATCTAAAAATATTTCAGTAAAAAAATATTTAGATATAATTTAGAATTAATTAAAAAATAAATCGAGACGTAAAAATATTTAGACTTCAAAGCGACTGGACCTGCTCCTGGCTGGCCTTTGGGGCTTTATTGGGATTTATGTCATGGAATGGCAGAGTTTTTCAATCACATCAGCTAAGAGCTGGAGATAAGATAGAGCCAGAAAAGGAATTACATGGGATATAACCTGTATAATTTGGCTTTCTGGCTGGGGAGGAAAAAAAATAAAAAATCCAAGGCAGTTACTGAAAGCCTGAGTAATTTTAAGATTTCAGCTTTAAAACAATTTATTTACTGGGGGACGAAATTTGGATAAGGGTTCAAAAAGTGTCTCTGTGGCTTCAAAACCTGGGTCTGGTTGTCAGACCTGCCTTAAGCTCTCCAAACCCAGTTTAAAATTTGAGCGCCCACCAGCACAAAAGCAGCTGAGGTTCTTTGGGGGTTTTGGGGTTGTTTGGGGGTTTGGGCTTTTTGGGGTTGGTTTTTATGAGGGGGGTGACCCCACAGCTGGGAGGGAGTGGTTTGGGTGGGAAAGGACCTCAAAGCCACCCAGCGCCACCCCTGCCATGGACAGGGACRTTTCCCACTGTCCCAGTTGGCTCCAGCCTGGCCGTGGGCACTTCACCCTCCAACCCACTGTCACTTTTGGAAATCTATAAATGCYGGAGTCAGGAAATAAACTTCCCTTCTTTTTACCTTGCMGTTCCAGCGTCCAGGTTGTTTTATTTCGTGTCCTATTGCGACACCCATRTTGCCCTGATTTTTAAAGATTTTCTAAGCCTTCTGATGTTTACATTTTTGTAAGGAACTTTCTCACACACTTTATGTAAATAACTTATTGCTTTGCATTCTTTTCTGGAGGAGGAGAAATTGGATGGACTGTTGCTTTGCCCAGTGTCATTGGAGAGGTGGCACTGTCACCCTCCAATTCACTGTCACTTTTGGAAGTCTATAAATGATGAAGTCAGGAAATAAACTTCCCTCCTTTTTACCTTGAGAACAGCAGCGTGTCCATGTCGTGTTATTTTGTGTAGTTATTTCATGTCTTACAGTGACACCCCTGCCCCTCATGACCTGGCTCCTTTCCCCCTCTCAGTTCCTCTAATTAAAAAAATGCCCCAGCTCCGTGCCGGCTGCGGAGCGGGCCTGCCGTCCCAAAACCCAATTTCACACAATGACAGCCTAATTAATCTTCTTTTGTTTTCCCCGCCATCATCCCGAGCTCTGCTCGGCCGTGGAATGTGGGGGAATCTTGCTGAGAACACATCTGTCAGGATTGCAGCACGGAGGAAGGGATCCAGCAGGCTTTGGGGTGATTATTTCTGTATTTATGGAGCTCTGCTCTCCCAGACGCACGTAGGATGGGACAATCCATCCTGCGATGTCCCGAATTTCTAGAAACACCTGTGATCCCAGACACCAGAGCAGCAGAATGCAGCAGGAAAAGGCATTGCCCAGGGAGACATCATCACTCCCACACACAGCTCTCAGGTAAAGAAAGATTGTGTGACTCGGCCAAGGTCACCCAAAAATGGTGACAAAGCTGGGAGCTCAGCCAGCGCCTCACGCCCTCAGCTTAACTCCTACAACACTTTGTTTTCCAAAGCCTGTGTCCCCTCCTCTCCTCCAGGGCTGGAATTGCACTGACTGACCCCTCCTTAGCTCTCGTGGTCTGGTGTGGGACTGGAAATCCAAATTCTGGCAAGCTCCTGTTGGAGCCACCAGCACATGGAGACACCTGGACATGGCAAAGTTCCACTGTCCTCAACGGAGCCAAATCCAGGATTTTTGTTGGATTTCTATTGCCCTTTTGTTGGATTTCTCGTCCCCACTGTCCCCATCATCATCCTCATTGTCCCCATCATTGCCACCAGCCTCATCCACGCCCATCATTGTCACCATCAATGTCGCCATCATCATCTCCAGTGTCCCCATCATGGCCACCAGCCTCATCCTCATCCATCATTGTCACCATCAATGTCCCCAACATTGTCACCATCAATGTC
>JACDOX010000550.1:114360-140581 GCA_014549065.1 Cardinalis cardinalis
GTCCCCATCATCAGCCCCATTGGGTGCCCAGGGCCTGTGCCAGCTGTGCACCCTCTGCCCCTGTGAAAAGGTGGATAAAAAGATCTAAAAGGTTAAAAAAATTAAAAGATTTGGGGATAAAACYTCCCCAAATCCATCTGCAGGCCTTCATTCCTGTGGGAAACAATGTCCCCACCTGAGTCACCTCCTGGCTGCTCCCACAGCTGGGGTTGTCCTCTCAGAATATTTGGTTCTGTTCTTCTTATTTCAGAGTCTGACACTGCGAAATGGCAAAGTTGCCACAATTTTCACTGAGTTGAAGGTTCTGAGACCTTTCACGTCAGATAGGAAAACAAAGCAAGGCCTCAAGAGCGCCACGAAAATTCTGGGCTCACACGAAATGTGTTCCCTGGTGTTCTGATGGGTCTTGGAGGCTGGGTTTGACCGTCTGGGCTTGTCAGGGCTGAGCTGAAATTACTTCTCCACAAAATAATGAAAGGTCACAGGATTTCAATCAGGATCCTKGGCCAGTGTAAATCTCCTCTCTCCGTGGAAAGCTCCTGGTGGCTGGGTAGGCTCAGGCCTGCTAAAGCCGGGCTCAATTTATAGCTTCAATATCAATCAATAAAATTTGGTGTCCGGGTTTTAAATGAGAGCTAAATTTGTCTCTGCTTCAAGGGAATGCAGCTACATCATTGCAGCTTCTTACATTCAYGCCAACAGAGCTGGAGCTGCACCTGAGAATTTTCCAAAGGCAAAACTCTGCGGTGTTTTTTCCAAATTGGCTCCCTAAATTTCTGGTAATTGCTAAAGAAAGTATTTGGATAATGAGCAGCTATACCAACCACTTCCATTGGGAGCCACAGTGATAATTAGGAAACGAAAAAGAGGGGGAGGGGAGGAGGAAGAAGCTCCAGGTTCCTTGGGATAATTATAATTTGTGTCAGGGAAGACAAATATTTCATTTTGGGGCAACAGGTAGCTGAGGAATCGACGTGGGCTGTTCCAGTCACAACATGTCAGGGGAAGTGGTGTGATCCCATTGCTGCAGTCATGCAATTAGAGCTGGCATGTGGTAATTAGCAAGGCAGGTGCACTCCACACATCCTCCAGGGCTCTGCACGAGCTCCTGGCTCCCATCATCCCACCCTGGGTAAGTGATCCTGGAGACAGAAGGGAACTGATACCCCCAGGATGCAAAACAGAGGCTGGGAAAGTTTATTTATGGAGAGCAGTGAGAAGGGATGGAGAGGAATTGGGAAATATCTCTGTAACAAGCTCCCAGTCAAGAGCAGKATATTGGAAGTCAACTTCATGTGAGCTTGAGGAGGACATTTACAGAAAAATACGGAATTATCCCATCCAAGGTGTTTTTCAAATTCAGTTATCAGCCTGGAAGTGGGAATGATCCACAGAATGCTGTTATGATACCAGGAACGGGCTCCCCTGGGATGTTTGGGGTCTCTGGAAGGGTTAAAAAAGGAGTAGAGCAGGCACTTCACAGTGTGGAACTTTCCGGTGTGGTGGGATTCAAAGGTTGGTTTTGTGGTCTTGGAGGCTGCTCCAGCCGCAGTGATTCCCTGACACTGTGTGTGTCCCATCCAAACACAATTCCAAAAGCACAATTCCTCAGGAAAAAAAGGAACAAACCCAAAAGGAATTGTCCTTTTGGAACTGTGCCTCAGACCCTGCCTCAATTTTATTTGTGCAGAGAGAAAACTCAAGTTTTTATAAACCTTTCTGCATAGAAAACTCCGAACTCCAGGAGCATGTCTCCCACCAGTGAGGTCTCCTGAAATTCTGCTACCCCTAAAAAACGATCAGTCACTGTTAACAGGAATAAACATCCCAGAGGAAATTCCTGCTCCAGGAGCTCCCTGGCAGAGTTAATGAGAGCTGCAGCCCATGGCAGAGCACAGGAAAACAATTAAGAGTTGTTCCCTTCTTCCTAAATACCAATATTGATAAAGCTGTGGGACTTAAATGACCGTGAGACGTTTTTATGGCTCCTGAGAACTTCCTGAGATATATGAAGTGGGCTAAGGAGTTAAAAAGGAGCATAAACTCCCCAGCTCCAGGCCAGCAACAAAGTGCTCCGAGGCAGGAAGGAGATGTCACCTCTGCAACAGCTCAGGAGATAATTAATTGTCTGGAAGAGCATTTTTTATCATCTCCTGCACTAACGAACTCCTCACACAATTCAACTAATTCAAAACGCTCCCTTTTATGCCTCTCACTAAAAGAGAAGATTTTTCAAAACTACCCAGGGGCATTTGGGTGCTAAATTTTCATAAAAAGTAACGGGAACTGAGGCTCCCAATTCCCCCAGTGCCTCTGAGAGGCTCAGACCAGGCACACTCAAAGTCCTGCTCGCTCTGAAGGCTTCTGTCACCTCCTTCTTCCCTGTGTCACCTCCTCCTTTCCCCCTGTGTCACCTCCTCTCTCCATTTTGTGTCACCCCCTGACCCTTCTGCAAAGTTTTCTGTGTTTTCACAAACACAATCCCATTTTCCCTGCTGACACCAACACAAACCCAAAGGAAATGTTGCCCRTATGCAATTCTGGGTGAGCATTTGGAGCATCCTGAACAGGGCTGAGCTTTTCATGACACCAAAAATTACAATAATCCCAGCCACAATTGGTTTCCCTTGCTCGTTTTCAGACCATTTTGGGTCCTCTCTGGAACAGTGAAATTGGTGCTTGCAGCCCTGACAGCAAAGGACAAACGCCTTGGCAGGACATAATGCTTCCCTAAGAATAATTAAATCCAAGCGTGGTGTAAATCCCAAGGGTGCCTCTCCTTTGGTAGTATTTCTATCAAGAATCTTCAAAACCTTAAATCCAATATTTGGAATTTATGGGTTTCCCCCGTGGTTTCAAGGTGAGAGGCAGCTGTAGCAATGCTTTGGTGCTTCTGCCTGTCTCACCTTTTATTTAGGCCAGGAAAGAAAGAGAAAAGAACAAAATGCTGCCCTGAATGCCATGGCACAGATAATTTCTGTCTGAACAAACACAATTGAAGAGTTTTCAATAAAAAAAAAAAATCCCCCTAAGCCACATGGGTAAACAGAAATACAGAAGGAACAGAATTGTTTACATTGCAGCCTGAACGTTGCAGAAATGTTGGCCCCAGGCAAGGTCAGAACRGGGATTAGGAGACATCACAGACAGGTAGAACAAAATTCTCATTATCTTTGCTTAAAAATAGGTAAGAAATGCACAAAAATGCTCAGTAAATTGCCCCAAATTGTGCAGGTTTCTGCCAGAGAACTACCAAGAGCTGCAGCTCAACACTCCCTGCTCAAACTCCCATCAAATGTAATTGAGGACAAGCAGAGACACGAGAACAGAGACAAACTTATTGATCCTCCCAGCTGCATCAACAAGCAAGAAAAGAGCATTCCTACCTCAAAGGAAAAGGAAAGAACATTTCTAGCTCATCAAAGGAAGGGGGAAAGGGTAATTTCATGGGGAATGGCACAAGGTTCCTTCAATCATCCTGCTTCTCACCCTGGGAATCATTAATGGCCTGCAGGGTTGTGGTGTCAGTGTTTGATCTGAGGCAGTCCAGYGTCCACCMCAAAAATCCCAATGTCTTGGTTTAGTCCAGTGTCCACCACAAAGATCCCCATGTTTGGGGTCAGTGCAGTGTCCACCACAAAAATTCCAATGTTTTAGGTCAGTCCAGTGTCCCCCACAAAGATCCCAATGTTTGGGGTCAGTCCAGTGTCCACCACAAAAATCCCAATGTCTTGGTTTAGTCCAGTGTCCCCCACAAAGATCCCCATGTTTGGGGTCAGTGCGTTATCCACCACAAAGATCCCAAAGTTTTGGGTCAATCCAAAGTCCACCAAAAAGATCCCAATGTTTCAATGTTTTGGTTTAGTGCAGTGTCCACCACAAAGATCCCAAAGTTTTGGGTCAATCCAAAGTCCACCACAAAGATCCCAATATTTTGGTTTAGTCCAATGTCCACCACAAAGATCTCAATATTTGGGGTCAGTGCAGTGTCCAACACAAAGACCCCAAAGTTTTGGGTTTTTTTAGCATCCTGGTCTAGTGGAAAGTGCCCCTGCCCATGGAACTGGATGAGTTTCAAGGCCCTTTCCAACCAAACCATTCCAAGGTTCACGATTTTCCCAGTGCAGGACGGAGCACATGAGGCCCTGCAGAGCCATGGCAAGTTTGGAATATCCAGGAAACGAAAGAGGTTCCTGATTTAAACCTCACCAGAGTTGATGGAGAAAAGGCAGGAGCAGAAATAAAGGCCAGAGCAGGAACCTGGTTTGGAATATCCAGGGAAAAAATGAGGTTCCTGGCTTAAACTTCACCAGACCCAGGGGAGAATAGGCGGGAGCAGAAATTAAGCAAATGTCATTGGGAGAAAGAGATTCCTGGTTTAAATTTCACCAGAGCTGAGGCAGAAAAGGCAGGAGCAGAAATTAAGCCAGGGGACACACCTGGTTTGGAATATCCAGGGGAAGATCCTGTGGTAAATTAAATCAGAGTGCACTCAGTGCCACGGAATGCTGAACGAGCTGGGAGGAATAAATGAGAGATCAGATTTGCAACTACTTAGCAGACACAGTGAGACAATTCCAGCTGGTACATCAGCCTGCCTTTGCACAGGGCCATAAATAGGTAATTTGACTCRGGAAAGCTCTTTGGAATGGCTTGGGGTTGGGAAGTGATATTGGAGAAGGAATCTCTGTGTCCATGGGGCTTGTTCTGCTGCAGCAGAAACGATTTCATGCCTTCCTCTGTGGATTTGCTCTGCAGTGCAATGAGGAGGAGGCTGTAAATGAAAGGTTGATGACTCCTTGCACTGATTTTTTGGGATAGAAAATGTTGTTATTATCTGAGCAAAAAAGTTCTGGGAGCTGCTGCCACCATCCCAGACATTCTGAGGGCCAGAGGCTCAGCTCTGAAATTATCTTGAAAGGTCACATGGAGGGAGAGACAACCTGCTAGACAATGCAATAAATAACATTTGGAATGTCAAGCCTAAAGTAAACTTCCAAAAGACTTCTCATGAGGGATGCTGAATGAGGAAGATGAAAGGATGAGCTGACATGGAATGGAACAGCAAATAGTGTGCCAGTGGTGGGGARAGGATCTGCTTTAAGGATTGCTAAAATGCATCAAAATTGTCATCACAAGAAGGTATCCATAAAAAAAAAAAATCCAGACATCCTTGGAAGGTGCTTATCAAAACCTCAGGGATGTGTAGTGCAAGTGTGTTAAAAAGGGATCTTGGCTCTGAATTGATTCCACGGCTGGATGAATGTCACAGACATCTTTTTATGAAAAATCCTTTTCCTTAGGATTTTTCCTCCTGAGAACCTGAGAGGCCTCAGGAACAAAATGTAAACAATGGTTATCTGCTGCTGTGGAATGCAACAGGTGCATCTGTGATTGGTCTCATGTGGTTGTTTCTAATTAATGACCAATCAAAGTGAGCTGGCTTGGACTCTTTGTCCGAGACAGAGCCTTTGTTATTCATTCCTTTCTATCCTTAGCTAGCCTTCTGATGAAACCTTCTTCTATTCTTTTAGTATAGTTTTAATGTAATATATATCATAAAATGATAAATCAAGCCTTCTGCAACATGGAGTCAGATCCTCGTCTCTTCCCTCATCCTCAGACCCCTGTGAACACGGTCACAGACGAACAGATAAAACATTAACCCAGAAACAGCTTTAATTACCGACCCCTCGAACACCACACCCACCTCAAACCAACGCCTTGTAATTTATTCAAAGCACCTAATGATCACCAGCTCGGCTCTTAGATCCTATAAATAGCTGACCTCGCAGAGCATGGGATCCCAAAACCCAGATAATGAATTCCTCGGGGGCCCTGCTGGAACTCTGGCTCTGAGCTGTCTGTTAATATTCAGCTCATTTTCCCCTCCTCACATCGAAAATGTTGTAAAAAGCAGAGGCTTGGTCCAGAGCTCACCGTGGAAATCGAGGGGCATTTTTGATTCTCTTTAGTACCGGGAGGGTTGGAGCAAAGACTGATGGAGAACATTATTGTGCTGTGAGATGAAAAAGACATTGCAGGGCTCAGATGTCTCTTTTCAAAGGGAGAGAGCCTGTGCTAGGGAACTTCTGGATTGCTGCAGCTCTGGAGCAGTCAGGAGGCCAGGGCAGGAGGAGGAGGGGATGTCTCTGGGTCAGGCTGGCCCTTGATGCCTTTTGGGACTGCCTAAAAAGAGAGGCCAGACAAAATTAAGGGAACAGAAAGCATTTCTATTTATTGAAGGGCCTTCAGGTACATTTAGAGCAGAAAAAGCCCCCCCCAGGGGTTACACCCAAAATGGAAAATGAGTCATGGGTTTCACACTTTTTGGTTCATTTGCATATTGGGGTTAATTTTCCAATTACAGCTTCAGCTAATGAAGGCATTTACCCCAAGTTTGCTGCCCCCAACTCASTTTTGTTTCCATCTCTGGGGCCTGGTGCAGTGAGGTGTCCTTGGTTGCCAGGCCTGGAGAGGAATTGTTGTGTCTGCCCAAAATGGGAGAGCAGCAGCTCACAGTGAGTGTGGAGTTCAGAGTTATGCACTCAAGAACTGCAGGATTATAAATGTATGGAAAATATAAAAACTGAAATCCTGGGGAGGAATTGTTGTGTCTGCCCAAAACGGGAGAGCAGCAGCTCACACTCTCCAAAGGAGAGTCTCTCCCTCTCTGTGCCAGACCCACAGAGCAGCTTTGAAGGACAGTGGGGTTCTTCTCCACCAGCCCCTYAGTGTCTGAGCCCCAGCCCCTGCTCAGCTCCAGCTTTTATTTAACTCTCCAGAGAGTTCATTCTCTCCCTGGCCTCGTTGCCTGCCACGGGAAGGAACCAGCACAGAGCTGTCACCACTGCCCCCTGTGACATGACACCACTGCCCTCCTGTCCCCAGGGACACCCAGACATTGTCACCCTGTCACCAGCAGCAGCTCTGACCACAAAACCTCTCAGCACAGCTCAGCAGGGCCCAGGGGAGGCTGCAAATGGAGCAGGAGATCCAGAGCTCCAAAGAACGTCCCCCAGCAGCTCTGTCCTGTCCCACCATCCCTTTTCCCAGTCCTCATCCTGCCTTCTTTCATAATTTCATTCAAATTTCACAATATTTCCCTTCCAGCTTTAGCATTTGGAGTTAATTTGTTGGACATCATTAATTCCCCCCTGTAAACTTTTCCAACACCTCCTTTCCCTGGAYGTTTGGAAGTCCAGCAATTAACTCCTCTCATCTCCCTTCTGCTGCTGCCACCTCTCCGTGCCCCCAGTTCTGTTATTTCACTTTTTTAAACTGGCATTTGTTAGTTCCTGACAGCCACTGGCACCGTGTGAATGATTGTCTCTCATTAATTAATAGCTTTACATTAGGAAAAAAAAGAAAGGATGAGCATCTGGGGGGAAAAGCAGAGCACAAGAACTAAAAATACAGCTTTGACTGTCTCCCTGTCAATGGATSGAGTGATGAAATATTGCTCGTAGTAGACAGCTAATTAAAAATGTGAGTTTGGAATGAAATAAATCATCAGCTGCTCTTATTTTCGTGGAGATCAAACCCAAGCTGTGCTCAGAGCTCCATAAGGTCATGGGGGATGGATTTCATGGCAGGAGGAAAGGAAGGAATCATGGAATATCATGGAATAATCCACAAGRATTAGCAGAGTCCAGATTCTGTCCCTTCACCCGACATCCTAAGAATCTCACCAGGAGTGTTTGGAGAGAAAGTTGGGGGAAGGAAAATGATGTAAAAACACCAATTTGTTTTTAAAAAAAATTGAATGGTTTGGGTTGGAGGGACCTTAAAGCCACCCYTGCCATGGGCATGGACACCTCTCTCTATCCCAGGGTTCTCCAACACTGTCCAACCTGGCCTTGGGCACTTCCAGGGATCCAGGGGCAGCCACAGTTGCTCTGGGAACTCCATCCCAGCCCCTCCTCACCCTCAGAGGGAGGAATTCCTTCCATTATCCCACTGTGCCCTGCAGGTGATGCTCAGTGGGGACACCAGGTGCTCCCTCTGGCCTCCATGTCCCTGTCCCAGGGATCTGCCAGAGAAAAACCATGATCAAACCCCACCTTCATGATTTCATTCTCCTCTCAGAACATTCAGCCATCCTCAGAAGGAAGAGTGAGCTGGAAAAAGTGATCCCAGCCCTTACCAGGCCCTGTTTTATGGAGCAGAGGCTGGAGCAAAACTGGGAAAGTGAAGGAAATGGATGAATCCATGAGCACAAAGGGACGTGCTGTGGGATACTCCCAGTTCCCCTGGAGGAACCATTTGGACAGGCAGGAATCTATGGATTGAGTTCCTCAGATCCCATTTTGGTAGCACAGCCTAAACCTGAATGGCTGACTGTCCATGCCAGGTAGAAAACAAGCCCGGAGTTACGTTGGAGAAGAATTAATTAACAAAAAGATAAAAATGAGCTGCTGGATTCAGCCATAGTTTACAAGGACATAAAATGATAAATTAACCGAGTTTGAAACGGAAATTGCACATGGTAATTACATGATTTATATTACACAAATAATGAATTAATATTAATTAATTCCAGAGATCTGGATTCTATTCTCCTGGCAGCACAGTTGCTGTGCCAAAAAGACCTTCATCATTCCATCTTGGTTTGTTCAAACAACTTTCCTTTAATCCTCTTCTTATCGGGACCRTTCAGATTTGCAAACTCTTCAGGAGAACTCGATTTTTCTTATATCCTAATTCCAAATATTTAGAAAGCACCTTGAGACAATCTCAGAAGAACAGATGCTTGAAATTCAGAACCTGGGAGGGTTTGAGCTGGTTCTGCTTTATTTTTTCTTTATAGAATTAAAGAGGGAAGAACAACTCCCAAATCCACAAGTCCAGTGCAGCCCAATGGATTTCCCTGGCTCCATTTTCCCGTGGATGGATCCCTGGGTGGGTTGTTCACTCATGAGTTGGACTTGTGGGTCCCTGCCAATTTGGAATATTCTGATTCCATGATCCTCATTAAAAGATTGCCAGTTGGATCACTGGGATAATGGATGTGCCACCTCCCCTGACAGTAAATCAAGATTCCTTGGAATTCTTGGAATTCCCTTGAAATTTTGGTGGCTCCCAATGCCAAGGACCAGCTCGCCCAGAGAGCAGAACCAAAGCAGCCTGAGCAGCAGTGAGACAGATGAGAAAATGCCAAATAGGATATTTGGGTGCCCGTCAGGGCCCCTGAAAGATCCAGGCCCCTGTAAAATCCTCATCCGTGGAGGTGCCCAAGGAACARCTGGACGTGGCACTCAGGGCTCTGGGTTGACAAGGTGGGGATGGGTCACAGGATGGATTCAATGATCTTGGMGGGCTTTCCCAAGCTCAGGGATTTGGAGGTCACAAGGAATCACAGAATCCCAGAATGATGAGGTTGGAAGAGACCTCTGAGATCATCGAGTCCAACCTGTGCCCCGACACCTCACCCAGACTATAGCACCCAGTGCCATGTCCAGGCTTTTTTTAAACCCATCCAGAGATGGTGATTCCACCACCTCCCTGGGAAGAGCATTCCAGTGCTTTATTATTCTTTTGGTGAAATTTTTTTTTCTAATATCCAACCTATCCCTTCCCTGACGTARCTTGAGACTGTGTCCTCTGGTTCTGTCAGTGCTGCCCGGTGGAAGAGACCAATAGGTTGGCTATTAGGAAAAACCAAAAGAATAATAAAGCGCTGGAATGCTCTTCCCAGGGAGGTGGTGGAATCACCATCTCTGGATGTGTTTAAAAAAAGCCTGGACATGGCACTGGGTGCTACAGTCTGGGTGAGGTGTCAGGGCACAGGTTGGACTCGATGATCTCAGAGGTCTCTTCCAACCTCATCATTCTGTGATTCTGGGATTCTGTGATTSTGAGATTCTGKGATTCTGTGATTCTGTGACACCTTCTCTGCYATAGCTTGAGGCTGTGTCCTCTGATTCTGTCAGAGACCAACCCCACCTGTTTCCAACCTCCCTTCAGGGAGTTGCAGAGAGCAATAAGGGTGCCTCTGAGCCTCCTCTTGTCCAGGCAAACCAGCCCCAGCTGAAAGTGTGAAAGCCATGACATTTTCCAAATTCCCGCTTTTCCTTTGCTCAGAAATGAATTTTTAGGGGCCACCCCCTGCCTGGAGCATCGGGGAAGAACCACAGCCCCACAACCTGAGCTGGGTGGGCACRACCCTGAATGAGGAGGGCAGTGACAGGCAGGGAGCCAGGAGAGAGAGCAGGACAGCAGGGAAATGTGTTCCCTGCAGCTCCCAGTGCCCCTGGGAGCAGGTGACAGTGATTTATCAGGCACTATTAAAGTGTCACCGTGTACCTGTCACTGCTGCTGCTCCCAGAGCTGCTCTGCGCCCGCTGCACGCAGACCCCGAGCTCAGAACGCTCTGCTGGGGGAGTGCAATGGGATCTGACACTCTTTGTTCCTCCCAGCATCAGCACAAGTCAGAAATGAAACTTTCCGTGACACTGCCGCTGTAATTTGGGAGGCAATTTTGTCGGGAGTGTGTTTGGAGCAGGGTTTATGTAAGGAGTGGGCATGGAAGGGAGGGAGGGATGAGGAGCAGGGAGCTGTTTGCAGCTCTGACGGGAAAAAAACAGCCAGCCCAGTGTGTTCTGATAGTCAGAGAGGCAATAACCAAATTACAGAGCTTCCCAGGGGCTTTTTCCCAGAAAAAGACCTAATCCTACCCAAATCCTGACAYCTCTGTACTCCTGGGAGGGGAAAGGGCAGTGACCAGGCTCTGCTGAGGCACCAGGACAGAGGGAACAGAAAAGGGAGCCCTCAGATTGCTTCTCTCAAAATCACTGTGCAAAAACTGGGCTTTTGAAGTCCAGTCTTACAAGGAATAATGGAAAACATCAGTGTGGAATTTCAGTGTGGAATCAGAGCCTGGATCCCATCCCATCCCATCCCATCCCATCCCATCCCATCCCATCCCATCCCATCCCATCCCATCCCATCCCATCCCACAAGGCCAGGCTGGACAGGGCTCAGAGCCCTGGGACCGTGGGAGGTGTCCTTGCCCATGGCAGGGGGTGGCACTGGATGGACTTTGAGGTCCCTTCCCACCCAAACCCATTCCGGAATTCTGATTTTCTGGAAAAACCCCATTCCAGACAGACAATCCATGAGCTTTGTCCATCGGTTTTCCAAGGGAGCACGAGTCCCTCACCTGAGGTCAGCAAATTCCTCACCGGGTCTGGGAAGTCGTGACTCCAATCCCCAGTTTTTGGGGAGCTCACAGGAAGAGTTTTGTCATAAATCACRGAATTCYGGAATGGTTTGGAATGGAATTGTCCTCAAAKCCCACCCAGTGCCACCCCTGCCATGGCAGGGACACCTCCCACTGTCCCAGGTGGYTCCAACCTGGCCTTGGRCAYYTCCATGGATCCAGGGGCAGCCACAGCTCCCCTGGGCATCCTAAACTCCAGCAGGACACAGAATCTCCTTATTACAAGTCTAATTCCCCCTTTTTTTCTGAGGATTACAGTATTTTAGTAAGACTACAAAAGAATATTTGCATGTACTTCACTCCTCAAATGTGTGGAACTTTAATCTGGGAAGATTAGGCCTGTTCCGCTTCGGATGTTTAATAAAACAGATGGGGAAAGAAAAAAAGCCTTAAGTAACCAGTGTAGAGTTAATTTTCTCATTAAAAAGCTCTAATTTCCACTGCTTTTTTCCCCTTTTTGGAGGATTTAAAGTGATACAGCCATGCGCTCATGTATATCCAAGGGATAGCTTTGGAGATAAAAAAAAAAAAAAAAATCCTGCAACCCGTGGGAGATTTATTTTCCTGAGGAAGAATGTAAATTTGGCAGAGAAAAGCAGAATCAGGAGGATGTTGACAGCTGCCTGAAAAGAATTATTGGAGGAAATCTAATTTTACCACTGGAAGCAGATCCCAGCAATGAGATGAATAACGGGGAAAACAATTTTCCATTAAAAACACTTCCATGGGGTAGTTTTCAAGCAGCTGAAGGATGGCTCCACATATGTGTGGATAAATTCATAAATCAAAGACCTGCAGACAAATAACAAGGAGGAAATTCAATCCAACCCCGTATTATGTCCACATCAGCACTTATTGATGAATAGACACCAATTCTGGAAATATTTTGCTTCTGGTGAGGACTTTTGAGGGAAATATTTTCTGCTTGCATCTAAATCAGGATTGATGTTTATTTTATGAAGAAAAATGGTACTTTCTAGTGAATACTGGGCTTTTAAAGAGTTGTCTGTCCTAAAAAATCAAGCACAGGTTGACTTTTCAGATGTTCAAATGTGTCTGGGCCCAAGAGTGGTGGTGTTGGGGTGTTTAATCTTTGATTTCTGTGGTCACAAATGCACATCTGGTAATTTCTTACTGTTTAAACCACTTGATGTGCCACATAAAGTCTGTGTAACAAGAAATGGCATCAGCCAAAACTCTGCAAAAGAGAAGCTCAGTGGATTTACAGAGCAGGTTCCAACCTTGAGCAGCAGGAAAGTCCAGGCCTTCATCCAAAGGAATTTTTATCAATGACACCATTTCTCCAAAATTCATCTCCTTAACTTCACTGCATTCATGAGGTTTTGGCACTAAGTGACACAAGGGAGTGACTGAAAACGGAGGGAAGAATTTTTGTTTTCTGAGTTTTATTTATCAGTTTACTCCTCCTTGCAGGAAGCCCCCTTTGGATGAGGGCTTGGACWAGAGGGAATGTCCAGGACATTGGTCTTGGAATGGCTTCCCAGTGCCAGAGGGCAGGTTTGGATGGGATAATGGGATGGAATTCCTTCCTCTGAGGGTGATGAGGGGCTGGGATGGAATTCCCAGAGCAGCTGTGGCTGCCCCTGGATCCCTGGAAGTGCCCAAGGCCAGGTTGGARTGCCCTGGGATAGAGGGAGATGTCCATGCCCATGACACAGGGTGGAATTAGGTGACTTTTTATTTCCTTTCCTTTCGAACCCATTTAATTATAATATTTAATTATCTTCTGGGCTTAGCCCCCTCTACCCAACTCCCACAAAAATCACCTTTGTCCTCTCCTGGCCCTACCACTCCTCTGGGAATGGGAAATAAAAAAGATGTCAGCATTTGATGTCAAGATGTGATTGAACAGATCTTTTTCACCTTCCTGAGTAAAGAGACAAAACCCAGATTTCCACTTTTTTCCCTCCTTTACTTCCCAGTTTGAATGCCTTTGTCTGATAGAAAGGAGAAGGAAGCTGGGAAGTAAATCCATCATGGAGAAGAATAGTGAGAAGTAAGTTATAATACRGGTGTCATACATGATTTAAGGGATTCTGGCCCCAGAACTAAACAGCAAAGCTCCTCATGCAGATTCATTGATACCACCCTAATTTATGTGACAGCATTTAAGGGAAAAAAAAAATTATGAAGCAGGAATACACAAAAATAAATTTCCTTCAACACAGCCTAAATTTAATAAAGCAATCTAGCAACTGCCAGCGAGAGCAGGGCAGCTCCAGAGTGATTAAATAAGGAGGAGCATAAATTATGCAAGGCAGTTAATCAGCGTGGAGCTGCTCTGCACAGCAGGGCAGGGCTCACCCAGGGGAGCACCCACTGCACCCCTCCATCCCCTGAGCCCCCATTCCCTTGGCTCAGCATTCCCACCTCCCATTCCATGAGGATTTTCCCCCTTCACATTCCCAGGATGGGGTTTTGGGGGCGTGCTGGAGGTCAGGTTCTCTCTGATGTTTATTTGAACGCACAAAAAGGATTAAAAAAAAAATTTTTATTTGCGTGCACAAGAAGGATTTCCTTCCCCACCTTCTGCTCATCTGGGAAGATTTGGGTGAATCTGAACAGTGTCCCAGTGGAAATCTGGGATTTATTTTCCATCCTGGCTCCTTCCAGTGAAAAGCAGTAGTTTGAATTCACATTTATCCCTCTGTTTAGCATCACTGGCTGGATCTATTAATAGCTTTCTTTCCCWGTTCCTTATGTTAACAGAAGTTTCTCTGCATCCACACTAGCACAGTTTTCCTTTGCCATTTCAAAGGCATGAATTTATGCTGGCAAACCCGAATGCATTTAAAGGGTGTTAAAATGGCATTTCCATGAGAGGAACAGCTCAGTCTCTCCATCACCCACCTGAGCTGAGGGACCAAAGTTGGGGTTTTTGTGCCCAAAGCTTTGATTTGGATCCCTCACCCAGGCCCTTCTGTTCACAGGTATTTCCAAGTTATTCCCTTGGGAGTAACTTCCACTTGGGAAATGTTGGGATTTATGTAATTACAACCCTCCAAAAACCTGGAAACTYGGAAGTTTCTCTCCCTCTGCACCTCACTTTAGTCATCTTTAAAACTCCTGTAAGTGAGCCCTCAACTCATGGAGATAATGAGGGATGTGCAGGGTGGAAATCATGAGGTGTCAGGATAATTTTAATTTAGCTGAGACTGACAACTGTCAGGCTCTTTTGAAAGTCAGAGTTTATTTTTAAACTCTGTATTATGAACAATTCCGGATGGGAAGAAATTGGAGCATTATAAACAAAGGCCTTGTGTTCTATTAATTGATCCTGCGCCACTGCCATTAACAGACAGGATGGAAATATCTTTGATTCAAAACAGTATCAGTTTTTAAGCCTTCAATTCATGGATTCTTATTTTTTAGAAATTTTTCCCCCTTCTTCAATTCAGTCCTAAAAATCTCAGCTGAACTGAGGAATTTATCTCCAAAGCGGAGCAGGAATTCAGCCTTGTGGTCTGCTCAGCTCTGGATTCTTGCTCAAGAAATGCCCCCCGCTCCACCACAGTGCCAAGACTTTCTACCTGAACAGGGAAAACCCCCTTTCCTTCTTTCAGCAGGATCAGAAAATGGATTTCCTTATAAAAATGCAGGGACACCTTGCACTGGAGTAACCCAGACAGAAACGAGGTGACAGCAGAGGGAAGRAGATGCATCCACAGAATCCCTGAGGTGGGAAAAGCCCCTGCAGACTCTCGAGTCCAAGCTGTGCCCAGTCCCCAGCTTGTCACCCAGCCCAGAGCACTGAGTGCCACCTCCAGCCCTTCCCTGGCCACCTCCAGGGCTGGGACAGGAGCCAATGGCACAAAAAKGTCCCTGACAGGGAAAGAGCAGCTTTACCTGAGGTGTCCTGAGGTCAAACCTCTCYTCTCCCTGGGATAACTCTGCTCCTGGCAGCCCGGTCCAGAACAAAGGGACAGGCTCCAGGACAGAGGGATGGCCTCCAGGACATAGGGACAGGCCCCAGGACACAGGGACTGGCACCAGGACACAGGGACAGGCACCAGGACACAGGGACTGGCACCAGGACACAGGGACAGGCTCCAGGACACAGGAAAAGGCTCCAGCATCCAGGGACAGCACCCAGGGACAGGCGCCAGGACACAGGGACAGGCTCCATGATGCAGGAAAATGCTCCATGGCACAGGAACGGGCCCCAGGACACAGGGATGGACTCCAGGACACAGGGACAGGCCCCAGGACAGAGGGACAGCAGCCAGGGACAGCTTCAGGACACAGGGACAGGATCCAGCACCCCGGCATGGCCTCCATGGCAGAAGGAGAGCTCGAGGACACAGGGACATGCTCCAGGGCACGGGAAAATGCTCCATGACACAAGAAAAGGCTCCATGGCACAGGGACAGGCTCAGTGTGCTGAAGCCATGCCCACACCGAATTAAAATGCTAAACCAGGCTTTATGCTCTTGTTTCTMGCAGGATCCATCACTTCCCTGGCTGATACCACTCCTTATCTCTGGGCTGCTCAGAGCAGGGCCTGAACATCATCCACACAACAGGGCCGCGGTCCCAGGACACCTCAGCATTCCTCCAATATAAATAACAATTTGTGAGTGCGAAGATTAGATAAACACCTTTTCCATAACCCTGGCAGTACATCTGCTGCTCTGGGAGAGCTGAGATTCCTTGGAGCTGCTCCAGAGGTGAATTTGATCCTTTTGCACAGACTCCCTTCGGAGTCTCCCGATCCTTTCCTGTTCATGCACATTCCTAACACTTGTTTCTGAATTTTATCCCAGCACAAGCTGGCTCAGGTAATTTTCCACCTATTTAATTGTAATTTTTGCCTCAGATACCTCCGCAGGAAACTCTTCATTTCACTGAGGGCTTTTTAATTTTTCACCCTTGTAAATAAAGATGAAATCCAACATATCCAAAGTGTGTAAGAGATCCAAGCTCCTGAGCCCTCAGCCTACTTGTTGAGATGATCTTGGGTCAAGGATCTGAGCTAAATTTCCTTGAAGAAAGTGTCTGGAGTGATGTTTATCCTCACCAGACTTGTAAGAAGTCCGCAGAGAGGTGTGAGGGAGTGAAGGAGCCCTTTGCGTTCCTTGTGATCATCCCCAGGTCACATTTCCTGCACAAATCCCACTGAAGCGACGAAAGAAGAAGAAATGAAAGAAAAGGCAAGTGGGAAAATAAAAAAAGGATTCACAAGGAAAGCCAGAGGCCCAATTTAACAGCAGCTTTTCATGTGCTTAATCAAGCTTTAGGTTTTTTGTGTTTATCTTTGATGTTTCTCCAGCAGCTTCAAACCGCCAGAGGTGTGAGTGCAAAGCAAATCCTGAGCAGCTGCTGGATTTGGGAGCTGCCCTCAGATATTCCATGTGAGACCTGGCTCCTGTGGGGCTGGAACTCTCTCAGGACTTCTGCTGGTCAGAGAGACCCCGAGATGTGTTAAAGTCTCTTTTCACAGCCTGGTGGTCGAAGAAGGAGTCAGMRCTCTTCAGTTCTCGGTCTCAAGGTTGTTTATTGTTTCTTATCTATAAAATTCTTTCTCCTGTCCAGCCAAGGTCTGCTCAATAGAACAGACAGAGGCACTCTGACATCTTCAGGGTGGTGTTATCTCTTACACTAAAAACTACATGTACAATATTTACAATAACTTCCCAACACCTATCACCTATGTTAGACAGTGAGCTTCTACTCTAAACCAATCCAAAAGTGCCACCATCACAGCAGAAGATGGAGGCCAAGAAGAAGAAGGAGAAAGGCTGGACATGCCCCAATYCCTCCATCTTGCCTCCTGAACCCCCATGCTAAAAACCCCAACAATCTATTTTTCACCCTGTGATAAATTCACTATCATTCTACTTAAAYGTTCATGGCTTGTAAATCCTCAAATAAGGTTGGTAATTGTTTTTTTCCAAGGGCTAAATCAAAGGCAGAGGCATCTTGGGCTCTGTGCCAAGGTCTCTGAGCCCCCTGGCAGGGGTTTGGGCAATCCAGGACAGACAGAGGGATGTCCTGAATTCCCACTGATCTCCTCTGCCTTCAGAGCAGGGAGAGATGGGGCTGATTCCCACAGGAGATGGAATTTGGATCTTTGCATTTTTGGGATCTCCATGGTGCTCTGCAGAGCTGYGCTGGATTCTCCTTGCTCAGGGAGTGCCTGGGCAGCTTCCATAGGATCCCAGAAAGGTTTGGGTTGGATTTATGGCTGGGAGTCAATGTACAAATCACCAACAGGGCAGGACTKCTAGGAACGTGCCCTTGAGCTGTTTTATTTTCCAGCATTACATGCAGGRATCCAGTGCCCCTGATCCAGCACCAAGGTTCTTTATTTTGCTGCAGATTCACGGAGATTTTTATAATTCCTTGCTATTAAACCCAGCTAATGATAACCCTTCGTGCTCTGCTTCCATCAAAATATTTCAGGGATTATTTACAGACAGAGAGATTTGCTCTGCCTGCTGCCTGTTTGAACCCTTGGGTGAGCAGGGAAAAAAAATCAAACAGAAATTATTTCCATGCCTGTGCAGCTTCCCTTGGAAAAGCTGAAGGAATAAACTGCATGGAATTCATGCTGTACTTTGGGTTTTTTGGAACAATTTCTCAGCTCCTCAAAGAGAAATGCCAGGAACTGTAATTTGGAGTCCTGCCTGGATCATCTCCACCCCAAAATGTGTGGATAGGCAATGTGCTCCCATTTCCCTCAGCAGAGCAGGAATAATCTGACTTTTAATAGGAATTTTGGACYCAGCAAAGGAGATTTGAGATCTGATTTTACCTCAGTGGTTCAGGCACAGCGTGGGGACCACAGAAATAAAGGAGTCAGAGCTGAGGGAGAAATAACAGGAATAAAACAGGGGTGGGACTGGGATTTGTTCCAACTGAGCCCCCATTCCTAATTCAGGACCTGAATTTCCTAAAGCACCCTCAGAAAGCAAATCTGATCCATTCACTGATGAATTCCCAGGATTAAAGTGACAATATTCCTAATTTTAAGCCTTTCATTAAATAAGAACCCAGAGTTTCATTAAACACATAAAATTCAGCTCATCCTGGCATTAAAAACAACTTGAAAAAAGCAAATAAATATACAGAACATTGTGATTTTTTCTTTTAATTCACTATTTTTCAGAGGTTTTTTTTTTACCACTAGCAGCTGGTAATTCTGACAAGTTTGGGATTGGCACTGCCGGGAAAGGATGKTTTTTTTTTGTGCTCTCCAAAATCCTTCAGCAGCAATTGTGAGCTAACCCAGGGACTCCTCCAGCACCAGGCTGCTGCCAACCAGCTGATTCCCAGGCAGCTGCCTGATCTCCCTCAAAATTATTCACAGCTTGGGGATGGAAAAAGATAATAAACATATGGAATAAGATGGTGAGAGGCTGGAGAAGAGAGGGGATAAATAAAGGTTCAAAATCTGCCAGCTGGGGAAATATGAGCCAGTAGGTACAAAGTAGGAGAAAAATGAAGTCTTGTCAGAGAGACAAGAGTGATTTGGTCAATTTTGGGAATGAAAATCCCCTCTGTAATGAAGAAAATGAATGGAACAGCCACCAGTCCCARGCAGCAGTGACATTTTTAAGCAATACTGGTGTAAGTAGTGAGCTGAAAATTTCATTTTTAGGGACCTGCCAGCTGCCAATCCAAAAGACAAATCTCAATAAAAGAATGTGTTTTGTGCCAGAGTTACTTTGAAAAATCAGATTTCACAGGATCCTGGGATGGTTTGGGTGGGAAGGACCTTAAACCTCATCCAGTGCCACCCCTGCCATGGGCAGGGACATCTCCCACTGTCCCTGCTGGCTCCAACCTTTCATTAAATAAGAATCCAGAGTTTCATTAAACATATAAAATTCAGCTCATCCTGGCATTAAAAACAACAAAAACAGCGCAAATAAATACACAGAACATTAYAATTTTTTTCCTTTTAATTCACTATTCTGAGCACTTCCAGGGATGCAGCCACAGCTTCTCTGCTATTCTGTTCTGGAAAATGCCATCTGGAAGCTGAGCTAGGTTAAAAATTAACAAAAAATCACCTCTGGTATAATATATCCCAATGAAGCATCCTCATTAATGCTGTGCCCATCCCCATTTTCCACTCAGTGACACCAAGACCCCACAGCTCCATGTCCATTGTCACAAATAATTCCCATTAAAGCTGTGCCCACCTCATTAATGCTGTGCCCATCCCCATTTCCCCCTCAGTGACACTGAGACCCCTTCCCTCCATGTCCATTGGCATGAATAATCCCCATTAATTTTGTGCCTATCGCCATTTTCCCCTCAGTGACACCAAAACCCCATCCCTCCATGACCATTGTCACAAATAATCTCCATTAATGTTGCGCCCATACCCATTTTCCCCTCAGTGGCACCAAGACTCCATCCATTGGCACAAATAATCTCCATTAATGTTGTGCCCACGCCATTAAAGCTCTGCCCATCCCCATTAAAACTCTGTCCATCCACATTTTCCCCTCAGTGACAGTAAGACCCCATCCAYTGGCACCAATAATCCCCATTAAATCTGTGCCCATCCACATTTCCCTCTCAGTGACACGGAGATCCCTTCCCTCCATGTCCAGCAGCATGAATAATCCCCATTAATGCTGTGCCCATGCCCATTTTCCCCTCAGTGACACAAAGACCCCATCCATTGGCACAAATAATCCTCATTATTTAGTTCCCATCGCCATTTTCCCCTCAGTGACACCAAGACCCCATCCATTGGCACAAATAATCCCCATTAATTTAGTTCCCATCTCCCACCCACTCTCTCCGAGCCAACAAAGTCACAGGATCCCTCTCCAGCAGCTCTGGCTCATTTGCTGCTCCCAAAATGAGGATTTTTCTCTCATTCCCAGCGCTCTGAATGCAAAACTTGGATGCAAATATGCCCAGCCCCTCCCTCCTGGAGAGAAATATGGACAAATCCAGTTATTAATTCCCCATTGTTGTTCTGACTTTAAACTGCTCTTTAAAGCCACTGCCATCTCTTTCAAGCAGTGGAGGAAAAGAACTCTTTAATCACTAAAAGTGCATTAAAAATTCAGCACTTGACTCCTGCCTAATAGATTGATATTTCCCATGAGCTGGCAGGGGAAGATTAGCTATTAAAAATTCCCCTGTCCACTGGCATGTTAAATCCACCTGAAATTGGGCCCTGCTTGTTTGGCTTGTTTGTTTTTCTGCTTAAAGAGACACTTAAATTCTGACCTCTTCACACTTTAAATAAATCAGGGAAATTTATTTCTGTGTTTTTGCAGGGTTTTAAGGCTGGCTTCCATTTCCAGAGCTGCAGACACTGGATCCTGCTTGCCTTTCCCAAATTCCCAAGGCTGCCTCRATGTTTGCAGGACACTCTGGATGAATTTAAATCCAGGTGTCATAAACYCTGCAAATTCTGCTTTGTCACCCCAAACTCTTCTCAATTAACTGGGATGAGAATGAAGCTAAAAAAGACACAAACACTGCAGAGAATCAGGAAATGGAGTAAAAGATTAAATCAGCCCCTGGAAATGCAAATTCCTCTCCAATGATGGATTTAGGGGACACAGGGAGGAGTTTATCCACRGGCTAAAACCAGGAAAATCATCAGCTCCTTCCTTGGTCCTTCATTCCTCACATTCACCCCTTCAGGGATCTGCAAGAATCAAGGTGTTAAAATTATTTGATGATAATCAAATCTTTGTTTTTGATTTGATTTTTGATTACCAAAATCTTTTGATAATCAAATATTATTTTTTTTTCTCTTTTCCATCCTCAGTCCTGGAATGGTTTGGGTTGGATGGGCCAAACCCTGTCCAGCCTGGTCAAACCCTTCCAAACCCTCCAAATGTGGGCTGAGAACTGCAAGAATTTGAAATTTGAGACTTTCTCACCCACCCAGTCCAAGCGTTCCCTGCTTTTTGTGGCCCTAAAAACAACAGGGCTGGAAGTGCCCTGCATTTAGGAGCAGAGGGATGAAGAAAAGAGGGACGGATGGGTCTGACAGATAGTTATGGGAAGACATTGCCTGGTTCCTCTCATATTTCCTACAACAGGGCTTTTTATTGGATTTTTTTCAATTTTTTACAAGTTTTTGCAATTTTTTGCAATTTTTTTCTTTTTTGTTTGCAATTTTCATTTTAAACCAAATGACCTGCACATGTCTAGAGTATCCCTAAGGACTCCTACTTAAGAATTGTTATTCCTATTCCCATATCTTTGCCTGAGAACCCCTTAATTTCAAAATTATAATAATTCAGAGGGAGGGGGTTTGCATTTTCCATTTCAGGGGCCTTCCTGAGCAGACACTTGGATTTTCAAACCAAGACCGACAACAAACCCAAACCCACCAATAAATCCTCGCAATTTTCCCTTTGCTCCAAGCCTGGCTGTTGGTGGCAAACCCAAAAATGCCATTTGCAGAATCCATGGATGATTTTTTTCTGGGATGTTTGCCACCAGCTGGAGGAACTCRGGGCTCTCCTGGAACAAGGAGTCTCCTTGTCCAACTCATGTGCAACAACCAGAGACATCAAAAAGGGCATAAAAAGAACTAAAATTATCCAAATCAGCATGGAAACCACTCAGAATTTCATCTCAACGCTCTGATTGTGGTCAAGTTTTGGGGTTTTTTGTTGCCTTTTTTTAARTTTTAAAATTCCAGGTCTTTCAGCTGTTCCAAATTGATCAGGGCAGAAATTCAGGACATTTTCTCTGTGTCTTGAAGCACATCCTTGAGACAGCTGTTRATCCCAGAATTCCATTTAAAGCACAGAATTTTCACCTTTCCCTCTTAAGCCCCAGCTCCTCCCACCTCTCCTGAGCTGAACTGGGCAGGGAATGTGGTTAAAATGGGATTTTTTTGGGATAAATACCTGGTAATACTCTGAAACCACTGTGGAATTCTTAAAAATGAACCTTAAAAATAAAATAAAATTCTTAATAATAAAAACAACCCAAATGCCTTGAATTTGACCAATGCTGGACACGTCAGATCTTTATGGTCACAAAAAGTAAGGAAAAAAAATGTAATTTATAGGCAAATCCACCCTGTCTGTGGCAGCTGAGTGAATTCTAACAAGATCCTGTAGATAAATTTCTGTTTCATTTCATGGTATTTCTTCCAGCCTGATGTTCCAACCAGAAACCACACTGGGAACAATTTGGGATGGAATAGAAAATGATAATGTCTAGACAGCAATGCTGCCTGAAGAATTTTCAGGGAATATAAAAAAAAAAAAACAAAAACCAAGCATTAGCAGCAGCTCTAATAGCTACACGTTAATAATGACAATGTTAATTTTAATGTTAATGATTCGAGGTGGGCACTTAAAAAAAAACAAACCACAAAACAAAATCAATGAGCTGGGAYAGGAATTTGAATTTGGAAAGCTGGACAATTATTAATCATTTGTATTATTCAATTAATAGTGACTTTTCTAATTAATAGGATGCTTTATGTCCCCATCTGGCATTTAAAGACATAATTCATTTTTATTCTTGGGAAATATAAACAGCTGCAAAGGGGCTTGATGCACTAATGGAGAGAGAAATTAAACACTGAACAGGCCAAGTGGGAACTTGAACACAAACACCGCCACAGCCCGTGGAAATTTTCACCTTCGCTATCTCTTGTCCCCTTTCCAGGACTCCTGAACCAAATTTGGCATTTTTACCTGTACCCAGTAAAGATTTCCATGGGTTGGTCCCTTTCCCTGCCCTGTTGRGTGTCACCCTGTTTTTTCAAGTTTTTCTAAGCCTTTTGATGTTTACACTTTTGTAACAAACTTTCTCACACCCTTTCTATAAATTACTTATTGTCTTGCATTCTTTTATAAAAGAAATTTGATGGACTGTTGGTTTGTCCAGTGTCATTGGAGAGGTGGCRCTGTCACCCTCCAATTCACTGTCACTTTTAAAAATCTATAAATGTTGCAGTCAAAAATTAAAAGCTCGCTTTTTTACCATCACAGAGCTGTGGATTGGATTATTTCCTGTCCTACAGCCGCAGTTGGGCGTCAGGAATTTTCCTGGAGGAGCCAATGGAATTCAAGGATTCTCCCACCACGACTTTGACGTTCAGATGGAAGCCTGGGATTGAGACAAATGCATCGTTCCAGTGCCCAGAAGGAGCTGCAGRAAATGGATCCAACAGCWCCTTCTGTTTCTTTCTTTCTTTCTTTCTTTTTAAGGGGATCTTCTGAGGATCTGTAAAAATCAGTTTATTTGGGGCTTGGTGGCACAGACATTGTGGCACCTGAGATAAAAATCCACCACATTCCGGTGGCTCCATGGTGACTCCAGGCCAGAAGACTTTTCCATCCCAGCTCATGCCATTCCACTTGTTCCTCCAAAACATCCAGCCAACATGACAAGGGAATTTTAATTTTTTTGTTTTAAGAAAATCATTCTTGGCACATAAAAACACTGAGCCGCCAAGAGATTTTTCTCTTTTACCCAAAGCCCTTCCCTGACCTGGGACTGAGGTGGAGCAAGGCCCTGATTTCCTCCAGTTTGGAATGAAGGGGAGAGCTCAAGGAACAGCAGGTCTTGGGTCCCCACTGGTGGCTTAGGCAGATTTACCTCCCCAAATCTGCAAATTTCATGTACAGGTGTATTTTTATCTCATTTTAYCACAATGTCAGTGCCACCAAGCCCCAAATAAACTGATTTTTACAGATATTCAGAAGACCCCCTTAAAAAGAAAGAAATAAATAAACAGAMGGAGCTGTTGGAAGGGCAATGGATGCAAATTCAATATCTCCTGATTTTATTCCAGGCTTTTGCCAGTGACTTAATGAACAATCACAGACAAGCCACTTCATGTTGTTTCTCAATACATTAATTAGGAATAACAACACTCATCTCCCAGGCAGCTCCACAGCTGAAGGTGCTGTGTGGCAACGATTTCCTTTTTATTGTGTTTAAAAAACCCACCCCCACTTGGAGATGGAAACAATTTGCCAGAAATTTCCACATCAAAACAAACAGCAACTCCCCCAGAACGCCACGAGCAAGAACAACAAAGCTCTGTGCACACCCAGGGGCGCTGCTCAGGATCCAAATCCATTTGCCATGAAAAACTACAGATTTAGGGTCACGCTCCACTAAATAAAAGGCAAAAAGCTCAGGGAATTTTGTAGCATTTTTTCCCCCATGCCTAATTATCCTATTTGGAAGAATCTATCATGTATATTTAGAAAAATAGATTTTCAAGTTGTCAACGCTTCCAATTTTTGCTGAATTTGCTTTCCAGATGTTTTGGAGATGCCAGAGGAAGGGGTGGAGAAGATGAGGCATCAGGACATTCCTGTGTCCACCCCTCTGGAGTGGAAAACTCAGCAGCAGATCCTCTCCTACAGCTGGGATTCACCCCTCACCAGGACACAAATGATTTAATTAATTTAATTAATTCAATATCCCAACAACTGGGAGAAGGAAAGGTTCTGCTGYGATTCCCTCCAGAATATGAGAGGCACAGAAAAATGGCTTCATTTTCCATACTGGACACACAACACCTGGGACTGGCTTTGGAATTAAAATCCGGAATGGTTTGGGTTGGAAAGGACCTTTGGATTTAAAATCCAGAATGGTTTGGGTTGGAAAGGACCTTTGGAATTAAAATCCAGAATGGTTTGGGTTGGAAAAGACCTTTGGGATTGGARCACCTGGGGCTGGCTTTGGAATTAAAATCCAGAATGGTTTGGGTTGGAATTAAATCCAGAAAGATTTGGGTTGGAAAGGACCTTTGGGATTGGAACACCTGGGACTGGCTTTGGAATGAAAACCTGGAATGGTTTGGGTTGAAATTAAATCCAGAATGGTTTGGGTTGGAAAGGACCTTTGGAATTGGAGCACCTGGGGCTGGCTTTGGAATGAAAATCCAGAATGGTTTGGGTTGGAAAGGACCTTAAAGCTCATCTGGATCCAACCCCCTGCCACGGACAGGGAATAATTTTGCATTTGGTTTTCTGCTTTATAGACAAAGTAAAGATGATTTCAGTGTTGTCATGTTGTTTTGGGTGCTGAACTCTCGAATTCTGTGTCTGCTGGAAATTCAGGAATAGAACAGCCATGGCTGAATTGGCTCAGCACGGTGACAGCTGCAGAGTCTGCACTGAAAATCCGATTTTTCATTGATATTTTAGAATTCCAAACTTTCATGGACTCACACTGGGTCAAAATCCAGTTCTGAGAGCTCCAGCCGARGACAATGCCAATATTTGCATTGGCTCCCAAGGAACCAGGTGGGATGGTGACACATTTCTGCTAAAGAAGGCAAATTTGGGAAACTCTGAAAAGRAAAATCGGAGTAATTTGGGTAACTTTGAGGAATTTGAGTAACTTTGAGGAACCCTCAACACCTGTGAGAGCCACCAGGTCCCAGGAAGGTTTGGCCACCCCCAGGTCTCACCTTGACTGCAGGGGTGGAGAATCAGACAGAAAGATAATGACCTTAAAATGTCTCACAGAAATGATGGAAAGAGGCAGAGTTTAATCTTAAAAGTCATCATTGATCATTTTAAGGACTCTTTGACGTCCCTCTCTTGAAACAATGTAATTTTCTGTAATTATATCTGCAATCTGGGAGTTTGGCACAGCATACTGGGAGCCCCTGGGRTAACTGCTGCACTGAATTCTGTGTGCTTTGCAGGATTTTGAGATAATAAATATAAATATATATTATAAAAATATAAATATATAAATAGATAAAATAGTAAAGATATATAAAAATATAGATAAAACATATATTTATATTAAAAATATATAAATATAAATACAAATATATATATATTTTTGCAGGTGCATCTTTGATTGGTCCTATGTGAATTGTTTTTTCTTGATAATCACAGTCCAACTGTGTCAGATTCTCTGGTCAGTCACAAGATTTTATTATTCATTCCTTTTTAGCTTTCTGATGTCTCCTTTCTCTGTTCTTTTAGTATAGTTTTAGTATATAATTTTCTTTTAATATAATATGTATCATAATATAACGATATGGTATAATATAAT
>JACDOX010000550.1:145540-219225 GCA_014549065.1 Cardinalis cardinalis
CAGTTCAGAAATGGTGCATCCTCTGAGTCCAACACACTGGTCAGGACATTTCCTGTCCTCAATCTCCAATCCCCCTGCCTAGGCCTGTTCTCACTCTGTCAGGGGTTTTCTTTTTTTGTACTATTGCATTTGTATTTTTATTTTTCCTAATAAAGAACTGTTATTCTTACTCCCATATTTTTGCCTGAGAGCCCCTTAATTTCAAATTTATAACAATTTGGAGGGACGGGGTTTGCATTTTCCATTTCAGGAGAGGATCCTTCCTTAGCAGACACCTGCCTTGTCAAACCAAGACATAGTTTTGATGAGTTCTTGAGGTTTTGATGAGTTCTTGAGGCTTTGATAACCCTTGCAAATACATTTCAGCACTTTCCCCTCCCTGCCCTCTCCCTCTGGGTGCTCCTGGTCACGTTCCAGAGGGGCTGGGATTTGTTCCCTCCCTGAGCATTCCAGGGATTACCTGGAATGGGGGGATTAGAGCAGAGCAGGCATCTGGAAACCCCTCCTGCCTCCCCTGCTCCCCTCCCCTGTCTGGAGCAACACAATGGAAACACTCCATGGACACCTTATTTTTGGTGGAGTGTCCCTAATTTAAGTTTTAGCCCGTGGTTTTATCTCTTTTTTTGGAAAAAAAAACAAGGAAGAACTGATTGGATGCTGTGGGAAGTCAGGAGCAGCTTGGGAAAGAGCTCAGGGCTCCATCCAGGGTTAACCAGGGAAATATTGCAGGGAGAGAGGAGCCTAAAGTGGATTATCTGGAGGTTCCTTCTGGCTTTGAAAACAGACAAATGGAATCTGTGAGCCTGCTGATTATCCCACTGTCCTCAGCCTGAACTCAGGGCCACCGAGGGGACAATCCCACACCACCGGCTTGGGCAAGGGAAAAACAGGAATCAAACAAGGTGCAAAAGGTTCCTAATTATTTATTTTGGCCCCTGGAGACAAATTCTGTGCTCAGGGAATGCTGCACATTCCTGCTTGGTGTCTATCCCATGGGTGACAGCAAAATCTCACAGGTTTAAAGCAGAAATCATCCATCAGATCCCACTGAAATTTAGGCAATTTATGATTAAAAAATCCACCAAAACCCATTAATCCTTCATGCACAACCACCTGGTGGTTGGTTTTTTCCTWATTATTTATTTTGGCYCCTGACAGCAAAGTCCCACAGGTTTAGAGCAGAAATCATCCATCAGATCCCACTGAAATTTAGGCAATTTGTGATTAAAAAATCCACCATTAATCCTTCATGCACAACCGCCTGGTGGTTGTTTTTTTCCTAATTATTTATGTCATAGCCTGGAGATAATTTCTTAGGGAATGCTGCACATTCCTGTTTGCTGCCYATCCCATGGCTGACAGCAAAATCTCACAGGTTTAGAGCAATCACCCATCAGATCCTGATCACCGAATTTTCGGCAATTTATGATTAAAAAATCCACCAAAACCCATTAATCCCTCATGCACAACCACCTGGTTTTAGGTTTTTAGGCAGCTGGAGGTTTGTTATTGCTCTCTGATGGTTCTGGGTAGAAAAGTCTGGCAGAGGAGCACCAATTTCACATCCCTGGAGCACCAAATCCCAGGAAAACACCCTGGAAAGCCRGGGACAGCACACAGTGTCACCTCTCTGGTGACACCACCCTGGCAACACCTCCCTGATGCTGATGCTAATATCGCAACAAATCCAGTGCCAAAAGAGGAAGGAAAGGGAGAATAATTCCACCAGACACAGACACAGCCGTGCCTAAATTAAAACATAAAGCCCAAGCAGGCTTAGAGAATACCCTGATTAGCTTTGAGAAACTGTTGTGCATTAAACAGACCCTAGAATATATTTCATTTTTTGKTTTTTTTTTCAGCCCAGCAGAGGAACCCACTGATGCTCTGCCATTTGTTCATTTCCAGCAAATATTAACACGGGGCCCAATTTTCTGCCTGGGAAAAATCATTTTAATTTTTTAGCAAGACGAATGCTTGGAAGGGCGAGGAATAATTAAATCATTTTCTACTCCAAAAGAAGCCTCACGGTCTCGTCGCGGGGTTCCAGTGTTTTGTAAATCATCTAATGATTTTCTGCTCGTTTAAATATTGCCTCCCCATCCCAAACTGATTAGCCAAGGGGAAAAAAATACGGGGTGGAGGGATAAAGTTCCTAAATCATCCCAATATTTTCTGCTCCTGGGAAAACCCCTTGGTCTGGGAGCTGGAATAATCAGAGGGGAAATTTTGGAGCACCAAAACCCTGAGCAGGACACCCAGACACCAACYTGCACCTGCCACGGGTGGGTGGAGAAAGGAAATTCATGTTTGGAACTCAAAATAAGCGGATTCCTTTCAAAAACCAACAAATGGCACCAGAGATTCCTTCAGTGCCAATTTAAAGATTTCTTCTTCTTGCCATAATGAATCTGGAATTCACCTCTGCTCAATGACAGGAAATCAAGTTTTAAAAGCACGAGGCTCATAGGCAGACAGAGTTTTTAAAGAAATGGAGGGTTTTTTTGGGGGGGGGGGAGGGAAGAATATGACAAGTTAACAATGGTTGCAAATTATATTAAAATCTTATTGAAAAGAAAGGAAGATTCACTGGCTCCTACAGGCAGCGAAACTGTAACCTTCCAAAAGCATCATTATTCTGCTGTTAAAATGACAAAAAAATAACCCTCTGCCCCCAGAGATAATGCAATTTATTAGTATTTCAGTGCTGAATGCACTTGTCAAATATTTAATCATCCGATTCTTTACATTAGAAACTCTGCAGAGGAAGTCTGCCACTGGGGAATAGCAACAATCCACGGGAGTGGGAATAGGTTTGGAGGATACTCGTGGAGAAAAAACTGGAAATATCAGTGGGGAAGAAGGTTCTGCTGCTGTGGTGCTCTGAGGAAAACCTCAGGAGGGGATGGAAGTGGGAAATGTGGGAACAGCAGGGCTTGTCCTGATGCCTTTTGGGACTACCTAAAAACAGAGTCAGACAAAATTAAGGGAATAAAAATTTCTAAATACAGAGGCCAGACAAAATGAAGGGAATTCAAATTACTACTTCAACATAAAATTTATGAGGAGGCTTTAATAAAAATTAAAATAAATTTTAATATAAAATTAAATAKAAATATATTAAATATAAATATAAATAAACATTAAAATATAAATATAGAAATATAAATACMCATTTCTATTTMTTGAAGGGCCTTCAAGTACATTTAGGGCAGACAAAGACCCCTAGGGGCTGCACCTTAAAATGGAAAATGAGTCATGGGTTTCACACTTTTTGGTCCATTTGCATATTGGGTTAATCTTCCAATTACAGCTTCAGGTAATGAAGTCATTGACCCCAGGTTTGCTGCCCCCAACTCACTTTTGTTTCCATCTCTGGGCCCTGGGGCAGTGAGGTGTCCTTGGTTGCCCAGGCCYGGAGAGAAATTGTTGTGTCTGCCCCAAATGGGAGAGCAGCAGCTCACAGTGAGTGTGGAGTTCAGAGTTATGCACTAAAGAAATGCAGGATTACAAATAAATAGAAAATATCAAAGATAAGTTCCTAAGGCATCTGTCCAGGGAATGCTGGCCCTGAAAATCTGCTGGGTGTGGAGAGCCCAGGAAATCTGGGATCCCTGTCAGTGAGGAGGGCACAGCTGGGAGCTCGAGAGGCTGGTGGAGCTCCAGAGGCCGGTGGAGCTCCAGAGGCCGGTGGAGCTCCAGAGACCTGTGGAGCCATATGGAGTTCCAGAAGCCAATGGAGCTCCAGAGGCCTGTGGAGCTCCTGAGGTTGGTGGAGCTCCTGAAGCCAGTGGAGCTCCAGAGGCCTGTGGAGCTCCTGAGGTTGGTGGAGCTCCTGAGGTTGGTGGAGCTCTAGAGGCTGGTGGAGCTCCTGAGGGTGGTGGAGCTCCAGAGGCCTGGTGGAGCTCCTGAGGCCGTTGGAGCTTCTGATGCTGGTGGAGCTACAGACACTGGTGGAGCTCCAGGGGCTGGTGGAGCTCCTGAGCCCGGTGGAGCTCCTGAGGCTGGTGGAGCTCCAGAGCCGGCCCTGATGGACATGGTGAGGTGCTGGAGGCTGGGGACAGGATAGGACAGGACAGAAGCTCAGTCTCACTCCTGGATTTTCCCCTGGCTTCCTGAGCTGACAGAGGGATCAGCATTGAGTTTAACTCGGAATTTAGCACAACTGGCTCAGCTTCCTAAACTCTGCACCAGCCTCTGGCTCTTTCCTGCCCAATTCCCTCAACACTTTGTTTTCATTGCTCCTCCCCAGCTGCCTCCCCTCCCAGCCTGCCCATTGCCACTCTGCCTCTCGATGTAAATCAGGAGTGCACAGCAAATCTCTGCGATAAAACACCTGCTCCCTTCAGAACAATCCCCAATCCTGACAAGTGACCTTTCCATCAAACTCCATCCACTGGTGCCAAGGAGAATTTCAAATCTGTCTCGAGCGAGGAACTCGGGTGCTTTAACCTGCAGAGATTTATGGCTCCAGAGAATATTTAACTTATGAATAAGCTGATTGCTGTTGGCCTCACTTTGTAACAGAGCATTTGAGTCAGCAGTGTGGCTGAGTGAAGCCTTCCTGCAGGTGAAATGTGTTTCCATCAGTCATTCCCATCAATCCAGCTCAGCATTTCCAGCAGAACCCCTGCCCTGCTCCATTTCTCACCCTCCCCTTGCCATCAGCATCTGTGGGGACATGGACACAGCACAGAGCTGATTCCTTGACCCAGAGCTGATATTCCTGACACAAATGTGAGCCAGGAGGCAAAAACCAGACCAGGGAATGCATGGAAGTGCATCCCAGCAAGAGCTGACCCCGAAAATGGAAATTCTCTCCCAGGAAAACTGCTGTTCCAAATTCACCACACTGGGATTGTCACATGCAATTTATTTCCTTAAAAATCGAAGATTAAAGAGCCACAAGTGTAGGATAAAAAGGGACAGAAGAGGGAAAGGATTGTTGTCTCCATGTGGAAAATGTGCCAGGCAGCGAAATGGCAATATTAATATTAAAATTAATATTAACTGAACCTGAGTCACTTTGCTCTGGCGAGTGCAGAGTCACTGAGCCCCCCAGATCCCCTTCCTGGCATTGATTCATCCTGCCCACTCCCAAAACTCAGCTCCTCTTGCAAAATAATCAGATTTTATCTCTTAAAGTTATATTTATTGGGTGGGGCTCTGGTGGAAGGTGTCCCTGCCCATGGCATGGGGGGAACGAGATGGGTTTTAAGGCTTAAGTTTTATGGTTTTAAGTCCCAACCCAAACTGTTCTGGAATTCTGGGATTATAAATTATAAATTATTCTGGGATTGTAAATTATAAATTCTAGAGTTCCTCGCTGAACTGAATATGGAGCTCCTTCCTTCCCAATTCACCACACTGGGATTGTCACATGCAATTTATTTCCTCAAAAATGGAAGATTAAAGAGCCASAAGTGTAGGATAAAAAGGGACAGAAGAGGGACAAGGAAAAGAAAGGATTGTTGTCTCCATRTGGAAAGTGAAATGGCAATATTAATATTAAAATTAATATTAACTGAACCTGAGTCACTTTGCTGTGATGAGTGCAGAGTTACTGAGCAGGGTGTGGGGGAGGCAGCGAGGGGAATGAAAAGTGACAATAAAAGCACCGATAAATCTGAGCTATCAGAGGGTGGCACTGCAGGGGAGAAGTCACACGTTTCTCATCCATATTTACTTTACCAAATCACGGTTTGCTCTCTGTCACTGACATTTACTGCACTAAAAGGCCCTTAAAGCTCACCTGGCAAATTCCAAAAGCCATTCCCAGCCTGATCCCCGTGTGCCCTCTGTGCTGGGGGCACAGGCTGGGCCACAGGAGCTAATTAACCTCCCCCTCGTTAGCCTCACCCAGCACAGCCCGTCCTCCCTCAGAACACAACTTCTGTCACAGAGCTCTGAAGAAAATGTTCCTGGAGAGACCCATGGCTCAGGCATCACATTGCTTCAGCTGCACTTGGAATCACAGAATCCTGCGATGGTTTGGGTGGGAAGGGACTCAAATCCCACCCAGTGCCACCCCTGCCATGGCAGGGACACCTCCCACTGTCCCAGGTGGCTCCAACCTGGCCTTGGACACTTCCAGGGATCCACAGCTGCTCTGAGAATCCCATCTCAGCCCTTCCCCACCCTCCCAACCAGGAATTCCTTCCCAAAATCCCATTTAAATCTCCCCTTTCCCAGTTGGAAGCCATTCCCTGTGTCCTGTCCCTCCATCCCTTGTCCCCAGTCCCTCTCCAGCTCTCCTGGAGCCCCTTCAGGCCCTGGAATGTGCTGGAAGCTCTCCTTGGCTCCTTCCCTTCTCCAGGTGAGCCCCCCCATCTCTCCCAGCCCAGCTCCATTGGGCACACAGAATATAAGGAATTCCCTAGAAGTTCAAACTTTCAAACTTAGAATGAAAAAAAAAMCAACCAAACTTTCAAATTCAGAATCAAAACTTTCAGATTTCTCTCTTTCTCAATTTTCACACAAATTGATCCATCAGTGAATTAATTTGGCTCAAGGGGAACTGTACATTTAAAAAATCAGAAATATTCAGCCCAAGAAGCCCTTGGACACACCCTTAATGTACAGTTTTTAACTGTACATTAAAAAACCAGAAATATTTAATCCCAAAAGCCCTGAGGACTGCAGGTCTGTGGCGTGGGTGGTTTCCCAGAGGGATAAATCTGCAAAAGGACCCACCCCAGCAGTGTTTCAGCATTTCTGACGGGAAAAAGGAAAACCATGAAGTTCCAAAGGCATCCAGGGAGCAGAGAGGAGGAGCAAAGGGCTGAGAGTTCCCATCCAGGGCTTCCATCTCTCCCTCTGCTTCCAAATTTTGCCTCATCCAAACCATCCTGCAATTTCCTTGGCAACGGAGCTTAATGACAGGTTTTGGAATAAATGACCTTTCCCAATAAGATTTGGGAACTTTCTGCATAAATTGGATATTTATGGACACATTTCCAACCTCTGGAAGTGTCTGAAGGAGTTGTTTCCAAAGTTTTTATTGCAGATTAAAGCCCAATCTCATTCCGGGCTGTTCCGGGGATTTGTTGAGTCCGACTCAGCCAGTCCTGGCTTGGCAGGGGGAGGTGGGAGAAGGCACACGCAAACTGTCAAATCCCATCTCTGTGAGGGCTAAAATCTCAATTGAGAGGCTTGCAGAGCCTGTCAGGAAAATTAATTAGCCTCTTGATTTAAGGAGTTCATTGCTGTCCCCACGGACAAAGGCAGCATTTAACCATTAAAATCTTACATTGGCCGACAAGTGACAGCAGTTCCTAACGCAGCCAGAGGCATCACAGAGCAGATTTTAAATAGCCATCCCCAGTGCTTTATCCCTTTTGTGATTTAATTGGGTTTCAGCCAAATTTCCCTCAAAGATTTGTCCAGAACTCATTGGAGTCATCATTTTATTGCCTCGGAGCAGAGATTTGTGACCTGAGCTTTCTGTGACGTCAGGATGTGACAAAAATGAACAAACAAAAAAAATCCAGATTATGTGGAAAATGCTTAAGTGGCTYCAGAATGCAGCCACTCCATGCCTGGCTCAGGGGGATGCTCTCAGCCCGGGCAGCTCAACTCTAAAAAAGAAGAAATTCAGGATTTGCTTCCTCCCACGTTATTCCATTTTGCCCAGGAAGTTCCCCAGGAAAAGGGAGCCCAGTGAGTAAAAGGTTTAGTGCATGACAAGAAGCCTGGAAATGAAACAGAACTCCTGAAATAAAACAGGTTTTTAAAGAGAAAAATGGGTTTAAATGGATCCAAAATCTTGGATTTATTTAGGAATGGAGTATTTTTTAGCAACCCACATCAACTGATTGAATGCTGGTAAAATTAACTCGAAGAACACCTTTGCAATGGGAAATTAATAATAATAATAATAATAATAATAATAATAATAATAATAATAATAATAATAATAATAATAATAATAGTTTACAAGGAAATAAAGAGGTGGGGATAAAATCACTTCAGGGCAAATCCAAGCTGGGAATTCAACTGGTGGCTGCTGTGTCCCTGTTTTGTGCTCAGCCCACTGTGGCAGACACCAGGAATACTCAGATTATCCAAATCCTGTGGGTTTTGGTGCTTTTCCAGCTCTGATTGTTTGAGTCACCTCGTTATTGACTTCTCTAAAGGGGGCTGGAAAACACACAGCAAACCCAAACAGCTCAAACACACAGAACAATCTCAGAGAGTTGAACTCCAACCTCAGCTCAGGAGAACGTTTTCTCCTCTTAAATTTCTTTTCAATTTCTCTTGAAAGAGAGAAAGCCACATAATGTCTCTGACTTTAAAATCTGCATAAATAGCCTGAATAATTGATGAGTTTTGCACTTTATCACCATTCTGCACTGAATATGAATTATTCTTTTAAAAAAAAAAACTGAATAAAATTGATAAAAAGGATGTATACATAAGGAGCATTTTTGGAGGAGGAGAAACAGAAATGTGGAATGGTTTGGGTTGAAAAGAACTTAAACCCCATCCAGTGCCACCCCTGCCATGGCAGGGACACCTCACCCTGTCCCAAGTGGCTCCAATCTGGCCTTGGGCACTTCCAGGGATCCAGGGGCAGCCACAGCTGCTCCGAGAATTCCATCACCCTCAAAGCCAGGAATTCCTTCCCAAAATCCCATCAAATCCTACTCTCCATAACTTTTAAGCCATTCCCTGCGTCCTGTCCCCCCATCCCTTGTTCCCAGTCCCTCCCCAGCTCTCCTGGAGCCCCATAAGGCCCTGGAATGTTCTGGAAGCTCTCCCTGGAGCCTTCCCTTCTCCAGGTGAACATTCCCAGCTCTCCCACTCTGGTTAAGGCCCAATCAGCTGCTCCCACATGATCCCACCAGGCTGATACAGTTCTAACTGGTCCAAAATAAACTCCCAGAYTGGTTCCTTTGCACCAATTCCTATTTCGTTTTTTACCAATTCCTATTTTTTATTTTTTTATTCCTATTTTAAAGGACCCCAGGCTTTCACTGCTGCCGAGCTGGAGTGGACACAGATGTTGAGTCTGTTTGGTCCTGTCTGTTCAAGCCTTTAATTCCTTGAACTTTGTGGTTTTTTGGCCCAGACTGCCCCAAAATCCCCACCTGCATCCCCCAAATCTGTGACCAAGCAGCACAAGGGGCTGAATTCCCTGCAGGCTGTGGGTATTTCAAGGACAGGCTGGAATGAGGTGCTTTCATCCCTTTYAGCCAAACACAAACCAAATCTGTTTTATGGGGTAAACTTTCAAAAATAAACCCCCACATAATCAGAGCGATGTGTTCATTTAATGTAAACACTGAATGAATTCGCTGTAAATGGCAAAACAAAATTATTCCGTCTCAACACCACCAAATATCAGAATATTCTCAGAATGAAGTGGGAACCCTTGAAGAAGATGTTTTGAATTATAAAGTTGCTCTGCCAGCAGAGAAATGTTTCCATGAAATGCTTGAAGTTTCAATGAAATTGCACATTGTGACAGAAAACTGTTCCCTGGAACATGTGTGCTCATCCCYACTCTGCAGTGATGGCTCTGAGGCGCCAGGGCTGGGATGTGTGCAATGATTTTATTTCAAGTGCGTGGGGTAAAGCACAACCTGCCACCCTCAGATCAGCAGCTCCTGATAAAAGCAAGGTCCTGGCAGTGATTAAGGGAAGGGAAAAGGTTCCTGGAGCTGCCTGGGGTCTGTGTGCTGTGGATCAGTGTCTTAGGTTGGAAATTGTGTATTTCCAACATCTCTTAGAGGTGGGCAGTTCTCTTCTGTTTTTTGAGCAGTTTTCTTTATCTCTTCCACACCCAATCCTCCCTCCAGGAGATCTCTGCTGTTAATGGGCCATTAATTATTAATTATCTTCTGTTCATGAGCCARTGAGTGTCCCTGCATGKCTGAAAAAATTCCATCACCCCATGGGGAGATGCTCCGCCCAGGGGGAGGAGCCAAGCATTCCTACCTGGGTACAATCTCAGGTTTCAAACATTCCTGCCTGGATACAATCTGAGATTTCAAACATTCCTGCCTGGATACAATCTGAGGTTTCAAACATTCCTACCCAGATACAATCTGAGGTTTGGGACACCCCATCAGCCTTTGGCCTGCTGCATTCCCAGAGGAGCAGCTTTCTCCTCCCCTGCATTCCCAGGGGAAGAGCAGAATCCAAGATGAAGCAGCCTCAGTTTTCACATCCCATAACGATTTCCTGTGTCCCTGTTGGCTTTGAGGAGGATAATCCAGGCATGGCAGCGAAACGAGGAGAGGGAGTTCTGGATTTCTTAGAAATGGCAGAGAATTCCAGAATGCCAGGCAATTCCAGAACAATGCCAGAGAATTCCATAATCCAGGCAATTCCAGACTGCCAGGCAATTCCGGSATAATGCTGGAGAATTCCAGAATAATGTTGGAGAATTCCAGGCAGTTCCAGGATAATGCCAGGGAATTCCAGAATGCCAGAGAATTCCAGATTGCCCAGAAATTCCAGAACAATGCCAGAGAATTCCAGAATGCCAAGCAATTCCAGGAAAATGCCAGAGAATTCCAGAATRCCAGGCAATTCTAGGATAATGCCAGGCAATTCAAGACTGCCAGAGAATCCCACAATCCAGGCAATTCCAGAATAAGGCCAGAGAATTCCAGACTGCCAGGCAATTCCAGAACAATGCCAGAGAATTCCAGAATGCCACACAATTCCAGGATAATTCCAGAGAATTCCAGAATGCCAGGCAATTCCAGACTGGCAGGCAATTCTAGAACAATGCCAGAAAATTCCAGACTGCCAGGCAATTCCGGGATAATGCCACAAGTTTCTGCTGCTGCCACGAATCCCTGATGTCCAAACAGCTCCTGCTGAAAGGATCCAGCTCCAGCTCCAAGGATCCTTCAAACCTGAGGAACATCCTGCAGGCAAAGGGCTGCCAGTCCCTGGATCATTACCTGCTGTGAATATTTAACCCAGGAAAGAGCAATGAATCCTAAACAAGGAGCTGAGAATCCTTCAATTTAAGCACTACCCGTTTTGTTGTTTTTTTGTTTTTCTTTAGACACAATTTTTTCATTAGACCATTTTTCCCCTCTCTCCCCACCCCCCCACCAGCCCCTGGCAGAGATTTTATTGTTGGAGGATGTCACCGGGGCTGTTTCAGATCTGTCAGAAATAATTTTCTCATCTGCCAACTTCTCCTGGGGAGGAGATGAGCTCATGTTCCGAGTGACAAGAATGTGCTGAAGAGCCCGGGCTCCTCGGAGCCTGTGAGAAGCTGAACTTCCCCCATTGTGTGAATCCTGTCAGAGTTGGCCCCTGCAATTTTCCTAATGACAGCTGCTGTCAGCCGAGGAGGGGAAATTATTCTGTTCAGCTGGGAATGGCTGACAGGAGCTGCAGGAAGGGCCTGGGTGTTGAAGGGAAGAAAAAAGGGGCCAGGTATCTAAGGGAAGGTGTAGGAAATTCGCCGAGCGCACAAGAAAGACTCAACTCGAGGTATTTTCAGCCTCCTTCCAAAATCCCGGGGAGTTGTTTACTCTGGCAAGAAAGGAGTGACACAAAATTAAATAAACCAGCAAGGGAATAATGTTTGAGGCACCCAGCCAAGTTCACAGAGGCGTTTTGGTGTCTGTAATTGCACATTTTGATGCCATTTCCAAGGGCACGATGTAATCGAGATTGTCCAGCTCCCACATGCTTTCAGGAGGAGATCTGAAATTATCTGAGATCGTTTTTAAAGTCATTAAAAAAGCTTCATGAGGTGGCTGTGTGCATTTTTGGGAGCCTGTTTCCACTCTTTCCTATTTTAAAGGGATTCAACACAGAAATTTTGCAACTTCTTCCTTGCCCTAGAGCCAGGGAYCCACCTCTGCAAACACATTTTTGTGGAGATCCCACAGGTCCAGCTGTGTGCAACACATGGGACTCCAGCAGGTTTTCTGCTGRGGGTGCCCAGGTCAAAACACAGCTCTGCTGCTGAGAAAAGGGGAAAAAAACAAACCCAGGAAGAAAAAAAATACGACAATTCAAAATTCATCATCTCCTAAGGAAGAGATTAAATGTGTTACAAGCAGGAAACTCTTTTCCCAAATGGGGAAGGAGACTCAAGTGCAGTAGCCTGAGGTTCYAGACTTGTATTTGTTATGCAAAACTAACTAAAACTAACTAAAAACAGACCTCAAAAATCCACATGATCACAAAGTCTGGAGTGATTTTTATCTCCTAAACAGTTTTCCAGCTGTTGCACTTGTAATTAACACCATAACAGCTTTTTGCCTTTCTAATTTCTGCTTCCAGGGGAAGAAAAGATAAATCAAGAAATGAGAAAGGGAAGCTTTGCTGGACAATTAAGAGCAGCCAAACCAAACAAAACCGCTGCAAATTATTCCCAGCTTAAAATCTTGTCAGTGTCTCGGTGGCTTTAAATCCTATTCAGGTGATTAGTCAGTTCCACAGTCAGAAAGATTAAGAGATTGATCTTTGAGGAGGATTAGAAGAAGATTTTAGTAATTTTTCTAGGCACARTGCATACTCTTAGTGGGAAGTTTCCCCTCCTGGACCTGGCTGTGGTCTCATTAGGGATAATTCTGTTCCTTMTCTACTTTCACAGCCTCCTCCTGTGGATGATCAGGTGACAGAGAACTTAGAAAACAACCGTGATAAACCCAATGGATGTGGTGGTGGTGGGGAAAACAAGGAGGAGCAGCTGATCTGGTGGGAGCAGTCAGTTCTCCATGAACCATCCATGAGCCACAATTTAGGGAATTCTGTGTTGGAGAGGACAAAACCAGGGTGATGTTTGTCCTCAGTCCATACAGATCCTGGAAGGGTAGGGCTGCTGCAGCACAAATTATGGGTGGGCGCACCCTAAATCAAGCCAGGCTGCCAGGAGCTGCAAGAAAGCATCAGTCCTAGGAATTATAATTCCATAATAACATAATTTAATTTTAATTATTATGTATTWATACCTAATAATAATAAATATTATTAAATATATATAATATGAAAACTATAAAAAGATGTAAATTAAACCTTTTTATAAATTCATATATAAATACATAAATATATAGAATATATAATTTTTATATATAATATATAATGTATAATATATCTATTTTATCTAATATAAATATATAAAAATATATTTATATAAAAATATAAATATATATTTATTTATWTTTATATTTTATTTATATATAAATATATATATATTAGAAATATAATTTCCGTCCTACTAATTCTTTCACATAATTTTGCCCACAGCAGCTGTGGCTGCCCCTGGATCCCTGCAAGTGTCCAAGACCAGGCTGGACAGGCTTTGGAGCACCCTGGGACAGTGGAAACTGTCCCTGCCCATGGCAGAGGTGGAATTAGGTGAGCCTTAAGGTCCTTCCAACCCAAACCATTCAGGATTCTATCACAAAAAGCAATTTAGGTTGGRGAAAACCCAATAGAAGCCCCCAGGAGGAGCCTGGAGGAGGTACCAGAGGTGTCAGTTTGGCAAAGCCCTCCCTGTCACAGACACATTTTATGGAAAATCCTTTCCTTAGGATTTTTCCTCCTGAGAAGCTGAGASGCCTCAGGAACAAAAKGTRAVCAATGGTTATCTGCTGCTGTGGAATGCAACAGGTGCATCTGGGATTGGTCTCATGTGGTTGTTTCTAATCAATGGCCAATCACAGCCCAGCTGGCTCGGACTCTCTGTCCGAGACAGAAGCTTTTATAATTCATTCTTTCTTTTTCTATTCTTATCTAGCCTTCTGATGAGAACCTTTCTTCTATTCTTTTAGTATAGTTTTAATATAATAKATATCATAAAATAATAAATCAAGCCTTCTGAAACATGGAGTCAGATCCTCATCTCTTCCCTCATCCTAAGACCCCTGTGAACATGGCCACACCTCCCTGTTCCACAATCCTTTCTGATTTACAGAAGGTTTCACCAGGTCCCTGCCCTCCTCATCCACCTCCTGGGGCTGGAATGCAGGAGCAGCAGGACAGAGATGAACATCCCTCCCTTCATCCCCAAGGGCAGCTTTGAATTCCCCCAGACACAGCTTTGGCTCCTCCACTGCATCCCTGGGGGTTTTGAGCTCCCCAGGGGAACTCAGCTTGCCCCCAGCCCCATTTTTGTTGTGTTTTCAGTGGTTCTGGTCAAGGGGGTGATGGAGAACATCCAGCTCCAAGCAGACCCTCCTGGAGCAGCTCCCACATTATCTGGTGCCTCATCTCTTGATTTTAATTCCTCACCCCATTTYCTTTGTGGCTTTTGAACACCATAACAAAACCTTTAAGGTTTCATTCCCCATAATTTCAGTGTTTCATACCAAATAACTTCATTTMAATGCAATTTGAAGTGTTCTCAGCACCACATTATTTGCGTTTCCGCCCAATCAGAAGCACAAAGCAAACAGCTTTATTTTCCTGCACCACCCACTGCCTGCTACGGGGTAATTCCAGGCACTGAAAGCTCCAAATGGATGAAACACAACTTTCTTAAGCACCCACTGTGCTTAAAATTTCTGGTTAGGCCAAAAATCTCATTTATTTCCCACCCAGGGACCTTTATAGAGAGAAGGGAAAGGCCATGGCCTGAAGGGAACCCTCTTCCCACCCTCGCTGGTGAACAGAAACATCACAAAGGAATTGTTCCATTTGATTCCCATAAAAGATCCTTTAACTTTGTTGTAGCATCTGCATGAAGCCTTTGACTTCTGGCTCAGAATTTCCCAGCTCTGCATTTTGTATTTTTTCTTAATTCTGCACTTTCAGAAGCTGAGAGGAATTCCCTGTTTGTTCTCCCTGAGTCTGTATTTTCTCTTCTTTCAATTCACRGAATAATGGTTGTATAAAGAGAAGGAAAGAGTGGGTGAGAAGGATCAGAATTGGGATTTTTGAGCTCCCTCCCTGCCCATTTGCCTGAGCATCACATGGGACAACAGTTTAATTTAGAGCAAGATCAACAAACAACATTCAGACCACTGAGAATTGTCAACTGCAGGCAGAGGAGATCAGCCAAGTGGGATTTTGGAAATCCCATCTTCAATATCTGCACCAGGATGCTTTGGCATCTTCTGGAAGTGTGGAGAACATTTAATTAAAACTGATTCACCTCGGAGCTCCCAGATGTGGAAGGCAGTTGATTGAGGCAAAAATTGTTAATTAAAGGCCCCCTGTCCAGACAGCTTTCAACAACTCGCCCTCGAAAGAGGAAAACAAAAAGTTGCAAGAAGAGATTTTTATAATGAATTTCCTGGGCAGCCCAGGGGAGCAGCAGATTCCAGGGCTCACTGCGGCTTTGGTCCCACTGGATCTGAATGTGGATCTAAATCTGGGTCTGGATCTGGATCTGATTCTGGATCTTAATCTGGATCTGGGTCTGGATCAGAATCTGTATCTGAATCTGGATCCAAATCTGGATCTGGGTCTGAATCTGGGTCTGGATCTAAATCTGGATCCAAATCTGGGTCTGGATCTGGATCAAAATCTGGAAAATGATCCACATCCATGAGGGAATGAAACGGSATGGGATGGTAAAATGATCTGAGGACGGGCTGGCAAACCTGTGCAGGAAGGAGGTGACACCAGAGCCCACCTGCTCAATCTGAGTGACACCAGTCCCCCCTGCCCAGTTTGAGTGCCACCAGCGCCCAACCTGAGTGAAACCAGTGCCCACCTGCTCAATCTGAGAAAAAAACAGTGCCACCAATGCCCACCTGCCCAACATGAGTGCCACCAGTGCCCAATCCAAGTGCCACCAGTGCCCACCTGCCCAGTTTGAGTGCCACCAGTGCCCATCTGCCCAGTTTGAATGCCACCAGTGCCCCTCTGCCCAATCTGAGTGTCACCAGTGCCCAACCTGAGTGACCCCAGCGCCCACCTGCTCAATCTGAGAAAAAAACAGTGCCCACATGTCTGATCTGAGTGAAAGAAGTGCCCACCTGCSCAATCTGAGTGCCACCAGTGCCTGATCTGAGTGACACCAGTGCTCAATCTGAGTGCCACCAGTGCCCCTGCCCCCCAAGTGCCCCATCTCCTCAGCCATTCCCAGCCCCAGAGCAGCAGCACATCCCTGGATCAGCACCACAACCCCTCCTCCAGGGCAGCTCCTTGTTTAAATCTCTGAACCTCCACAGAGCCTTTGGGACACCCCCAGAGCCACGGTGATGATTCAAACTCAGGACAGAAAAGGGGAAAATGATGAAGTTTAAACTTCCCAACTGCTGCTGAATGTTTAACAGAAGTTCCTGGCCACAGAACCAGTATAAAGGGATTTTTACTGGGCAGACTGGAGTTAAGTTGAAGTGACAGGAGTGGGAAAGAGCTGCTGCTCAATAGGAAGTGACAGGAGAACACCCAAGGGTTGCTGCTTTACTCACTTACTGTGATTAACAATGTTGTCCACAAAGATTGAAACTTAATTAACATTTTTAAATTGTGCTTTGACATTTTTAGCTGCTCCTATCAAAGCACTTGTGCAGCTGTGTGGGTAAAACAGAGCTTTAACTGTTTGAACCCCTCAGCCACCGGAGGCTGATTGTGTTTGACTTCTGACAACAAAACCACCCAAATCCAGATGGAACCAACGTTCCAAGACCTGCTCCCAGCTCCTGGAGTGATTTGGTGCCTGGGATCAGAGCCCTCCTTCTCAAACAGGATTAAAACCCTCACAAAATGTTCCATTAACTTTGGTAAAGGAGTTTTGCTCAAATGGGATCTTGGAGCAGAGGATTACAGTAAGCTTGACCCTGGTGAGTTGATAACACCGCTATCTTTGGATGAAAAAAATAAGAAATTCAAGCTGCTGCAAGAACTCTTTGTGCACTGCTCCCACTGAATTTCCAAAGTGAGCTTCCCCATTAAAGCAGGAGCAGCAAAGAAGATGGAACGAGACAGAATTATTTCCTTTCCTTGTGAAAGGGCAGGGCCTGCAGGAAACTCAGAATTGTTATTATTATTATTATTATTATTATTATTATTATTTTTGACTTATTAGTTAATGAGTTAAATAACTTATGAGTTAAATAACTCTAAATTATTATTATTATTAGAATTAGAATTATTATTTGAATTATTATTATTTGTAGTATTATTATATTTTACTTATGAGTTAGAGTAATGAGTTAAATAACTTATGAGTTAGAGAACTCATAATAAAAATAATGATGATAATAATATTGATAATTATTATTATTATTATAATTTTCATTATTATTATTTCCATTATTTTTTCATTCTTATTTTCATCATCATTATTATTTTCATTATTTGGGGTGCTGAAGTCAGAGTTCCTCAAACATTCCCAGTCTCCCAAGAGTTCACCCTCTTATCCAGGTCACTCCTTGGCTGTTTCACAGGTTTGATCCAAGGACAGTCAATATTTCTCTTTGAATATTAAAAATAGGAGAGAAGGACTCTGGAAAAAGAAGGAAATACAATTTTCTGAGGACAAAATTATGATTCTGTTAAATCAGTAAAAGAAAAGATATAACTCCTGCATAAAATATGTGGGAAAGTGAGGAAAGAAGGAAAATTTTTTCTGAGTTCTGGTAGGAAATCCACATCCCCTTGAAGTCTCCCACAYGCACCAGAGAACAGATCTCATCTTTCGAGTGGGAACACAATGGATTTAATGAAATTCACTCTGCTGGGCAAAGAAATGTGAATATGTGGAGTTATGTAAACACTGCAGCAGGGCAGTGTGGACGTGGCCAGGCAGGGCAGGCTGCAGTGAACGACTCTCCTGTGTTCCATGGAATATTTAACAGCTTCATTTCGAAATCAGAGCTGCTTCACCTCCTCTGTGTGCACCAGGTGTCAGGACACAATCACACATCAATCCATTCAAATCAACCCCGAACCAGAGCCTCTTAGAGGAAAACACAATGCAATTAGAAGGAAATGGTCAGCTCAATATTGGCCCAGTAATGAGAACTGCCTCGATGAAATGACTAAATTCATTTAATTAAAAAGCCCATTATGGACCCCATTCCAAGCGCTGCTCACTGAACTCTTTCATATCAATCTCATTTGTGTTTGCAGCATGTTTGGGGCGTTATGGTGATTTGTGCAAGCAGGTTCTGGAGAACAAAGTCTTGGGGAAAAAGCACTTGGCCCCTCATGAAAGGGTTTTATGAGAGACAAATGTGTATTTAGATAAACATGAGCACTAATGGTTATTTTCTAAACTACCTGCAGCTCAGGTTCAGGAGTAGGAGTAGGAGGGATGCAGTAATTCCCAACCTGGAGTACAGCTCAACCCCACGTGCAGCAGTTGCTGAATCACCACAAATTTCACTCAGGTGCTGCCACAGTCACATTTTCTGGAAAAATCTCTTTGCCCAGGATTTTTSTCCTGGGACACTGAGAAGCCTCAGAGAAAAAAAATGAAAACAATATTTATCTCATTTGCTTCTCCTGTGTTTTGCTGCTTTGGAATGTGGTTTGGAGATTGTTTACCAACAGGTTTCATTGGTTTCATGGGAATTGTTTTTGCTATTTGGTCAATCAGYGCCAAGCCAGGTTGGAGGGGCTCAATGCCAGGGCTGAGTGTCTCAKTTCCAGGGTTGAAATATTCAATTCCAGGGCTGAAATAATTCCGGGGCTGAGGTTCTTCATTTTAGGGATGAAATACTCAGTTCCAGGGATGAAATACTCAATTCTAGGGCAGAGGTTCTCAATTCCAGGATGGAGGCTGAATTCCAGAGCTGAGGGTCTCAATTCCAGAGCTCAGGGGCTCAGTTCCAGGGCTGAAATCCCCAATTCCAGGGCTGAAATCCTCAATCCTGGAGCTGAAATCCTCTCTTCCAGGGCTGAGTGTCTCAGTTGCAGGGCTGAGGAGCTCAATTTCAGAGCTCAGGGGCTCAGTTCCAGGGCTGATGAGCTCAATTCCAGGGCTGAAATCCTGAATTCCAGGGTGGAAATCCTCAATCCTGGAGCTGAAATCCCAAATTCTGGAGCTGAAATCCTCAATCCTGGAGCTGAAATCCCAAATTCTGGAGCTGAAATCCTCAATTCCAGGGTGGAAATCCTCAATACTGGAGCTGAAATCCCAAATTCTGGAGCTGAAATCCTCAATCCTGAAGCTGAAATCCTCAATTCTGGAGCTGAAATCCTCAGCCCTGGAGCTGAAATCTCTCTTCCAGGGCTGAAACCCTCAATTCTGGAGCTGAAATCCCAAATTCTGGAGCTGAAATCCTCTCTTCCAGGGCTGAGTGTCTCAGTTCCAGGGCTGAGTGTCTCAGTTGTAGGGCTGAGCCCTGCTGTTCACATTTAGCTGAGGTCCAGCCGTGCCAACCCTTGAATTATTGATGTGATTGCCAAGGTTGAGACCCAGGAGAGGCCTCGTGCCCTGGCCTTTGGCAGCTGCTGCTGCTGAGGGCCTGTGGTGGCAGCGAGCTCCATCCCTTCTCCAGCTCCAGGGGAGCCCTCTGGGCATGGAAACCACGGGCTGGCTCTGCTTCCAGCCTCTGCAATTCACAGGGCTCTGGCTGTGCTTCCAGCCTCTGCAATTCACAGAGTTTTGCCCGTATTTCCGGCCTCCTGGAATCCACAGGGCTCTGTGTTTGCATCCTCCTGGAATTCAGAGAGCTCTGTTCGTGCTTCCAGCCTCTGCAATTCCCAGAGTTCTGCCTCTGTTTGCATCTTCCTGGAATTCACAGAGTTCTGTCTGTGCTTCCAGCCTCTGGAATTCCCAGAGCTCTGTCCGTATTTCCAATCTCCCGGAATTCACAGAGCTTTGTTCCTGTTTCCTTCTCCTGGAATTCACAGAGCTCGGTGTTTCCACCTTCTGGAATTCACAGAGCCCTATCCATATTTCCAGTCTCCTGGAATTTCCAGAGCCCTGTCTGTGTTTCCACCTCCTGGAATTCACAGAGCTCTGCTGGAACTCCCAGAGCTCTGTCTATATTTCCAATCTCCTGGAATTCCCAGAGCTCTGTCCATGTTTCCACCCTCTGGAATTCACAGAGCTCTGCCCCTGTTTGCACCCTCTGGAATTCCCAGAACTCTGGGAATTTTACAAGGTAGAAAAGAGAGAAGTTTAATTTTGACTCCAGCATTTATAGATTTCCAAAAGTGACAGTGCATTGGAGGGTGACAGTGCCACCTCTCCAGTGACACCGGACAAACCAACAGTCCGTCAAATTTCTCCTCCTCCATAAAAGAATGCAAAACAATGAGTTATTTACAGAAAGCGCGTGAGAAAGTTCGTTACAAGAATGTGAACATCAGAAGGCTTAGAAAATCTTAAAAAAATCAGGGCACACATGGGCTGTGTGTGCCCTGGGAGGTGCCACCTTGTCCCCAGAGGACAGACAGACAATTCAGAGCAGCCCTGGAGGTTATTCCAGGCGTTTCCAGCTCTCTGCTCTCTCTCTGACACACAAAAGGCTGAAAGAACAATGTAATTATGCCCATGAATCAGCAGCACCTCGTTATGACAATAGGAGAGCCTAATGAAAGCAGCTCCTGTCTGTGTCACTGCAGAGTTACAGCAGGTTTGGAGTTYGGGAGAGTGCAGCTGAGAGATATTCAAGATTCTTCTGCTCTCCTTTCCTCTCCAGAGGAGAGCACCCAGCAGATAACACTGACAGCTTCCACTCACAGCAGAAATGAAAAGGCTGGCATTAAATCAACACACTGCYGTAATAAATAAAAAATCTCCCTTATTTTTTTTGGGAAAAAAAGGGCTGCAGAACCAGTTAAACCAGTGGCTGCCAAGGTGAAGTTCTACCTGTTTGTCATTGTAATTGTTTATTTTCGTTAATTGCTCCTTTTGTATCGGTAAGGCCCAGCCTGGGGCTAAGTTGATGGTGAGAGGAGGGGACATGGAGTGGGGGAGCATCAGAGAGAATGCAAAATAACCTCCGGACCAGCATGCCGTGGGAGGCTACCYCACCAAACTTACCGAAAAGACCCCAAAAACAACGAGCCAATACAGAATTAAGAGATCAAAGTGATGTCTGGACGTGAGGAACAGAGTGCTGAGCCTGCAGAGATGCTGAGAACCTTTGCTGCCCCTCACCCTGAGCAAAGACCTCATCTGGAGCCAAGAGCACAAGCCTGGAGCCRCTCATAAGTTGGGAAACCCATTGCTCTCGTGGGGAGGGGACCACAACTCTGCCCTTGCGTGGACAAAGCTGCACAGAGCGGTGACAGCAAACCGTGGACCCATCGAGCTTCCCAACCTAGAGCCAATCACTTTTTAACAAAGGCATTAAAAGGAGAAAACGTCTCCTGCCCTGTTTATTTCAACTGCAACGCACGCTGTTATTTTGTTCAAATACGCTGTTGAAAAACCCTCCTGGAACTCTGAATTTTTGGCAYAAACATCGCCCAGACTAAAGGAGGAGCTGCCCCAAAGCCTCCATCTGTCACCGAGTCTCCTGGTCTGAAATGTTCCATCCTTTAAATCTTGCAGGATTTCACCCTTATGGAGGGAAATTTCTTTATTCTATGACTTCCCTGGATTTTGTGTATTCTGGCAGGCAGCGCTGGTGTAAATCTCACATCGCAGGTGAGCAAAGGGCTGGCTGGAATGATCCCCCTGCAAACCGAGACGTCAACAGGAGAAATTCAGGAAAAAAATGAGGAAAACAATCTCACCCCTCCTGTGCAGATGAAATTGAGCTCTGTTTCTTTACATAAATAACATTGTGCTGGATTCCACCATCAGATTTGCATCACAATATCAGTAAGAGCTGCCACACAGGCGTTAAAGAGTTCTCTTTGCTAATACTCGTTCTTAATTTGTCATTTCTGGATTGAGGTTATTCTGCCCCTCACCCTCAATTCCTGGAGCTTAATGCCAGCAGTAATTTTTTCATCCACTTAAGTGATGACATGTTTATTATAAACAGAAATTAATCCCCAACAAAAATCAGGAGTTGGTGAAGAGTTAAATCAGAAATCGCCGGCTCCTGGGAACAACACATTTTTATTCTGAGATTTTTTTCTGAGCTTCCCCAAAGATAAAGCACAAGGCAGGGCTGAAACTGAACCAAGCCTAAGCCTAAATAAATCAACCTGTTGTTAAGAAGATCCAGACAAGGTCCAGGAGCACAGCCTGTTAATAAATCCATCCCTGACCACACAAAAGGTGTTGTTGAAGCCCAGCATTTTATGATGCTCCAGAATAGAAATGTTTTTCTTTAACAACACCAACAGATTCCACCCTCAACTCGTGATCCTGCCAATAAACAGCTCATTATCAGCCTTGTCCTTATGGCTCATTAATTTTTTTAAAAAGGGGGGGGGAGGGAAAGAAATGGAGAAAACAAGGGGGATCAGTGGGGTCTGGTGAGGATTRAAGGAGTGATGGCTCCTTCTGCTGTGCCTCCTGTTTGTCCTTCCTGCTCCAACCTCAGCATCATTTCTGGCCTGGGGGAGGGCAAAATACCAGAAATAAACTGTGATCCTGTGGCTGAGCTGGATTCCTTTGAAAAACAAACTTCTCTGGGAGTTCTGTGGTGAAGCAAAGGACCAAGGATGTAAAAAAATCGGGTGTCAGGAACGGAATCTGCGTTTGGATTAGTGAGAAAATTGTACCCCCAATTTGTGAGCAGTTGTACCTTTAAAATCCCAGTCTCAGTTCTCCCGAGACAACTCCAGAGCAAAAAACACTTTGGAAAGGTTTTCAACATTTAATCCCCTTCCATCAACTAAATTAAAAATGCCATTTGGGGTTTTTCCACCATTTACCCATTTGCTTCCATAGGAACAAACCCGCTGGAACAGCAAAGGCTTTCTGGAGGTTTCAGCCTGAACATCCAGAATTCCCGAAGCTCCTGCAGTGAGTGGGTGCACTGGAGCTGCTCTGCACTCCTGGCAGATCAGATTATCCAGGGTTCATCCTCCTGGGGGAACATGGAGCTGATCCTGACGAGTTATTGCTGCTTTCTGTGCCATTGTCCAACCCAGCCTTTGGTTTGCAGGGAAGTGTCGCAGACATCTTTTATGGAAAATCCTTTCCTTAGGATTTTTCCTCCTGAGAAGCTGAGAGGCCTCAGGAACAGAATGTAAACAATGGTTATCTGCTGCTGTGGGATGCAACAGGTGCATCTGGGATTGGTCTCATGTGGTTGTTTCTCATTAATGGCCAATCACAGCCCAGCTGGTTCGGACTCTCTGTCCGAGCCACAAACCTTTGTATTCATTCCTTTCTATTCTTAGCCAGCCTTCTGATAAAACGTTTTCTTCTATTCTTTTAGTATAGTTTTAATATAATAGRTATCATAAAATAATAAATCAAACCTTCTGAAACATGGAGTCAGATCTTCATCTCTTCCCTCAACCTGAGACCCCTGTGAACACGGTCACAGGGAGGAGCTGTATTTACACAAAAATTTAAAATATTTAAAAATAAAAAACTAAAATAATGACTGTGTCCCTCTGAGCCTCAAAGCCTGCTGATCAAAGTTCACCATCCATGACCTCCTCCAGCGTTTCTGGGATGGCTAAAAGYGAGGCCAGCACAAAAAGTGGGGGGAAAAGTTTAAAACCCACCACAAACTGTGGTTGCTGACAGTCTGGTCAGAAGGAGAGACCCAGATAAACTTTCCCACACCCAAATCCCTCCATCTTGGCTTCYAAGCCTCCATTCTAAAAACCCCAAAATTCTACTTTTTCACCCTGTGACAAACTAACTAYCATTCTGCTCAAACCCAGAGCTCCACAGTTTCAGTGTCTGTTTCTAAATCTGGGAGAAAAATGCATTTTCCTGAGCTGCAGCTATGGCAACGGGCTATGGCTGGATATTGAGCTGGGTTGCAGGGGGTGATAACCAAAGGATTTGGGGTTGGTTTTTTTTTTGTTAATTTGTGAAATAATTTATTGGAAAATCCAGGACAATTTGAACTGCTGGCCACAGTATGGATGGGTTTCATATTCTGCAATGTTGTCTGGTAAAAACTCAAATTTTTAGCTTTGTTTCTCAGAGCTTGTGTTTTATTGAGAAAGAAAAGATGAAAATAAGAACCTCAAACTGACTCACCCCATACTTGAAATTCTGAACTTTTGTTCAGCAAGATGTCTGAAAATCTGTGATTTCATGATTGGCCCTAAAGTTTCCAACTCTTCCAGAAATGAGACACCTGATTCCATAACATTTGGAATTTGGGGATATCTATAACTCTCTATTCTTTTGAGATCCTTTTTGACCATTGTATGTCAGCAGCTCCTGAATTACAGCAAAGAGAGGAATAAAAATTTAGGCCTTAAACCTGTGCCTTTAATAAATACAGCTCTGAAAATGGCTATTTTGGGACTGAGTATTTGAAATATCCAACTGCTGGCACCAATGTTTCAATTAACTACATCCTTGGTATCGCCTGCTCACATATTCTCAGGGTGTTGTCATCTGAATTTATCACTTTATGGGGAAACCAGTCATTTTTGTGCTACATTAAGAGATAAATTAAAGCAGCTCCACAAATCAGGAGTAGGTGTTTTTTGGCCAAGGAGGGACATTTGATGTTTGTGGCTAGAATCAAATCAATCCATGCCTCAATGTGGTTTTGTTTTCTTTGGTTTTTTTTTTTAGAAAAGGAAAACAGCACTGCTTTTGTTGTGAAATGCTTTGAGATTCATCAGGAAAAGGTGGATATTATTGGCAATGCCCAGCTGGATCCTGAATCCCTGTGTGTGTCTCCTGCAGGTCCAGGAAGCCATAAAACAATCGAGGAACCATCTGCACACAAACGACCAAATAATGGACTCCAAACCCTTGAATTTCCTTTGATTTCCTCCCAAAACTCCTGCAAAAAGTGCAACCCTTCCCTCCTGGTGTCAGGCCTCTTCTCCAGCCTGTGTTTGCCCTCAGAGCTGTTGCCACAGCTGCTGGGAACGTGCTCATCAAAGGAGCAGCTCGTCTAAATTATTAAGGAAACAGCACAATTGATGTTCCTCTAATTCACAGAATTCCCCATCCGAGCCTTGAAATCAATTATGGAAAGCATCAGGCTYCTCTGTCTGCCTTTGGAGCAGTTTCAAGATCCACTGTTTTATCCTTATTTGTTCCAACCTCATAATTGGCCATTGACTTTGACGAAGCTCTCGAGCACGAAGGCTCTGCTTTGCCTCTGCTTTTCTTTGCAGGGATTCCACCTTTCCCCCTCACTTTTTATTGCAGCTGAGTGCGTTATTTCCAATGTATCTTCTGTAATTTCCCTCCCATAAATCCCTTTTCCCCCTTTTATTCTCAGATTTAGGGACTATTCTTGCTTAGGTTTCTTTTCCTGCTTGCAAAGTTCGTGCTGGAAGCACAACCAAACCTGGAGGTTCTCAGCTGCTGGGTTGTTGAATTTTGGGCAGGATTCTTTGTTCCTTTCACCAAATTACCACAATCCTTGAAATTATCTGCAAAATGATCACTTTTCTTTGAAATTAGGGGGTGTCTGGAATTAATTCAGTGTCTTAAATTGCCAGCTCATCACTGAGAGCTCCACGCCCTTGTTCCACCTGGATGTCAGGACAAAAGAAGGCTGGGCTGAAAACCAGGCTCCAAAAATCTGGGATCACCTGGGAATGTTTTTTCCCTCTTGGTTTCAGCCCCTGGTTGGACAAAAATGCCATTTTCATGCCATGTGGAGGGTGTGTTTTAAAAGTATCCCACCCAACAAAGGTCAAAACTCTGGGATCACCTGGGAAGGTTTTTGTCTCTCTTGGTTTCTGCCCCTGGCTGGACAAAAATGACATTTTTATTCCATAAGAAAGGTGTGTTTTAAAAGCATCCAACCTACAAAGGTCAAAGTGCTGTAAAACTGAAGTGTTGGTGCTGAATGTCCCTGATTTCACTGTTTCACTGGAGGGGGGAGAATCTGCCACAGACATCTTTTCATGAAAAATCCTTTCCTTAGGATTCTTCCTCCTGAGAAGCTGAGAGGCCTCAGGAACAAAATGTAAACAATGGYTATCTGCTGCTGTGGAATGCAACAGGTGCATCTGGGATTGGCCCATCTTGGATGTTTCTAATTAATGGCCRATCACAGTCCAGCTGGCTCGGACTCTCTGTCCGAGACACAAGCCTTTGTTATCATTCTTTCCTATTCTATTCTTAGYCAGCCTTCTGATGAGAACCTTTTATTCTATTCTTTTAGTATAGTTTTAATATAATATATAWCATAAAATAATAAATCAAGCCTTCTGCAACATGGAGTCAGATCCTCATCTCTTCCCTCATCCTTGGACCCCTGTGAACACGGTCACAAGAATCCACCAGGGATCAGGCAGGAACTGCCCTGTGTTTGACTATTAATCCTGACAGAGAGGATTGGTAAATACTGAGTTTTGACAACACCAGGCAGGGCCTTTCCTGACTTTTCCCTCAGACCCACGGCTCTAAGGACAGCAAATCTCTTCTGTCCATCTCCCCAGCCCCATCCAACCCCCCCTTCCATTCCTCTGCCTGGAAAGCTGTGGATTACAGCAGCGAGCAGTGCAAGCAATGCCCTTTTTCTAGCTGACAAAACAACCCAGATGAACCTCCTGAACCCTGACAGCACCCTGGGGCTTTCACCACTTGCCCTGCAAAACGTTTCCTTTCAGCCTGGATGAGCACCACGACTCCCAGAAGGGGCCCTGAGTCCAGCATCTGCTTGGCCTGGCTGCTTCAATCTGCCAGGTATTTAAGCATGAAYTTCAAACTAAACCCTGGGGGATGTTTGGTGCATGCTGAGGAACTCACTCAGTGACCAAGCACTCTGCCCACGCCACAATTCTCCATTCCAAACCAATTAAATCCATCAGATTTCAGTGGGGAGGCTGAATTGCACCAAGGAGCAGAAGAGAGGAGGGAAGGGCAGGTTTGGAGGGTGTGGAAAAGGTGAGGTTAGAGCCCAAAACTGGGCTTGTGTGGTGAATTTCACCAAGGAGCAGGAGAAAAGGGGAAAGGGCAGCTTTGGAGAGTTTGTTGGGTCTGCAGGTGTGGAAAAGTTGAGGTTAGAGCCCAAAACTGGGCTTGTGTGGTGCTGACAGAGCTGGAGTTTGGGATGGATATTGTTTAACTTCCCTAAAAACCAGTCCTAAAAACTTCCCTAAAAACCATTCCCAGCTGCTGCTGGGAATAAATTCTGGCCACTGGGATCAGGGCAGGTTTAAAGTCATTATCACTCGGGCAGAAAGTCCATTATCCATTCAGCCATTTGGGCCTCCTCTCCTTTTTTCCTTTCTTTTCCCCTTCCCTGCACATCAGCTGACAATATTGACTCATCCTCCTGCAAAAATAAACATTCTTGGATGTTGAAAGAATATTTGAAATCAATTCTTGACTCACTGCAGAAATCCAGGTCCTTGGGCTCATTTGGCTCCTTCCTGAACTGGAAGGCAGAGTTCTCGTTAGAGACAAATTGCTCCCATAAATAAAACAAATCCCTGAAACCCTGCAAGGTCCCAGAGAGGGATTTTCCTTTGGAATGGTCAAAGCACTGGTCAAGAAAAGCCAATATTGGGTTATTTTGTCAGGATTTCACACGGCAGCTTCCTGAAAAAAARCAGGGAGAAATTGCAGTGGCACAGGCAGAAACAGGGAATGGGTTTATCTGAGGAGAAAGAGGGGTGTGAAATATAAATCCTGAGCTGCTCCTCGACCCTTACACCTGTTTGGAGACCCAGAATTACACGGCTGAGATGTCCAGCTTTGTGCTGCAATCTGCAGAGGGGTTTGGAAATTTGGGGTGAATTCAGCAAAACAGCCAAAAAATGAGTGGTAGGCTTGAAAAAAAAAAAAAACACCTCCTTGAGCACGAGATTTTAAATCCTCAGTCTATTTATGCCACTGCAAAGGAGTGAGCAGCTTATCCTGTGTACATAACTCCTGAGGAAGCAAATAGTAGCAAAGAGAGTTTTAAAACCCAAATTTGAAAAAGTTTTAAGTAGCCAAAGGAACAGCAGCCAGGCATGAAATCCCAGAGTGGCAAAAAGGAGGAGTCAGCATTAATTCCATTATTTATGCAGAGAAGATTTTCTGTGCTGAGGGAAGGGGAGGCACCTTTGTTTTCTGGGTGCCCAATCAAACCTGAATGGCTTAATTAATTAAATTAATTAATTTGAGACAAGTGAGGGAAAGCTGCCACCCCCTTCAAGCAGGTTTTTCTGTCTCAGCAGGTGTTTTTAAAACTTTTAATGGATCTCTGTCCACTGCAGCCTGGTGGAGTGAACACCCCAGGGGAATGGGAACCTATTTTCTGTCTCATTTGCTTCCCACTGCCAGAGRGCAGGGCTGGGTGGGATTTTGGGAAGGAATTCCTGCCTGGGAGGGTGGAGAGGGGCTGGGATGGAATTCCCAGAGTAGCTGTGGCTGCCCCTGGATCCCTGGCAGTGCCCAAGGCCAGGTTGGAGCAGCCTGGAGCCTGGGACAATGGAAGTTGTGGGGCTGGATGGGCTTTGARGTCCCTCAAACCCAAASYATTCCAGGATTCCATGGGCAGGTTTGGATGGGATTTTGGGAAGGAATATTGGGAGAGAGTTGGGATGGAATTGCCAGAGCTGCTGTGGCTGCCCTGGAACTCTGGAAGCATCCAARGCCAGATTGGAACACCCTGGGACAGTGGGAGGTGTCCCTGTCACGGCAGGGGTGGCACTGGGTGACTTTTAAGGTCCCTTCCAACACAAATCATTCCAGAATTCCAAGAATTCCTCAGACTGGAGAACCTCTGTGTCCCATTTGGATCTCCCTGAGCCCCCTGGTCCCCCTGGCTGTGGTTTGTGGCCCTTTGCTCTTTGCTCCCCTCCTTTCCCACCCTCAGAGGAGCAGAGGAAATCCCACTTGTCCTCTTTGCCCTCTGCTCTGCCTGGAGCTCCAGAGGAGCCATCAGCCAGTAAATTCCAGTGAAAAGGATCCTTTTCATTTGCAGTTCTATTAGTGGAAGGCACGGTTAACAATTCCAATCCAGGATAATTGTAGGAGCTGATTGCCAGCCATCCTCCGATGTTGACTCACAGGGCACAACGAGGGAGAGTGAGAAAGGGAAGCTAAAATTACAGCCGGAGTTCTCTGGGGAATATTAATATAATAGTTTTTAACATGATCCTGCTCACATTTCAGCAAGGAATGTTAATAACCAGGAGGGCAAAGCTCTGATAATTTTCTTTGCAGTATTCCTCKTTCTTTGGAATAATTGGGGCACAATGCTCGCTTTGCAAACTTGTACAGCTGGGAATGGTTTTGTCATTTTTGGTTTTTTTTGGTTTTTTTTTTGTTATTCAGGTGCAGCCTGTACTTGTGGGGATGTGCATTGTGGAATGTTAATCTTGTTTGCTGAAATATTGACGTGTGCTGAGCCTCGCAGGCTCCTCACAGCGAGGGATCCTTCCCTGTGGAACACATTGCCATGAAATCCCTGGGATGGCTCCCAGCAGCTCGTTGGCCATGCAGAGTGGGGTTCTTTGGGGTGTGAAAAATGCCTGTTTTCTGATTGGCTCTTCACAAAAATTCAAATGAATATTATATGTGTTGTGTTAGAAAGTGATGCTGTATTAATTCTCTTAAGCAGTGTGTTAAATATAKTTTTAGGTTATAACAAAATGTTAAAATAGGAACTATGCTATGTGAGATACTTTTTTTCTAAAGAAAGGAGTTGCACTGAGATAGCAGCCACAGGACACCTGAATCTTTCAGAGAAAAAGAATTTATTACTCCATTACCAGGAGAAACAAACTTCTTCCCACCTCGCTCAGCCCTGAAGATGCCATCAGGATTCAGAGCACACTGACCAGACAGAATCCTGTGTTTGAATGGAATTTATTCATCATGTATGAGGCGTATGAATATGCAACAGGCTGTTGCTTTTACRGGTCAATCCTTTGTAAAYGTGGGTCCTTTTTTGAACTTATTTTGCCCAGAAAGAGGTACCTGGACTGTCCGTAACTCTTTGTCTTTATTGTCTCATATTGTCCTAATCCAAATTGTCCAAATTATTATTACTCTAATTRTATTGCTATTTTTATAACCATTTTATTACTATTAAACTTTAAAATTTTTTAAATAAGTGATTGGCGTTAATTCAAATATACAATTTTCATGGTGGCCCCAGTCAAGGCTCTGGGCTCCCCATGCCTGGCCCTGCCCTGGCACCAAGCACAAACCCCTCGATGCCTTTGCTCTTCCAAACCTTTTTATTCAGAATCATTCCTCTTCCTAGAATCCCCTGCTCCTCCCCGTGTTTCCCTAATTTTACGCAAATCGAAATCCGAACCCAAAATGCTTTTCATTCTCATCAAAACTTTCAGCAGAGAGAGGAAAAATAATTTCCCTTTTTCCCCCCATCTCGTTTCATTTTCTGCTAGGCTCTCATCAGCATTCCACATGCTAAACTCCTTTGAAAATCCAGGGTGGAATTATAAGATTTAAAATACGCAAGCCCCCTTTGCTTTCAGTGGTTGTTATCCAGGAGATACTTTTCTCTTTGGAAAATCCGGTGCATAATGGCTCAAAATTATCTTCCCTTGCTGCTGTTTGGCTCTTTAATGCTCATCTCTTTCAATCCCTCTGCCTGCTCCCTGAAAAATTCCATCTATTTTGGATTATTCTCCCTTGAATCTTTCAGTTCCTACAGCAGAGCATGGATGGAATTTTGTATCCAGAAAAAGGAGCTGGCGTTTCCCAGATTTTCTCATTATTCTTGAAATTAAGAACTCATTCTTTTATCCCTTGCATGAATCTCCACAGCCAAGATCCAGCCACGGGAGCTGAGCATGAACCTCCTGATTTAGGGCCAAAAGAAACAGAAACAAGATGAATTCCCACTGGGAATTTCTGCCACGTCTTAAGCTGAAAAATTTGGATTACAGCCTGAAAATTGTGGAAAATTCAGAGGTACCTCATTAACGTCCACTTGTAATGAATAAATAAATGAGGGGACACCCAGGAAAGAGTGGGGTCCTTCAGAGCAGCCACAGGGGTCAAATCCCATCCCAGAAAACTCCTTGAGGGAATTTAACCCAGAAAATTACTTTGGATCACACAGTTCCTCTCTTGCAAAGTGTTAAACCCAGCAGAATTCGCTGGCCACTCAACCAAAAAGTGATTGAATAAGGGGAGAAAGGGGGGAGCACCCTGGTGGCTCCCAGAGGATGGGGAAGGGMTCACACCATGGGAAAAKGAGGGAAGGATTTGGGTTTTGAGGKGCAGGAGCTGCCCTGGTTTGGTTTAGACAGAAACTCTGCAGGACCCACAGCTCTCACCACTGCCCAGAAACCAGAAAAACCTGGATTTGTTGGATTTGGCTGGAGGAAATATTAAATGGAATTAAGAAACAGAGAGAAGAGAATCTGCAAATTCTTCAAAGTGCTTCCCCTGGAGGGTGGGCTGGGGGTCTGTGGGATTTCCTCAGGGCGAGCATGAAAGACAACCAGGGAAACATCAGGAAGCAACGTTTTGACTCTTAAAATCATCAAATCAGCATTTTAACTCTTAAAATCATCAAATCAAAGCGAAGCAGAGCACTGGTCACTGCTGGAAACGCTGGACAGGAGATAACACTGAAATAATCCAAATTTCCAGGCCAGGTCTTTGTCTAAAATTGTATTTATTCTATGGCACATCTGGGGTCAGGAGTTGCTCAGCACAGCTGGACAGGGGCTGACTCAGCACATCTGGATTCAAGAATGACACAGCACATCTGGCTTGGGGCTGGCATGGCACACCTGGGGTCAACAATGACACAGCACATCTGGCACAGGGCAGGCAGCACATCTGGCACCCAGCACATCTGGCTCCAGTGACTTCCCCTCCCTTTGCTCTCTCCTGGACCAAAATTCCCAATTGGGAGTTTTGAGCCAATTCCCAGCCCAGCTGCAGCCCCAGAGCCCAAACCCATCTCATCAGGGTTTATGTCCAGGCTCTTACTCTGCAGTTCATTGAAAAAAGAGGGAAAATGTGGAATTTTTACAACTTGAAGAGTCTCTGATGGAACAATTCAGGAGCGGATTCTCAGGAAGGTAAAATCCTCCCAAATTATTTTCCTGCTCATGGCAGAAAAGGGAAGGGAAGGGAAGGGAAGGGAAGGGAAGGGAAGGGAAGGGAAGGGAAGGGAAGGGAAGGGAAGGGAAGGGAAGGGAAGGGAAGGGAAGGGAAGGGAAGGGAAGGGAAGGGAAGGGGAATCTTTCAGCCACCAGAAGCACCTGGTGATCCAGAGCTTCTCAGGAATGCATTCCATGGGAAATCCTCTCTCTGCAGCATAATGCACACATCAAACCTCCTGAGACAGGGAAGAATACGTTCCCTTTTCTATGTCAAAATGTATATTTATCCTGCTCTTTTAGGGAGGAGAGGCGAATCCTTCAGACCTGGTGATATTTACAGCAGGAATTTTGTTGGAGTCAGAATTTGAACATCTTTCCTTGAGGGTTTTCAGGGAGAAGGGGGCAGGCAGTGACCCAGAACTACAAAAATAAGCAGAAATTATAACAATTTTACACTTCAGGTGCCACACGAAGGAACCTGGGGGCTGTAGCACCATTTCTGAGCGGGAAAATGGGAATTGCAATGAGCTGAGCAGCACTGATGGGCTGGAGRTAGAACTGAGTTTTCCAAGGCTGGGTTTTCCAATTCCTGCTCCAGTCAGACACAGCCTCCGAGCAAATCAAAGTTGTTTTCCCTGGAAAATGGGTTATTATTTTTCCATCATCTCCCAGGTGCTCAAACACTCCGGTTCTTGATGTTATGGAGATATTTGCACTGCATCCCAATCCCATCTGGCTGCGATTTCCCTGCTCCCTCACCTGTGCAGGGTCTGTCTCCCATGGAAACATCGCTCAGAAAATCATGGAAACGACTCCCCAGACTCCCTGGCTTCCAACAACTCCAGGCAGGAGCAAAAAGGAGTTGCCTGAGGGTATCAAAGTCCTACAAACGCAAAATCCTCCCTCCTTTTCCAGTCCTTCCCCTGTCCCAGGCCTGTGATCCACAGGGTGGCCTCAGGAAATTGGGGTTCCCTGTTGTGGTTTGTGCTGCAAAATCCCCAAAACTGTCTTGACTTGAACTGAGACCCTGTTCAAGGGTTGTTTATTTATTTTATTCACCCTCCTCACTCAAGACACAGCTCCCCAAGTTAATTTTGCTCATTTTYCTGAATTTGCTTCATTTTGCTCCCCAAATTCCTATGTTTAGCATTAAAATGGCATTAATTATAATCAACTATTAGTCTGAAATTAGCATTTTTACCATTTTTACAGATGTTTTTCCTTTATGATCTCTTTATGTTGGTCAGGGCAACTATTCCAGCTCAGCTCTTACACCTGAATCCTGCCCAAATCCTGACTTTCCTGCCCAAATCCTTCCGGCRGCTCTATCCTGAGCCTCCTGTGTCATTTCTCTGCTCTGTGCCACGGCTGCAGCTCCCTCCCAGAAGGATGGAGCCTCTCCCAGTGCCACCCTCCCCAGGCAGCCACATTCCAGCAGTCACTGGGTCTGGAACATCCCTTTCCCCCCCAGTTTCTCAGGSTAAGCCCCAGGACGGGATCCCCTGMTTAATTTCAATGAAAATCCCATCACAAATCACTGAATTTCATCATCCAAACCCCATTGGGCTCGCTCAGGATCTCAGGACAGCCCTAAAATTCAACATTACCCTAAATCCTGCCTTGAAGAGGAGCAACTTCCCTCAGCTGCTCCCTAAAAACTCAGGTTTCCCCTCAGGAATCTTTGCTTTTCAAAAGACTTCCTGAAACTTTTCTGTGTGAAAAGCACTTTGAACTCCCCAGCTGGAAGGTCCTGGGAGGATTTATGCCATCCCTGTCTCCCTGCAGAAGCTGATTAGTTGACATTAATACCTTGCAAAGAATCTTCCCCCCCAAATCTTCTCTGCGCTGCCAGAAAGTGCCAACGTCAAGCATTTCATTTTCCCACTAATAACATTTCCCTATTATGGCTTCAAAAAAGAAATCCCAATCTGTTTAGCACTTGCTGCGTTTCAGGCCTCCCATCACTCCTCTGCTTCTCATGTGTGAAGAGGGAAAAGGAAAAAAAATTTCCACGGAGTCACCTTGAGAATGTGTTTGAAATTTGGGAGAGTGCAAATTAAAGTGAGGGGTGGGAAGGGCTGAGAAAGTACCACTTTTTTTAGGGGGYCCATCCAATCAATCAGCAATCAAGGGAGATCAAATTATCACTGGGAGAAGGGGCTTTGTTGTGTTTATCTTCCCAAGGATCCTGCTCTTAACCTTCCCCAGAGAGCTGTACCTGTGCTGGTGCCTCATCAGGGACGGCTGAGCAATAATCAGAATTTCCCAATGGGGAATTGTGCTGCTGGGAGATTTACAGCAGCCCAGATGGCCAAGAGTGTCACAAAGATTCCAGCACTTGACAGCTCTGCTGAGTAAATTTGAGCTTTCCCCCAGTGACCTGACACGGGGGAGAGGATTTCAGGATAATTATTAGAATAATTATCGGGATAATTACTGGGATTTTGGGCGTGTTTTGCAGACCCCCTGCAAAATCCCTCATGGCTCTGTGTGAGCCTCCTTGGGGACAGGGGCTCCTCTTGTGGCAAATTATTTGGCAACATTCCCAAGGAATGTTTGTTTTTGAGGTGGTTGGGATGGTGAGGTGTCCTGGATTGTAAAAGAAATGTGTATTTTATTGCCCTCTGTTAGAGGTGGGGCAGTTCTCCTCTGTTCATTGGGCAGTTTATCTCTTCCACACCCAATCTTCCCTCCAGGATATGTTCTATTAATGGGCCATTAATTATTAATTATCTTCTGTTCGTGGGCCAGTGAGTGTCCCTGCATGGCTGAAAAAATTCCATCATCCCATGGGGAGATGCTCCGCCCAGGGGGAGGAGCCAAGCATTCATACCTGGGTACAATCTCAGATCTCAAGCATTCCTGCCTGGATACAATCTGAGGTTTCAAACATTCCTACCTGGGTACAATCTGAGGTTTCAAATATTCCTACCCGGATACAATCTGAGGTTTCAAACATTCCTACCTGGGTACAATCTGAGGTTTCAAACATTCCTACCCAGACACAATCTGAGGTTTGGGAMACCCCAGCAGCCTTTGCCCACTGCATTCCCAGAGGAGCAGCTTTCTTTTCTTCTCCACTGCATCCCCAGAGGAATTCCAGGCCAATCTCCAGCAGCCCTGGAGCTGCAGAGGAAAACTCCCCCCTTGTCCAGCATCCCTGCTCCAGCAGAACCACAGCTGGCACTGCAGGAGGGCTGCAAGTTTTACCCAAATAGAGACTGAGAGACTTGGAAAGAGTCTCATTCCAACCTCAGAGGGTCATTCCAATCCTCTGCTGTGGTTCATTAACACATGGCTGGGACAATTAAAGCTGCCCCTCTGAGTAATGAGAAGTGTACATCTATGAAAAAACTGCTTTTCTCATAGTTTGAGTTCCCTGACTGGCTGCAATTTCAAATCCTCTCGAGCAGGGACTCTCCAGTTGTGTCCAGGATATAATTCCAGGAGTTCTTGTCCTCTGGAGGCTTTAATTGTCCAACAAATAWCAACAAAACCAGATGAATGAATAAATTTAACCCTCAGAACAGCCTGAAATAATAAAGCAGCTGCTGAGGTGGATTAGCACCATCCAAACAGCTGCCAACAGGAACCTGCCATGCTAAGAGAGGCACTCAGGATAATCCCAGGCTCCTTGGAGAAAACCATCCAGAGATAAAAAAATACTTTAAGGGGAAAAAAAATTAACATGAGAAAAGGCTTCAGGACTGAATTGTGSCGCTTGATGCCACATTAATTAGGGGACCTTTGGACAAGTTCTGTGGTCTTCTGATTTGTTCTCAGGCAACACACGACACAAAAAGAACTCCAGTTGTTCCTTTTCCTCCTGATTTTTACTTTAAATGTTCATTTTCAGCTGCTCCAGCGTCGAGCTGGTTCATTTCCAGCCTACCCTCTCTGGGCATTATCTGCTTTCTTTTTTCTGCTGTTGCCATAAAAAATATGTGAGTCAGAAAAAAAATAAAAAAAATGGCGACATTTTATATCAGCCTCCAGTACAAAATAATTATAGCATCCCCTGCTGAGTGATGGGCTCACACAGAAGCCTGGAGGTTTTAATCCCATCTAATTCCAGGAGCTTCCCAACAACAGGTGCTGCTATGTCCWCCTCCAGCATCCCAGGGGTTCCAGCTCTTCCCATGGCCTGTAAGGACTGGTGGCCATCAGGGAGAAGTGAAAAACATYAAAATTTTATTTTAATTTTAATGCTGCAGCTCATCTAACGACAGGAGTCTGTGAGGAAAAGCAGGAGAAGCTGCTCCCCAGCACCAGGAAAACCTCTGGGATTTGGTCCCTGAATAATTCTTGCTTTTGTTTTTCACACAAACCCAGAAAGAAACAGGTGCAGGTTAATAATTTATAGAATTATGGGATCCTGCAGTGGTTTGGGTGGGGAGGGACCTTAAATCCCATCCAGTGCCACCCCTGCCATGGGCAAGGACAYCTCCCACTGTCCCAGGTGCTCCAACCTGGCCTTGGGCACTTCCAGGGATCCAGGGGCAGCCACAGCAGCTCTGGGAATTCCATTCCAGCCCCTCCCCACCCTCACAGCCAGGAATTCCTTCCCAAAATCCCATCTAAACCAGCACATGGAATCCTGGATTGATTTGATTTGKAGGAGACCCCAAAGCTCATCTGGTCCCACCATGGGTCCCACACTTTCCACTATCCCAGGGTGCTCCAAGCCCCATCCAACCTGGCCTTGGGCACTTCCAGGGATCCAGAGGCAGCCCCAGCTCCTCTGGGAATTCCATCCCAGCCCCTCTCCCAATATTTCTTCCCAAAATCCCATCCAAACCTGCCCATGGAATCCTGGAATGCTTTGGGTTGGAGGGATCTCAAAGCCCATCCAGCCCCACACCTCCCACTGTCCCTGGTGGCTCCAACCTGGCCGTKGACACTTCCAAGGATCCACAGCTGCTTTGGGAATCCCATCCCAGCCCCTCCCCACTCTCACAGGGAGGAATTCCTTCCCCAAAAAAGGGACAGGAGCTCTGCAGCTCCCGGTGCCCCCTCCCAAAGCAGGACAGGCTCTCGGCCAGGATGTGGAGTGAGGAACATCCCCAGTTCCAGCAGGAGCTGCAGCATGTCCAGCAAGCACAGAAATCCCACATTTCCATGCCCTGAAACGAGCCCCAGGGCCCAGGCCAGGCTCTCCTCAGGCCCCTTCACCCCTGCACAGCCCTTGTCAAACAGGAGGGACATCCCAAACCTCCCATCCCTTTTTTCCCCCTCTTTCTCTCTATCCCTCACCATCCCAAACATTCCCAGCGGGAGCACAAACATCCCTGGGTCCTGCACAGCCTCTGCCTCCAGCCCCAACTCCTTTTTAAGGCTGAAAAGAGGATTTTTGGAAGTTTAACCTCCCTAAACCATCCTGGCTTTCCTGGGCCCTTTCCCACTTGTCAGCATCACATTCACCCTGTCTGAGCAAGGAATTTTCAGCAAGACGAATAAACCAGGTTTTTGTGCAAGTTTTATGCATATCAGAGTTTTCTCCCCCCAGCAYGAAAAGCCTTCATTCTTCTCCTGAAAGCTCTGCCAAACTTAGGTGCTATTTCTGGTGAGCAATTAGCAAAAGAATCAGTCCCAAAAATACTGCGGTTACCAGGCAGCAGGCTTGGGGAGAGGGGAAAAAAACCAAAGGAAAAGAAAAAAAAAATTTAAAAAAAGGAACACATGGTGGAGCCCAATGGCATCTGATATTCCTGGGGAGCATGAGCAGGGTTTCACACCCCAGACTGGGCTTTAATTGGAGAATTTTCTTTGATTGGGGGCTCTTTTCGCTCTGCACCACGATCCCGTCTCGCCCTGTGCTCTGAGGTGTCCCACTCCGGTCCCTGGCACATCCAAGCACCTGCAGCTGCCACCAGCTGGGCCCTGGGGTGATGGAATGTCTGTTCCTAAAGTTCAGCTGCCTGTCTGAGCCTGCCCTGATGAGAGGGGAGGGAATTCTCATCTCCCSATCACAAGGACGGCCCGTCACTGTCGCTGTTGCTGTCACAACACTGCATGGCCAAAATCACCRTTATTATCCCCACTTCTGAAGGGTTTCTGAAGGAATAGAATCACCCKCAGCAAGTCAGAGGCTCAGGCACCCCAGATCCCTGAGGAGAAGAATAATTTCTGAAGGTTTGGAATCACCCACATGGGATCAGGGGCTCAGACACCCCAAATCCCCAAGGAGAAGGATTTCTGAAGGAATAGAGTCAGGGGCTCAGGCACCCCAGATCCCTGAGGAGGAAGATTCCTGAAGGAATAGAATCACCCACATGGGATCAGGGGGTCAAACACCCCAGACCCCTGAGGAGAAGGATTTCTAAAGGAATAGAATCACAGAATCACCCACATGAGGTCAGGGGCTCAAACACCCCAGACCCCTGAGGAGGAGGATTTCTGAAGGAATAGAATCAGGGGCTCAGGCACCCCAGATCCCTGAAGAGAAGGATTTCTGAAGGTTTGGAATCACCCATGTGAGGCCTGAGGCTCAGACACCCCAGATCCCTTAGGAGGAGGATTTCTAAAGGAATAGAATCACCCAGGTGAAGTCAGGGTGGATAYCAGGAACCCCTTTGGTGACTCTCTGGTGCTCCTCCACACTCCAAATCCTGGTGCCTCTGGGTCCGTCCCAGGACAGGTTTGTGTTGCAGCCACAGCCCCAAAAACATTTTAATGGTTTTATATTGAAGTGCAGAGTGAGCTGACACAGAGAAATATTGCCAGGACAAACAGAGCCTCTTCTAAGCAGGTTCTTGCAGAAATTTGGAGTTAAAGTCTTGGGTTTTCTGTCTGGTTGGGAGAACGAAGTGTTTCCAGCACACAAATTCAGGAAAAACAGGATTGTGCCTCCATGAAGGATTTCCAGCACATAAATTCAGGAAAAACAGTTCAGTTCCAGCACATAAATTCAGGTAAAACAGGATTGTGCCTCCACGAAGTGTTTCCAACACAGAAATTCAGGAAAAACAGGATTTTGCTTCCATATCTGCCCAGAGCTCCGGACTGGAACCTCCTCTGGGAGCTCAGAGTGCTGCGGTCTGAATGAACATCAGGAGACAGATCCCTGCACATTTCCAGCTGTGTGCTGCTGGTCTTGTCCTTTGGCTCATCCTCGCATTTCCCAGGTCAGAATTTATCCATAATTAGCGTGATTGGCAACTGATTAACGCCACATTGCAGAAATTTGGGGTGAAAGTCTTGGGTTTTCTGTCTGGTTGGGAGAATGAAGTGCTTCCAGCACATGAATTCAGGAAAAATAGGATTGTGCCTCCATGAAAGGTTTCCAGCACATGAATTCAGGAAAAACAGGATTGTGCCTCCATATCTGCCCAGAAACACAGGTTTCAACTGCAGGGAACTCAGGAGATTTTCCAAAGAACTGCACCAGCAGAGAGCACCCAGAGATCTCCAGAACCCGGTGGAAATTGAAAATATGGCACAGAACTCCCTGTTGGGRCCACCAGGAGAGATCCCAACCAAACTCAACCTGCAGGACTGAACCCCTTCAGCTCCTCCTCACGTTTCCAGCCATTCATCCAGAGGAATTGTYCCAAACTTGGGAGCCCAGCAGAAATGAGAGTTTTTCCAACGCCATCAGGTGGAATTGTCTCGGCCGAGCTGCTGCACGTGGACTGCAGAGATTTTTCCTCCATGAGAAGCAGAGGGTGGAGAGAGGCAGAGCCTGGGATCTGCCAGGCAGTGTAATTTTAGTTGTTTTTGCTGGAGAAGAGGGGGGCTGGGGAGGGAAATAGAATTAATTTAAAGGCTGGTATTTTAGGCTGCGTTGCTGCGCATGAATCTGAGCGCGGCCCTCTAAAAATAAGCTGGTGCAGAAGAAATGAAAAGAACAAAAAGCAAGGTTGGAGGTGTGCTGGAGTGACTAATGCTCTATAATAAGTGAGCAGTTCAGTGCTTGCCCTCAGAGTATGTTGGGATGGTATTTTTGACAGCCCAAAACCAGTTATTCCTTTGGTGCTCAAAACTGGGCTTTGTTCAGGGGTTTTATTTTATTTTTGTTGCCAGCGTCACGGTGAGTACAAATTGTTGTTGTGTTRTCCCATATCCATCCAGGAGTCCTCACTCAGAGCCCTGCAAACATTTATTTAGTGGATAAAATCCACACATCTGGAGGCTGGGTGTGCTGGGAGGTTTTTCAGTGAGAAGTTCTCCTGTCCAGGGCAAGGACTGGATGGGATTTAAGGTCCCTCCAACCCAAACCCCTCTGGGATTCCATGGTTCCATTCTACACCACTCCATCCCAGCTGTACATTTTGAARAACATCAGGAAGAACTCCAGGTTTTTCATCCCCAGCTGATGAAATACAGATTGATAAAAATCTGCATTTCCAGGGGATGTGCGAGTTCCTTTTCTGGCAGTGACATTTAGTGTGACATAAACTGCCTGGCTTTCCCTTGCCCAAAAAATCCAGGAGAGGACAAATCCAAGGCTTTGAGCTCTTGGATTGTGACTTTAAGGTTTGGGGTCAGAGCAGAGAAAATGAGTCTGAACACCAGAGAGGAGCACAGGAGCAGTGCAGGTGTGAATCCACAGGTATCATTAACAGAGGAGGTAACTCCAACGCTACTCAGTGTTTCCAACCAGTCTTGGACCACTTTTTTATGTCCTTGAACTTAAGATTTTCCATCCACACCAAAAATCCAGAGTACTAACCCTGAATATCCTCGTTAACCACACAGCTGYCCTTTGAAAATACATTTTTTTCACTCAGTTTGTCCTTGAACTTAAGATTTTGCATCAACACCAAAAATCCAGAATACTAACCCTGAATATCCTCATKAACCACACAGCTGCCCTTTGAAAATTCATTTATTTCACCCCCTGGTGCTCTGGATCTCAAAGCCATCTCTGAGTCGTGARTTCCAAGGAATGACTTTATGTTACATAAGCTGAAAAAAAAAACCCCACAGAAAWGCTTTTGTTTTAAATGCTTCCTGTCAGGTCCTCGAAAAGTTCCATTATTCTTTGGGCTTTGAAATGAAATTTGATTCTCTGGGATGCTTTTGCTGCCCTCCTTGACGAGCAGGGAGTTGTGCTTAATCCAGAGCATCCCAAGTTTCCTGCCAGCCCAGGAGCTGACATTCAGTTCGTGTGAGACCTGACAAATTCTCATTTTTACAGCAAATCAGAGCGTGCAGAGCCTTTATGGAGCTGTCTGGACTTTACACCCCCTCGGTGCTGTTGTCTGAATGATTGAACACGATTAGCAGCTGGAATTTGTTGAGTATTCCAGACGCCAGGAGCGGGAGCTGTTCCTGGTGCTGAGCTGCTGGGACAGACCGAGAAGGCACAGCAAAGCCTCATCTTTAATTTATTGCTGAGTTAGGGATGGCTTTGTGTGCTGGGCTGGAAAGGAGCAAATTCCCTCATTCCAAATCCATGCCTGAGCTCCAGTCACACAGAACAACTCCCTTTTAAAATTTTTTTTTAAATTTTGGGCAGCCACAGCTGGTTTTACCCCCATCCTGCTGTTCYTGTGTTCGGGGGGTGAGAAGGGATCAATCCCAGCCCTCCCTGAAGGTTCCAGCACTGGTAGAACTGGGGACAAACTGGGGCAAGGGAGTGGAAAGAATTAATTCAATAATCAGATTATTTCCCCCCAGGCACTGCCTCTGTCTGAAGCCAGACACAACTTCAGGCCCTGMCTCAAAAGCTCCAGGTAATTTATTTAAATAACTTAACGAAAGAAAGGAAAAAAAAAMCTAAAAATCCTCTTTGATGAAGGGTTTTGAAGAAGTCAGAAAGATTCCTGCAATCCCATTCCCTGATCATTCACAGGGAATTATCTCCTCAGCTTCTCTGGTGCCTCTGAGGAATCAGCAATAACTCCTGGGAGCTCAGGCTGTCCCTCTGCCACACCAGGAGTGGCACAAAGTCCCCTGGGTTTGGAGCTCTTGTCACCCTCACACCAGGGAAGCTGTCCTGGGGGGAATTTCCAGTTTAACAACTTCCATTTCTCCCCCGTTCATGGTTTATTCATGAACTGGACTTCAAACAGCTCCCACAGCAACCCTGCCCCTGCAATTTTGCATATTAAACATAGACTCTGTCATGCAATATGCTGGAATATGTATAATTTCATATCTAGGTGATATAAATGCAATTTCATATGTATAATATATATGTTCCTGTATTTTATATATGAATATAAATAAATATAATATATTTATCAAGGGGAAACTGAGGGGAAAATAAAGGGAAAATCGATATGATATATGATATGATATGATATTATAATCATATAATTATTACATATTATAATATACAAATTTTAAATAAATAAAATATATAAATTACAATATAACAATATAACAATATAACAATATAACAATATAACAATATAATAATATAATAATATAATAATATAATAATATAATAATATAATAATATAATAATATAATAATATAATAATATAATAATATAATAATATAATACTTGCAGGGCTAGGCATGGGCCCAGAATTCCCCAGCACTGCTTCCCAACACCTCCTTGGGGAGAACATCAGCACTGCAAGCTGCCAGCTCAGGGAGCTCAGCAATTTTCCCAACAAATTTAAACATTTTTAGCCCTTTTGAAGAAGGTCAGATACCCACAGGGCATTATCAGTCCCAAAATACACACACTTTTCCTCTGCCACTGGATATCTCCAAGGGCTGGGAGACATTCCCTGAATCACCACTTTTCCTTCTGGATGCCATCAGAATTCTGAATTTTCCTATAAAAATAATTAATTTTTGTTTTAATTTTTAAAATTTTCCTATAAAAATATTTTTTTTATTTTCCACTGCTCTGGAAAGAGGAGGCTCCTCCCCAAACCAGAATTCCAGCTGTGACAACACCTTTTTTTTCCAGTGCCTTTGGTTTAATTGGAGCCAGGACTTGACCTTGATGATCCCTGAGGCTCCCTTCCCACTCAGGCCACTCCCTGATTTCTCTGACTAATTACTTCCTCTTGCTTAAGTGGATCTCCCATCCCATCTTTTATCTCCATCATTAATTAAAGGAAGGCTGAAAGCCTCAATCTGCACCGTGTGGTCAAAACTTCCTGGTGCTTTGATCCATGTGGAAAATTCCTTTGATGCTGCAGCTCCCTGGCACCACGGGACAGATCTGCAGATCTTCCCAGGGAGCTGAACATCAGATCTTTTTCTTCCTGGGAGGCAGAAGCCAGAATAGAAACCTGCTCTGCCTCTGCTCAGATGGCTTTCTCAGGGGGTGAGGAGGGAAGGGTAATTCTGAGAGCTGATTTAATTCACTTCAGGCTTCAAAAGAACCTCAAGACCCCTATGGAAAAAAAAAATTATTCCTTTGCAATCCATTAAATGGCATTAAATAAATCACTTTTAGGGCAGCGATGCCTCCTCCTGAATACTCAGTTTGAGTAAAAAAAAATKAATTATATTAGACCTCAAGAAGATTCAGGAGCAAAACCCCAACATTTGCAGTGTTTTGCAAGCTTGGATATTCCCAATTAACTGTGATAGATCCTCTCTCAGAGCCTCTTCCCATTTCAGAGCCTGCCTGAGTCAGAACATATGGAGAGCTCAGCCCATGGAGCCGGAGGATGGTACTAAACAGATTTCTCCCAAACCTGTCTGAGGGTTTCTTTGTGCCCATCCCCACCGGAGCAGAGCTGTGAGCAGGGAAAGCTCTGGCAGGAATGATGATGATGGTGTTCCCAGTGCCATCCCCAGGCTGGATCTGCACATCTGCAGCTCCTGGAACTCCCCCATCAGCTCAGATTTACAGAGGGGGCCTCGCTGGGTTTTTCCTGCTCCTAAAGACAAAAGGAATTCTCAGTGTTCTCGGCAGGAATTTTACAATCCATGTCCTTTTAACAGCTCTCCTCCCCCAGGCTGGCAGAAGGAACTGAATCCAGAGCCTGCACTGGCACAAAACCATCTCCCCAACACCTTCTGCCTCTTCCCTCATGGAATTCCTCTCCACCTTCCTCCTTGCAAAGACCCTGGACTTGTGCAGTGCCCACCAGCTCAGAGTCCTGCAGTGCTGATAAACTATAACACAAAATAACAACTCTGCCAATTGTATCTCTAATAAATTATACATTTATCACAAATGATAATTTTGTGGGGGCCATTATGGGGTGATTTGTTTGTTTTAGCAGAGTCCTGCAATGCTGATAAACTATAACACGAAATAATAACTATGCCAATTATATCTAAAATAAATTATACATTTATAACAAATTATATTTTTGTGGGGTGATTTGTCTGTTTTAGCCCCTGCCCTGTGCAGGTTCTTGGGGTCACCAAGGACTGGGAGGGTTGAGGCAAAGTTGGGCTCAAGTGGTTCTGTTTCTGTCTCTGGTACACCTCCATGTTCTCCAGTAGGTTTGGGCTGCTTTGGGCTCTTTTTTCCCTTGGCTTGTTTGCTTTTTAAAGGTATCTGATGTAATTAATATGAGATCATTTGGTTCAAGCTTAGAACCAAACTGTTACCAAAAATCACTACATGTAGAACCCCAAGATGGGAAAGAAATGGGACCACAGGGGACATAAATGGATTTAACCCCTCACAGCCACCACACCCATCAAATCTGTGCTCCAGAGCTCTCTTTAAGTAGCAAGAGAATTAAAATACCTGAGGCCTAAATCCTGCAGCCTCTCTCCAAAAATCCTCCAGGATTTTGGCCTCTTCATTCAGCTGAGGTGAAGCCTTGGCTGCAGTCCCTGCTGCCACAGAGGAGCAGCAGCTCAGATAATATCTTATTTATTTATTTATTTTATTCATGTTATTCATTGCCCTCAGCCTTGGAGAGCTCTGGTTGAGAGCTGGGAAAACAGGATGTTCATCATTATCCTTCTGACAGAACATGAATTTCACGCCTCTTTTTTGTCCCGTGGAAAGGGCTGCACACAGAGCTGAGGAAAACAAGGAATGTTTCCTCTACCAGATGATCTTGGTGGATCATCAGGGTGGCCTTTGGGGACAGAGCCATGACACAGCCCTGGGATCAAGTCTTGAACCCAGGGCTGAGAGAGGAGCTGCAAATTCTGGTCAAGGAGCAGCAGGAAAAGACGGGAGAAGGGAAAAGCGCGAAGTCGCTGCTAAAAAAAAACTGTTGTGCAGCTTCACGTTCTTTTTAAGTCTAAATAAATTCCCTCAGAGCAGGTTTTGAACTTGGGTTTTTGATCTGGATTAAAGAGAAACCCRAGTCAAGAGCGAGCGCTAATGACAAGCGCTGGAACATAAATAATTAATRACTCTGCAGGGGGAACCCTCATCTCCCTCCTGCCTGTCCAGGTCCCTCTGCAGAGCCCTCCAGCAGATCCACACCTGCTCCAGCTTGGTGTCATCTGCAAATCTGAGAATTGTGGAGTCATGGAGTGGTTTGGGTTGGAAAAGACCAGTTCCAACTCCTGGACACCATCTCCAAACCTGAGAATCATGGAGTCAKGGAATGGTTTGGGTTGGAAAGGATCAGTTCCAACCTCTGGACACCTTCRTCTCCAAATCCGAGAATCGCGGAATGGTTTGGGCTGGAAAGGATCAGTCCCAACCCMTGGACACCATCTCCAAATCTGAGAATCRTGGAGTCATGGAATGGTTTGGGTTGGAAAAGACCAGTTCCAACTCCTGGACACCATCTCCAAACCTGAGAATTGTGGAGTCATGCAATATTTGGATTAGAAAGGACCAGTTCCAACCTCTGGACACCTTCATCTCCAAATCTGAGAATCACAGAATGGTTTGGGCTGGAAAGGATCAGTTCCAACCCCTGGACACCATCTCCAAATCTGAGAATYGTGGAGTCATGGAATGGTTTGGGYTGGAAAGGATCAGTTCCAACCCCTGGACACCTCTTGGGACTTTAKCTGCTCAGAGTGACCCCGAGATGTGTTAGAAAGTCTCTTTTCCCAGCCCGGCAGTCAAAGAAGGAGTCAGAACTCTCCTCATTCTCAAGGTTGTTTATTGTTTCTTATCTATAAAAYTCTTTCTCCTGTCCTGCTGAGTTCTGCTCAGGTGTTCTCTCGCCACTCTGCCTGCCCCTGGGGTGGTGTTATCTTTTTATACTAAAAAACACGTGTACAATATTTACARTTCCTTCCCAACACCTATCACCTATGTTAGACAGTGAGCTTCTACTCTAAACCAATCCAAAAGTGCCACCATCACAGCAGAAGATGGAGGCCAAGAAGAAGAAGGACAAAGGCTGGACATGCTCAGATTCCTCCATCTTGCCCCTTGAGCCCCCATTCTAAGTACCCCAAAAATCTATTTTTCACCCCATGAAAAACTGATTACTATTCTACTTTGACTTTAGTGGCTTGCAGATCCTCATGTAAGGTTGGTGATTTTTTCCATGGGTCATAATCAAAGTCACAGGGGTCTTGGGCTCTGTGCCAGGGTCTCTGAGCCCCCTGGACAGGGATTTGGGCAATCCAGGACAGCCAGAGGGATGTCCTGAATTCCTGAATTCCCACAGACACCTTCTGCTATCCCAGGGTGCTCCAAGCCCCATCCAATCTGGACRCTTCCAGGGATCCCGGGGCAGCCACAGCTTCTCTGGGAATTCCATCCCACTGCTGCCCCAATTCCCTCCCAATATTCCATCTGCTCTCTCTCAGGTTGAAGCCATGCCCCCTGTCCTGCTCTGTGTGCTCAAATCTCCTGAGTTCTGCTGTTGGTAGCAGCTCCAGGGTTATTTTTGTGTTCTGTGATTCGATCTGAGGCAGAGCCCTGCAGTGTTAATACAATATCTGCCATAATTTCCCCACACAGCAAATGAGAGTCAGCCCAGCTCTCAGCAAGACAAATCTCTTTTTGTTGTTGTCACGCACATTATTCTGCTCTCTCCCACTTAAGACAGATGCTTTTGTGCTGGTTTGTGCTCTGAGTTTGTAAATGTTCATCCTTTTAGTGATGTTTGCCTGATAACAGAACGAGGGAATAAAACAGAATCTGCAATGAAATCAATGGAATGTGAGCTCCAACAGCAACAGGAACATGCAGAAATGATGCTCTGGCCAACAGCTGCAGTCAGCAATGAGGAATTGCATCCAGGACACATTTGGGGAGGTAAAAATGTTAACTTGCTCCTCCAGCTCCCCAAATGTACCTCATTTATCACCAGAGCAGCTCCAGAGTTTTGGCTTTGGCGCTCCAGGACTCTCCATGCAAATGAAGATTTATTTCCCCAGCCATGCCACTTTCAGGGCAGATTTCAGGGAAATAAAAGAAACTTTTGTGTCTCTTCATCCAAAAGAGGCAAATACAGCTGAACTCACCCCACAGGTATTGGCTGCTGTTTCAAAACCAGCAAGAATTCTCTGTGAGTGGAGGACGGGCAGGAAATCGATTCCCTTCCACACAAATTCCCTTCMCGGGATTCCCTGCTGGACGATTACTGCTCCTCTGCTCCCTTCAAATGGAATCCTGGCTTCCCTAAAAAGCAGCAGCAAAAACTTCTTGGGTGTCTGATTTCCATTCACCCCTGGCTCCTCCATCCCTGGGAAACGCACCCAGGTGAAGCTTTCAAAGGGAGAGGAGCCTCTGCTCAGAATCCTGACGGGAAAGGTGTCACAGACATCTTCCATGAAAAATCCTTTCCTTAGGATCTTTCCTCCTGAGAAGCTGAGAGGCCTCAGGAACAGAATGTAAACAATGGTTATCTGCTGCTGTGGAATGCAACAGGTGCATCTGGGATTGGTCTCATGTGGTTGTTTTTAATTAATGGCCAATCACAGCCCAGCTGGCTCAGACTCTTTGTCCGAGACACAAACCTTTGTTATCATTCTTTCTTTTTCTATTCTTAGCTAGCCTTCTGATGAAATCCTTTCTTCTATTCTTTTASTATAGTTTTAATATAATATATATCATAAATAAATATAAATAATTTTAATATAAATATATATAAATAATATAATATAAATATAATGTAAATAATTGTAATATAAATATGTATAATAAAATAATAAATCAAGCCTTCTGAAACACGGAGTCAGATCCTCACCTCTTCCCTCATCCTCGGACCCCTGTGATATATTATATTATATTATATTATATTATATTATATTATATTATATTATATCATATCATATCATATCATATCATATCATATCATATCATATCATATCATATTTTAAATATAATATATAATTAGATATATAACATAGAAAATATGTTATAATATATTTAATAATTTATAATATATTTTACTATAAGTATTTTAATAGACGTATTGTAAAACAGATTAAAATAAATAAACCTTGAAAAGCATAACTGATGAATCTCAACTTCTTCTTCRGTCACAGGGCTGGGAAAAAAAAACTTTTTAATACCTCAGGGCTCATTTCAACCACAGAAACCTGAGATGGAGGTTTGGAGCCCTTTGTGACATCCCTGCCATCATTTTGGGGGAGAAAGGAGCCAGACGTGGCATCCCTGAGAATCCAGGCTGGTTTTTATTTGGGATTAATTAGCACCAGCTTGGGTTTGATGGCTCCAAGGAACACAAAACCACCAAAAATTGAATTTAGGTTTAGACAGGCCTGGAGAKTCTGTGCAAAGCTGGGGCTCGGGTCTCCAATATCCCATTCCTTGGGAAATTTGGCAGCAGGTTATAAACCGTGCTGGATCCCAAAAATATTTATCAATTGACCAATCATTTGTTAGGCTTTGGTTGTCAGGGAAACAGGCATTTAGGAACATCATCTCCAGGGACACGGAGCCAGAGCAGCTGGGGCTGGGATGCAGGAGAGTGAGGCCTTTTTGGGGCTGCCTAAAAACAGAGGCAGACACAATCAAGGCAATAAAAAGCATTTTATTTATTGAAGGGCCTTCAGGTACATTTAGAGCAGACAAAACCCCTCAGGGGCTRCACCCAAAATGGACAAGGGGATTTGCACACTTTTGTAAGCTTGGTTCATTTGCATATTGGGGGTTAATTACAGCTTCAGGTAATGAAGTCATTGACCCCAAGTTTGCTCTGCCCCAAATGGGAGAGTGTGGAATTTGGAGTTATATGCTAAAGAACTGCAGGATTATAAATGCAATTTTGTGTGTGTGTATATATATATATATATATATATATATATATATATATATATATATATATATAATATATATATATATAAAATATATTTTTTATTATAACAAAAAATATAAAAACTGAAATCCTGGAGAGGAATTGCTGTGCCTGCCCAACATGGGGAAGCAGCAGCTCACACTGGGTATGGAGTTCAGAGTTACGCACTAAAGAACTGCAGGATTATAAATGTATGGAAAATAGAAAAGCTGAAATTTTGGAGGGGAATTGTTGTGTCTGCCCAAAATGGGAAAGAAGCAGCAGCTCACACTGGATGTGGAGCTCAGAGTTACACACTCAAGAACTGCAGGATTACAAATAGATGGAAAATTAAAAAGCTCAAATCCTAAGGCATCAAGAACAGCAGCCCCAGCCCACCTGGAATYTCCCCCAGTGAGCCCCACTCCCCTCACAGCGCACACTCCATCCCCACCCACAGTTCCCTCAGCATCCCCCAAAGGCCCATGGGCTCATTCTTCTGTCTCARTGTGTAAGAATCCATGCTATTTGTGCAATACAACATCAATGKTCAGTTTTTGTAGTCAAATCTCGCTCTTTGGGCCACCAAACAGCAAATTTTCCACCCTAAACCCCCAGAGAAATTGGCCAAAAGATGGCCTGGCTCTGAATGATGGGATTAGGATTAAATAACCATAAAATCATGGAATGGTTTGGGTTGGAAGGGGCCTTAAAGCTCATCCATGGTCATGGGCATGGGATTCCAGATGTTGTTCCTTGGTCCTTGGGAAGGAAAGTTCCCAGGAACTGGACTCCTGCCCCAGCATTACTCTCCAGACCTGCTTTAATTATTCCTGAAAGTCACTTTCAGGATTCATTCATTAATTCATCCTTTTTTCTTGGAAATCCTTTCAAGATCAGCCAGCCAAGCACACCTGGATGGGCTGAACACAGAGATCCTGCATTCAGATCAGACAAATTCTTATCTGACACGAGTGGTCCTTCCTTTTATTTCCTCACTAAAACCTTTCAACAGCTCTTTTTTAAGCTGAGACACAATTAAAACCACTCCAAGGACCAGTTCTGGGAAGCAGGTATTTATAATTTCCCTTATTTTGGCAAAAAAGTGGCATTTTCTGAATCTTTTTTGGCAAAAAGTGGCATTTTGTGAATCTGTTCTTTCCCTGCAAAGAGCTCGACCCCCCCCGGTTGCTGTGGTTACCTGGAGGATGCTGTGCCCACCACAGTGATCCCAGAGCTCTCCCAGACTAACAGGCTGCATTTAGCCCATATTTGTGTTTTCACCTCCTCTTCTTTAAAAGAGAGGAGCAAAAAATCAGGCAAGGAGAGACTTCCCTTGCAGCTCTTCCCCTCCTCAGCCTTCTGCTCCATCCAGGAGATGACGGGGGGAATTTTTAGAGCAGCAGACCAAAATCCGAGCAACTGTTAACAAAAAGTGTGAATATGGCAGACAGGAGAGGAGTTCCATAAGGGATGCACTTCTAGGGGTGTTTTCTGGGAAGGGAGAGCCTCGTTTCATCCAAAGGAACATTTCAGATCCGGGGACTTTTCAGCTCCCTCGGAGCAGCCAAAGGAGACAGCGAGAGGAATAAAAATAATTTCCCAGATGAGAAAAATCATCTTTTTCCTCATGATCTGAGGCTGGCTTAGACTCAAAGAATGAAATTTTTTGTAGTAAATAATTTCATGGTGTGGTTTGGGGCGGAAAGAACTTTTAAGACCCTCTCATTCAAATTCTGCCATGGGCAGGGAGGTGTCCAGTGCAAGCTGGGAATAATTCTTTGAATATATACAAACATTTCATAAAATATCTGCACATATTCCATTAAATATCTCTACATGTTTTCTGAAGTATCTTTACATATCTTGAATTTTCAGTTGTTCCTGCCCAGTTCTCTTTGAAGCCAGGAAATTTCAGCCCATCTCGTGTCTGTGACTCCCCCAGATTTATTTCTCTATGAAGAAAAGTATTTTTGCCTGATTTTTTTTTTTTTGCTCACATCTTTCAGTTTCACTATCTCCTAATTTCTGAGCAGCAAGAGAGAAGCTCCAAATAACTCTCACTGAAATCAGCCATTATTGAGAATTCTTTAATCACGCCTCATCTCAGTCGCGTCTGTTCCAAGATTAAACACTTCCAATCTCCCTCCTGCTCCCAAAAGTGCTGGGAAAGCAACAATTAAACAGCAAATCTGAGAGCAGAGACATTTGCAAAAGGAGCAGTGACAGACTGCACTTTCCTCCTGATATAAATACATCTATAGATAAATCTATCTCTCTATAGATATCTATATTATATACAGACATATATACAGCTTTTCATTAAATTAAATTCCAAACAACCACCCAGAATGGATTTACTCCAATGTGGGATTTGGGTTTTTTATTCCTTTTTTCTGCATCCATTTCCCTCCCCAGCACTTGGCCCCTGAAATTGATAACAATTGAKAACAATTTCCTGGGATTATTGGGGTTGGAAAATCCCTGCAAGAGAATTCAGCCATGAATTCCCACTCAGGGATGCTCTGGGGGCCTGACTCACCTGAGCCTGGAGAAAATGAGACAAGAAAAATCCCCAAAGAAGTGACAGCTCCAAAATTAACAACAGYCCCAACACCAGCACTGGTGGTTGGAACTGGATGATTTTTAGGATCCCTCCCAACCCATCTAGGGATCAAAAAAAAGGGGGAAGTGTTGGTACAGAATCCCAAGGGGATTTTACTCCCACTGGAGCAGCTACAACCACGCCTGGGAATATTTTGCAAACAGATTCACGACAGGAAAAGGGGGTGGGGGGTAGAAAAAAAAGCAGCAAAAAGTGTGGGGTAAATTGTTCTCAATGAATAATTCCTCCAGCTCTGATAGCAATGCATAATTACAGTGCATAATACGATGTATTAGTTGGGGGTACTAATTAGTTCATGTTTGTACAGCTCCTGGAAGGTGTAATGAGCTCAGGCATTATCATTAACTAAGCAAAGCCTTCAGGTTGAAATCCTTTTTACCATAACTCAAGCAGGATCACCTACACCCCTTCAGATCCACTAAATGTGGTACCTGCTGATCTCATTGGGGAGGAAAATTCACAAATTGGGGCCTGGCAGGAAGCACAGGGAGCTCCTGGCTGCTGAGCAGGTCGAAAGGAGAGGAATTATTGGCGCTTTGGAAGGTCCTGCTTTGAAACTCAGGTGGGGCTGGTGCGCTCTGGCGGCAGCAGCTGAAGTTCACCAGGGAAGATCAGTCAGAATCTTGACTGGACAGAAAATCAGAAGCTCCTCTGGGCTTCAGAGCATTTCTCAGCTCCTCTGAACAGCAGATAATAAAGTCCTGAAGCTGTGCAGGTGCCTYATATCAACATTAATTAGCCCTGAAGAGCCAAAAGCCGTTGAGTGTTTGCCCAAACCTGATCAACTTTGTGCTTCACTGCTGCAGAAAGGAAGGGAAAAAACCTCCAAACCCCCCAAAATGTTCAAATCTTCAGTAAACCAAACCCAAAATTTAGAAATCATTTATAAATGTATAATTATATTTATAACTTAATATATAATATAATATAATATAATATAATATAATATAATATAATATAATATAATATAATATAATATAATATAATATAATATAATATAATATAATATAATATAATATAATATAATATAATATAATATAATATAATATAATATAATATAATATAATATAATATAATATAATATAATATAATATAATATTTATATTAACTTATAAATTTATATTGGGTGCTTGCCCGAACCTGATCAACTTTGTGCTTCACTGCTGCGGAAAGGAAGGAAAAAAAACCCCAAAACACCCAAAATGTTCAAATCTTCAGTAAACCAAAACTTATTATTTATAAATTTATAATTATATTTATATTTTAATATAATATGTAATTATATTTACAATTTATTATAACATATTATTTATATACATTTATTATATTATTATATTAAATTTGATWATATATATTTTTATATATAATKTAATTATATTTATAGTAATTTATAAATTTCTATTCAGCAGCAGGTCACAGCCACCAGGATGAGCTTCAGAGTCAAAACTGCTCCTTTATCTTGGCCAATTCTTTGGCATCACTCAGGTCCATTTTTGAGCAGCTCCCAGTGCTAAAAATCAGGGATCTGCARAGCAGGGCACAGAAATTCATTTATAAATCCTTTAATTGCTGTCATCCCTCTCATCAAGCTGCCCCATTTGCGGGTGGGGGCGGGGCTTGAACTCCCCATTTCCCTCAAAAAAGCCCAAAATTTGGGAAAAAACAGAGCTCCCAGCCCAGCTGGGAATGAGGATGTGAGGGCAGGGAGAGCAGAGACCTGAACTGAGCACACCCAAAAAATCCTGAATTATTTCCCTCCAAATTTGCTCCCCCCCGTTCCCCACCCCCATCCAGCAAGGCTCAGTAATCCCTACCAGGGACTATAAAACACAAAATTAATTAGCGGTTTAATTACTTATCATTTTAGAAGTGAAATCACTGCGGAGTCCCACACAAACACGGAAATTTCTCTGTGCCAAAGGGGAATCGTGCAAAATAAGCTCAAAAATAAGGGAAAAAAAAGAAGATTGAGCAGAGGTGGGAGAATCTCTGTAGGAAAAGGGGAATAGTGCAAAATAAGCTCAAAAATAAGAAAAAAAAGGAAGATGGAGCAGAGGTGGGAGAATCTCTGTAGGAAAAGTGGAATAGTACAAAATAAACTCAAAAATAAGAAAAAAAAGGAAGATGGAGCAGAGGTGGGAGAATCTCTGTAGGAAAGGGGGAATAGTGCAAAATAAGCTCAAAAATAAGGAAAAAAAGGAAGATGGAGCAGAAGTGGGAGAATGTCTGTAGGAAAGGGGGAATTGTGCAAAATAGGGTCAAAAATAAGGAAAAAAACCAAGACTGAGCAGAAGTTGGAGAATCTCTGCTCTTCCAGAAATGCTGATGGAAAACCCAGGAGGACGCTTGGACAATCCMTCCCTGCTGCAGTGAGTCTGTGCCTCAGCCAAAGAAATGCTGGTCCTGATCCTCATTTGGCAATTTTTGTATTTGCAAACTCGGTTAAAATGTAGAAATATATTGATGTATGAGCAATCCCAGCAGCAGTGATTCACAGCAGGGGAAATCCAGGACAAAATTCCACTGCTGGTGTGTGGAAGGGAAGAGCTCCTTCCTTGTCTCTTTTCAGGATGGTGGCATGGAGAGGGGAGAGCTTCTAAAATGACAAATACTGGAGAATATCTGTATATTAAATGAATATAATAAATATAATATAATATAATATAATATAATATAATATAATATAATATAATATAATATAATATAATATAATATAATATAATATAATGAATATATAATTATATATATTATTAATTTATAATATATATAATTAGAATATATACTTATTATAATAAATATAAACTCAGAGTATTCATTATATATTAATATATTAAATTAATATAATAATTAATATATTATTAATAAATAATGATTAATTATTAATATTATATATTATTATAATAAGTAYTCTGAGATTGAGAGTGGGGACTGTGGGACTGGTCCAGTGGTCCTACAGTTCCCACTCTCAATCTCAGAGTATTTATTATATTAATACAGAATTATAATTATAATATTATAACATATTATGTAATATTATATATTATAATATTATCTATACAGTCCCCACTCTCAGTCTCCAGTCCCACTCAGCTGCACCCCATTATTTTTTCCCTGAATTTTCATCCTGATGCCCCTGGAAGGGGGAAGTTTTTTTTCATTGAGATCTCCCTCCTTTTCTGAGGGCTTTATTTGCTTTCTGACTGCAGCTGGTGCCAGGCAGTTTGTAAACAGCTCTCCAGAATTAATAAAAAATTAATACAACGCTGTAAGAAATGATCAGAAATCACATGTGACCTCTTATTTATGTGCTTATCCCGCTTTAAAATTCATCAATGTTTAACCAGTACTCCTTAAACCACTTACAAAACGTACACACAGCCGCTAATGAATTGCTGCTCTCAGTTGGAATTGAGGCCAGCCCCTACCTTGTCTTACCTGGCCATGAGGTCAGGATGAAAAATAACTGTAAAAACCATAAAATTACAAAAAAAATGGATAGGGGAAAAGTTATGGGGTTCGGATGGGTTTTGCTTATGATTTATTTTATTTCCTTTGACCTGAATTCAGCTCTARGCTACTAATTTGGGTTAATACTGATAATTACTTAAAACAGTGAACATGGAATAGTTCAATCACTCAAAGGCTTTTCCCTTTTTTGAATAGCAGAGATTAAACCTGTCCTGCCACTCCCCACSCCCCTGGTGAAAAAGGGATTTAACYCTTGCTGGGAATGATGAGAAATCCACTCAATTTTTTTTTTACCTGACACATTTTCAAAGGGAATAATATTTTGTTTTTCCCCTATTGGATCTTGGATTTTCTCCTCAGTGGTGATTTAACCTGCTGTTCTAGCTCGAACTAAAAGACAGATTTCAGGTGAGGATTTATTTTCTAGACATGTTCTGTCTCTGAAGGATCCATCCCCAAGGAGAAGGAATTYTATCCACTGCTGGGAGGACTCAGCATATCCAGCTCCCTCTTTTGCAACCYTGGCTAAAACTGTTATGGATTTATTTCAAGTGAAATTTTCTAGTCAGAAATCACCCACAGGAATGGGAACACTCCAGGGGTGTGGCTGGTTGGGTTTTTCTGGGAGCAAACACCTTCCAGTGTGCAGGTTTGGGGATATTTCTGGGAAAAAATGTCGTAAAACCAAAGATGTTCACAAAACCTGTCTGGTTTTGGCCTACGGAGACAATAAATCTCCTCAGCCTTCTGACATCACCTTCAGCAGTTTCTCTTCCCAAATTAAAGGGGGAAATAAAGCTGGATTAATTATTGGACTCCTCAAGGATCTTTAATGAACTCCCCACAAGCAAGAATTTGTTAATTCTGCAGGACAGGAAAGGCTTGGGGTATTGGACAAACACCTTTACTTTTCCCTTACTCAACTGCCAAAATCTTAAATTTACAGAAGCTCTTGAATTTACTTATTCCAGAATAAACCTGATCCTTCCAGACCCTGTTTTTTAATGGATATGCAGTTAAATAATCATCATTACATCCCCACTGGAACAGGAGACCAAAAGCAAACCCACAAAATTCCGTGTGGGTGAGGCCAAAACCTCCCCACATTTGGGACCTGGTTGGTGAAAAATTATTTTCTTCAGGCTGTTTTTGATATTTAATAATTTGTTAAATTACTCTGAGTGGGAAAGGAAACAAATTCCAGAATTCCCACCAATCTGAGGATGTAATAAYAGGTTCCTGAGCTTGGTTTACAGTGAATTTTGCATTTTTGGTGACTTCCAGCTTAATGGGAATGTAAATTGCACCACTTTAAATGGTATTTAAATGGTATTTGACCTTAAATGGCATTTCATAGCGTGGAAAAACATCCATAATTTTAATGCTGTCCCCTCAAGATGATGTCAGTGTTCTATGGGGAGAAACATGGAGAAGTCATGGAGGTTCCTTCTTTTGGTCTAAGAGAGGTGAAAAAAAGGTCCTTGAAGGGAAAAGCTGGGAACAAGGTGGGACCAAGGCATGGATTGAGTCAAAACAGGAGGAAAGGAGCACAAGAAGTGGGACCAAACTGGGAATTTCTTATCAGCAGCAGCAAATGTCATTTTTCCTGAAATCATTCCATGAAAATGGGATTATTTTGAGGAGGGGGCTGTTTGCATGTGGGAATCTCCAGAGCTGGGGAGCACACAGAGTTCTCCTGAGCCACAAATCAAACCCCAGATTTTTCCTCCTCCCAGATGAGCTTAATGCCACGCTGGAGAAAGGAATKATTTTAGCAGCTGGACGAGTTTTTTCGTGCTGTGGAGGTTATTAACCTTTGGAACAAATTATCAGGGAAGTGGAGTTTGCTCTGTGAGTCCTCAAGTGACTCTCTGGAGGCAGCTTTTAGAAATACTGGTGGTGGAAACAGCAAAATTTGGCATTTGGGCGGCCCTGGATGGACAAGGTGGCAAAGCAGGCAGGGAAATTCCTCTGCCCCACTTCCATTTTTTAGTTAAACTCAGAAAATCCTGGAATGATTTGGGTTGGGAAGGACTTTAAAACCCACCCAGTGCCATTTCCCTGCTATGGGCAGGGACACCTTCACTACACCAATACGTTTATGAGATTCATGGCAAAATATCAGGGAAAAATGGAATTTCTCCTCTACTTTTCCTTATCACCTCCATGGAAAACTGATTGAGGCAACATTAATTCCAGTCACTCACCTTTTACAGCAAAACAACGGAGTCCAGACCTCACTCTCGAAAATTAATAGAATAAATTTGGGAGCTAATCATAACTAGAGAGAGGTTAATCAATTCCTCAGATTGTTGAGGAATTTATACACACTGGGACCCTTAATATATTCAACAAAGCAATGGCACCAAAGAAAATACCCATAGATTTTGTTTTCAAATACAAATTTCTCGTAATTCAAAATCGCCAGTGGGCTCCTTCCTTTCCTGATTTGTACAATTTGTGTTCCCACTGCAGAGCAACCAAGCTCTGCCTTCATTTGCCTTCAGAAGTGACATTGATGTGGCTTTTAAAGCCGGCAGCCCAACGTGTGATTTAAGAGGCTCTGAGAAAGAAAATTATAACTCTGGGGGGAAGGAACGGCTGCGAAATTTCCATTGAAATCGCTCGATTTCACTCCGGGGATGAGGCAGCACCTGAGTGGCTGCAAGTCAGGTCCCTCTTGCATCTGAATATAGGATGGAGGTTTAAAAAGCGCTAAACAGCCTTGTGCTAATGCCTCCCCAAGACAAAGCAGAGCTCTTCAGGCTGGCTTTTATGGCAGGAACAAAACAGGCGCAGCTGGAGGCCCCGGAGGCTCCAGACAATTCTGCTTTTCCCTTTCATGCTGCAGCAGCAGCCAAAGCCCAGCCCTGCTCCAGAGAAAGGCAGGGCACCCCTGTAAGTGGAGGGGAGGGCAGGGACAGACAGACAGGAGGGATTTTCAAAGGTTCAAGGACCGGTTGCAGTGCTCGGGTTCTAATGAAAGTCAACACGACCTTGCTTTGCTTTTCTTCTTTTGAAGAGCAACTGAGACATAAGCTTGAAGGGATTTACAGATGTGGCTGCCCCTGGATCCCTGGAAGTGCCCAAGGCCGGGTTGGATCCTCCAGGGACAGTGGAAAGCGTGGGACCCATGGTGGAAGCAGCTGAGCTTTGGGGTCTTCTCCAACCCAAATCAATCCAGGATTCCATGAGCTGGTTTGGATGTGATTTTGGGAAGGAATTCCTGGCTGGGAGGGTGGGGAGGGGCTGGGATGGAATTCTCAGAGCGGCTGTGGATCCCTGGAAGTGCCCAAGGCCAGGYTGGAGCACCCTGGTCTATGGAAAGTGTGGGACCCATGGTGGGACTGGATGGGCTTTGGGGTCTCCTCCAACACAAACCATTTCAGGATTCCCTGGGCAGGTTTAGATGGGATTTTGGGAAGAAATATTGGGAGAGGGGCTGGGATGGAATTCCCAGAGGAGCTGTGGCTGCTCCTGGATCCATGGAAGTTCCCAAGGCCAGGTTKGATCCACCTGGGACAGTGGGAGGTGTCCCTTACACTGGTTGGGATTTCAGGTCCCTTCCCACCCAAACCATTCCATGGCAGCAGCAGGGGAAAACGAGGTTCAGAACACCAAGAACAGAGATTTTGTGTTCCATTTCCACAAAATCTCCAACAAGACAGGATAGATGGGCGTAAAACCATGACTAAAATATGTCAGTGTTTATTCAGAGTGTCCTGTACACGGAACCTCTGCCCTGACCTCAAAGCTCCTGACCTCCCCTCCAGCTAAATTAACGGGATAAYGATGGAAAGCACTTCTCTCCTTGTCCAGTAATGTGAGAAGTGCCTGGCAATTAAGCAGCCTTTGAGGATGACACCGCTGATTATTTCAGGACAATCAAGTCCCGGCAGAGAAACGGGGTTGGAATGGGAAGAGCAGTGTCAGGGGCACAGTTAAACAATGCCTGGTTTGCCCGTCATTCCCACCAATTATTGCAGGATGGGGGGAGAAGGAAAACTATTTATAACCTGTCGGTCTCCAGAAACCACAATTATGATGATTTAATTAACACATGGAGAGGCTTTAAGGCAATCACGTCGTTCTAAATTTAAGAAGCAGCACATTTCAGGCCCAGGATGATTTGGAAGTGCTGGTTGAGCAGGGCAGGGCTTTGATGGTTGGTTTCTTTTAAAGCATCCATCATGGCCCAAGATAATCCAGATGGCTGTGGCAGTGAAGGATGGGAGGAATCAGCAGGGCTCTCAGGGGCCATCCCACAGAAGGAAAAGCTGATTTTTAATGAGGACGGACTGAAAATGAGCAAAGCCACAGAATTCACGTGCCTTCATCAAAGACAGCCTTGGTGTGTTGGAAAAATCTGGAAAAATGGGGATTGGGCAGATGAGAATGGAAGGACCTGCTTGGCACTGAGAGGCCTCCAGGGCACCATGCCAAGGACAAACCTTGGTTTAACCTTGGCCTAACCTTGGCCTAACCTTGGGCTGAACTGTTCCACCCCTGGGCTGAGAGCTGGAGCTCCCAAACCCAGGATATTGCCAAAGGATTCCCAAATCCTGGGCTGCCTCACTGCCCTGGCCAGCTCCCCAAAGGAAATCACACTTCAGGTCTCATTTCCTCTTTCTGGCTCAGATTGTTTGCTGTGTCCTGTTCTCCCAGGCAGAAAAAAATTACTCCTTTGGTGTTTCCATGCAGTGATTAAACCTGGGAGCTGTCAGCTGCTGCCCAAACACACATAATTCTCACCTTCTTTAACCATCTATTGCTTTTTTAATGGATTAACACCCAAGTAACATAAAGGAAAATCCCACTTCTTCCACATTTCACCATCAATTGCTCCTTGATTGGATCAACACCCAAGTAGCATAAAGGAAAATCTTAACCGCAGTTTACATGGAGGAAAATAAAAATTACAAAGAACCTCCTGCTCTATAAGTGCTGGAAGCTCCTACCAGGCCAGACTGAGAATTCCAAGGKTACCAGGAGCAAATCCAGGGAAAGCTGGGGCCTGAACCACAATCCCAAGGGATTCGAAGCCCATAGAGGTCTTCTGCACGGGGCAGATGGTCCACAGGAATGTCCAGGAGCAGAGCAAACCATGAACACAGCCCTGGTTATCCCCAGCCCCCTATTTTTCCTAATATCCAACCTATTGGTCTCTTCCACTGGGCAGCACTGACAGAACCAGAGGACACAGTCTCAAGCTACATCAGGGAAGGGATAGGGTGGATATTAGGAAAAAGTTTTTCACCAAAAGAATAACAAAGTACTGGAATGTTCTTCCCAGGGAGGTGGTGGAATCACCATCTCCGGGTGTGTTTAAAAAAAGCCTGGACATGGCACTGGGTGCTATAGTCTGGGTGAGGTGTCGGGGCACAGGTTGGACTGGATGATCTCAGAGGTCTCTTCCAACCTCATCATTCTGGGAWTCTGGGATTCTGTGAATCTACAGTGCAATTACAGAGCTCTGTTAATGAGCTGTCAGCCTCAAGACAAGACCTAATGGAGCAAATGCAATGCCTGGCCTTTGCTCAGGGGAGAATCTGGGAGAGGTGAGTTCAGCTCCTTCCTTTCCCTCTGAGCTCTGCATTACCCCAGAGCAATCCACTCCCAAGGTCTCAGCAGCCAAAATTCCTGCTGAGCTCCTCTCTCAGCCAGGCACCAGAGGAAGCAGAGAGTAAGAGTTTCACAAGTGTTCCACATCCTCCTGCATTTCCTTTCCAAATTTCCAAATTGCTGCAGGAGGCACAGCTGGCTCAGCTCCGCCGGAAACGCGGCCGCTCCATTTCGGGAACATCTTTTTGGGAACTCTCACACTTCACAAGTGCTGAGCCCAGGGAAATTTTACCCCTGTGCATTTTCTTGCTGCATCGCTGGTGCCTCTCCAGCACACCTCCCCTTAGTCTGGGGTTATACTTGCAATGCCAAGGGCAAAGAAAGCTCAGAGGGGTAAAAACTGCCATCCAAGGCCGGGTTGGATGGGTTGGTGCAGCCAGAATGTCCAAGGCCAGGTTGGATGGGTTGGGAATGTCCAAGGCCAGGTTGGATGGATGGGTTGGAGCGGCCAGAATGTCCAAGGCCAGGTTGGATGGGTTGGGAATGTCCAAGGCCAGGTTGGATGGATGGGTTGGAGCGGCCAGAATGTCCAAGGCCAGGTTGGATGGGTTGGGAATGTCCAAGGCCAGGTTGGATGGATGGGTTGGAGCGGCCAGAATGTCCAAGGCCAGGTTGGATGGGTTGGAAATGTCCAAGGCCAGGTTGGATGGGTTGGAGCAGCCAGAATGTCCAAGGCCAGGTTGGATGAGTTGGGAATGTCCAAGGCCAGGTTGGATGGATGGGTTGGAGAAGTCAGAATATCCAAGGACAGGTTAGATGGGTTGGAGCAGCTGTGGAAGGGTCCCTGCCCATGGCAGGGGGTGACACTGGGTGACCTTAAAGGCTCCTTCCGTCCAAACCATTTTATAATTCAATGATTTCTAAAATGTGCCTTCTCTGAGCCCCTTCTGAGCATGGGCAGAGCCCKGAGGAGCAGCACTGTCCCCTTCCCCTTTCCTGGCTCTCCCCACACAAACCCAGGGCTTAGGACACTTCCCTTGGGCTGATTCACCCTCAGTTTCCAGYCCAACACAAATCTGGGCTGTATTTTGGGTATTTTTGGGTTCCAGAGTCACAGAGGGCTGGGAGAAGAGAGGGGAGAAGGAGCCACAGAAGGGAGCAGAGCAGTTTGGTTGACAGTGCTCATCCTCCTGTGTCCCACAAGAGTCACAGGGAAGAAACGCTGGTGTTTGGTCCTGCAGTGAGCACAGAGGGTTAATGAGGAGCTTCTGCTCCCATTTTCCTCACTCCTCACCTGCCAGGTGACCTCTCTACAATGTCCCACCTGTGGGGTCACTCCCTTTCCATTCCCCTCAGCTCTGGTGAATTTATACCTCAGCCATGGGGTCCCAGCCCAGCATCCCTCTCAAACTGACCAAAGGAAATGCAACCACTGTTCTTAAAAGAATTTTTAAAAAATGTAAAATTCAGGCAGTGAATTTTTAAAAATGTAAAMTTCACGAGTGATTTCTCCCATGAGGTCCCAAAACCCCCTGAGCTCAGGCTGAGCTTTTTAATGCTGAGCCAGGGAACTGGAACCTCACCCTCAAACCTCTCTGGAAACGATTCTGGTTTATCCTCTTGCTCCAAGCAGCACCATGATGTTTAATAAATAAATAAATAATAAAACCCAGCATGTCAACACCATGATGTTTAATAAATAAATGATAAAAACCAGCATGTCAGCACCATGATGTTTAATAAATAAATAATAAAAAGCAGCATGTCAACACCATGATGTTTAATAAATAAATAAATAATAAAACCAGCGTGTAAACATTTCCCTTAAATTAGGCTCAGCTGATGACCAAAGGAAACCCAATCACTGCTCTTAAAAGAGTTTTTAAAAATGTAAAATTCAGGCAGTGAATTTTTAAAAATGTAAAATTCAAGTAGTGAATTTTTAAAAATGTAAAATTCAAGAATGACTTCTCCAATGAGGTCCCAAAATCTCCTGAGCTCAGGCTGAGCCTTTCAATGCTGAGCCAGGGAACTGGAACCTCACCCTCAACCCTCTCTGGAGATGGAAACTATTCTGGTTTATCCTTTTCTTCCAATCAGGACCATGATGTTTAATAAATAAATAAATAAATAAATAAATAAATAATACAAACCAGCATGTCAACACCATGGTGTTTAATAAATAAATAAATAAATAATACAGACCAGCATGTCAATGCCATGGTGTTTAATAAATAAATAATAAAACCAGCATGTCAACATTTCCCTTAAATTAGGCTCAGCAGAAGGTCTGCAGCAGCCCACCAAGCCTGCATAACTTTAATTCAATTTATCAATTATTTATTAATTTATAAATTATATTTATGTTTTATATTTATGTTATATTTATATTTCCCCAATTATTTATTTATAAATGATACATTTATTCAATTTATCAATGCATTTCCTCCCAATGGAGAGAAGGGGAAGGAGCAGAATTCCCGCTGAAGGTGATGCTGAGTGTCTGATTTGAAAGCTGTGAGCACAGGTGGAACACCCAGCCCTGTGGAAAGCACAGCAGAGCTGTCCCTGTGTGTTTAATAAATAAATAAATAGTAAAAACAGGTGGCTGTTTATCCACTCTGGGGTATGGCCAGACATGGAGAAGGAGAGGTGTAAAAAGCGACCTCACAGCGCTCAGTTCACACAAAAAAGCTGTTCACCTGTCTGCCTCTTGTTTGTTCTGTCCCTGCCAGCCCGGGAAAGGGGACAGCAATGACCTTCCAGGAGACAGAAACATTTAAACATTTTCCTTCTCCCCACAGCACCTTCCCAGCTGAGCCACTCTCAGCTGTTCTGTGAGTGTGATATGCATGGAATACACAGCACCATAGCCGGCTTTGTGAAATCCCTTTTCACAGCTTCCAGATCTCCAGCAAACGTACAAAATAAATGGGGGAGTGAGAGGGAGGGAGGAGCACAAAGCAAACCCCAGGCTGAGGGAGCAGCACTCTGCTAAACTGGATGGCCAGAGCCCAAATTGGGAGCATCCAGTTATTTCAGCCAGCCCTGCCAAGAGACTGAACACAGAGCCCAGGTGTCAGTGATTCGAATCCCAGCGCTGCCAAAGTCACTCCTGTCTGCAGCCGGCCTGCCTCTGGCTCTYATTCCCAGCACAGGGAATCATTCCTGGAGCAGGGAATGGGAAATGCAGCCCCACAAAGCAGCTCTCACCTCTGGATGCTCCAAACCTCATAGAATTTTAAAGCAGCACCATCCCTGGGGCTGCTGTGGAGAAAAGAGCTGTGGAAATACCTCAGTGCATCATTCCCAGGCCAGTTCTGTCTTGGAAAATCAGAGTTTTATGGATAACATGAGCTGGATGCTTCCACACCCCAAATGATCCCTGTGAAGGTTCCAGCTCTGCTCAGCTGACCCCAAACCCCACTGCAGGGTCTGAGCAGACATCCCTTCCCTTTCCCAGCRCAAATGGAGCTGATCCATCACCTTTTCCCAAACCCACACCATTCCTGGACCCTCAGCTGCCCCCAGACCACACARAATCAGAAAATGCTTTGGAAAAATTTGCTAAAAGAGGTAAAATCAATCAATCAATGAGTCCTGGAGCCTGCCTGCCCTCACACAGGTATCCAGGCACTCCTCTCCCCTCTGAGGCTTTCTATTTTTGGGAGAAACCTGAGGCTGAGCACAGGGAATGAGGGATGGGCCTGAGCTGCATCACACCTGCACAAAATAATAGTTTTTCCACAAGCACGGGTAAATTAGGAAATAAAGAGAGGTTCCATTTCCTATTTTTTTCCACCAAACACAAACCCTTTCCACTGCTGAAGACTCTACAAGGGATTTTTTTTTAACCATTTTTAAGTGCTGTACATTGAGTATCTCTCCTTTTACAAGTGGAACCTTGTAGCTATGGAGACGCAGAATGTCAAATCCAAGCTGAAGACAGGATTTCAGTGGGGGCTTTGGGTTGCTACATGTGCCTTCAATGATCTGCTTTCCACCTCCTGAAGTCTTTATCATTCTCTAGATTTTATCAGTGTATTGCAAAGAGCCGCTGGGTGTTCAATAAGGGCACAGAGTGACCTGTCAGACACAGCTCTGGGGTGTCCTGAACAACCTGATTTACACCACAAACCCCCCTTCAGTGCTGCAAAGTTGTCATTTAATGTTTATTTTAACCCAAATTAATCCATCGTTGTTTAGTTTAATCCAAATTAAACCCCAGAAACCGTTCTGGTGCTGCCACAGCACCTGGAATCCAGGTGAGCTGGGGTCCCCTGGTGTTTAATGCTGTGTGTAACAACCACAACCACCTGGGGGGATTCCACCAGGCTGGCCCCACGTTACAGCACCTAGGAGGGCTCTTGAACCTTGTAATTGCCTGCTGGAATCTGAATTATCCAAATTCCAGCCTCCCAAACATCGTGCCTGCGTTCTGTGATCCAAAATGCAGCAGGGGTGGTGGTGGCATTTCCTGGATCCTCAGTTATCACACACACATTCATCTGTTTCCCGCCAAATTAAACAACATCTATTCGAGCTGATGAAACTTCAGGGGTGTTAAACCTGAGTGTGAAGGGGACAGAGCCTTCCAGGCCAGATTAATGCGCTTTGTGACAGCCAGGGGGAATTCAGAACAACTTGAACATCACTCATTTTCCACTTGTGCTGGTAACAGTGAACAAAGCAARCCTCACACCTTCATTCTGCATTTTCCTGGAGCAGTGACAGGGACGTGGCAAGTGGTTTTCTGTTCTGAAGGCAACACTACTCCAGAGAAAGCAACCCCAAATTGCTCCATTTTCCTTCCTTCCCCTTAAACTCCACRGTCCAAAACCACCTGGGGACTCCAGGTGYCAAATATGAAACCTCTCACATCGTCAGAGAATTGGGTTCAGAATTCAAAATTCCATTCAAAACATCAGGTTTTGAGCAATCCAGATCCCAGAACTGCAGATCCCACCCTGCTCATCCTCACCACACCTCCCACAGCACCCGGGTGCCAAAGCCAGGGCTCACAATTCCCACAGCCAACCCTAGCCTGCACAAAGGGGTGGGAATAAACTCCAACAGGCACACGAATAGAGCTGATCCATCACCAACAGGCACGTGGCAAGTGGTTTTCCGTTCTGAAGACAACGCTGCTCCAGAGAAAGCAACCCCAAATCRCTGCAGCATTTTTATTCCTTCCCCTTAAACTCCACAGTCCAAAACCACCTGGGGACTCCAGGTGCCAAATATGAAACCTCTCACAGGTGCCCCATTGTCAGAGAATTGGGTTCAAAATTCAAAATTCAATTCAAAACATAGGGTTTTTGAACAATCCAGATCCCAGATCCCACCCTGCTCATCCTCACCACACCTCCCACAGCACCCGGGTGCTAAAGCCAGGGCTCACAACTCCCACAGCCAACCCYAGCCTGCACAAAGGGGTGGGAATAAACTCCAACAGGCACATGGAGCACCCTCAGGTAGAACATCCACGACCAAGGAAGCCAAGTCCACCTGGTGCCACATCCCAAGGAGGATTAAGTGAGCAGGACTGCAGTGGAATTGTGCAAATCCTCCTTTGCCAGCTCTAAACAAGCAGCAGCATCCTGAGCAAACCCATACCCTGCATCCACAGCAGTGGAGCAACAAAGCAATTTGGAGTTTCCTTGCAAAGCTGGACAGTAGAAGAGAAGAGAGCTGAGAGCTTTTCCTGATTGTGTTTCCCRTGTTGCTGAGTCAAATCCTGACACGGCCTGAAGATTGTGGGAATCGGCTCCAGCAGGGCTGCCTAAGCCTCCACTGATCACTGAAATGCAATTAAACCCTCCAAGAATCCCCTTCTCCCATCCCAGATATTTGCAAACGTGCTGTTTGACAAAGGCTCATGTCCAGAGGAGCCTCTGTGTTCCTGCTGGCTCCAGGAAAACAACTCCAAGATCCTGCTGCACTCCTGTTGTCCTCCTGAACCAGACCAAAAATGCAGGAAATCTCTGGCTTTATCATTAAATAGGCCATAAACCCCTCATGGTTTGATRTGGGGTCTGGAGAAAAGAGGTTTCCATATTTGGTTTTAAACCAGAAAAGGCTCTTAAGCTCCTCTGCATCTACCAATCCATTAAAAATAGGATTGTGTTGTAGCCACAGCTCATCAAATGGGTGCAAACAGGAGGAGAACAACACTCCAGATGCCTTTATCACAGTTGTTGACTCCAACTTAATCGCTTTTTTAATAAGTCTTAATTATTCAAAATAATCACCATCCCTTCCCTGCCTGTTGTCATTTAACACCAGAGAACCTTCCACAGAGCAAACCCCGACGCAGGCAAAAAAAAAACCAACAAACCCAAAACCCCAAAATCTCATCAATCTTTCTCACATTTAGAGACACCTCAAAAGCTTCGAAACATTTACCTCTCCTTCCCAGCAGCTGAAATGGTTTTAGGAGGATTCATGGTTCATACCTCGCATTCCCTGGAGCCAGAGATGGTGTAGGTGCAGGGCCCAGATCCATTAACGGATACATCCATGGTCTCAGAGTTTGTTGGCTTGTAGTCCACGTAATATTCCTGCAAAGGGGAGTTCATTTGCCTCTCTGACTCCCGGGCCTTTTTCCTGCGCCTCTTCATCAGCGTGTGCTGCTGGAGCTGCTTCATGCTGGCGGGGTACCGCTTCCAGGACACGTAGATGACCAGCAGGATCATGGCCACGGAGAGGAAGAGGGCCACACTCCCCGCGATGATCTTGTGGAAGGACACGTGCTCGTATTCCGGCTCCACCGCGGGCGTCGGGATGTCCGCGGAAGGGCTTGGCGTCGCCGACGTCGGCTGGTGGCTCTCCAGTTTGGACACGGTGGGTTTGGGGATGAACACGGGTCTCTGAGGGGTTTTAGGAGCCTGGTAGGACCTCTCAGTGGCCACCACCTGGATTTCGGCGCAGATGTTGTAGGTTTCCACTGCGTCGCTCACCTTCTCGCCCTGGATGTGTTTGGGGCCTGCGCAGATCATGGTGCTCTCCTTATTTCCCTTGAAATTCTTAAGCCAATTAAACAGGGGGCAAATGCTCCGAGTACATTCCCACATATTCCCGGACAGGGTGATGGAGATGAGCGAGATCCACGTGTTGATGGTCTCCTGGGAGATGTTGGTGAGTTTGTTGGAATCCAGGTTCAGCTTCTGCAGGTTGGGCAGGCACTGGAAGGTGCCGGGCTCCACCCCCGCGATRTCGTTGCCCGATAAATCCAAGTTGTGCAAGGAACTCCAGGTCCACGTCAACCCCTGGCTGATGGAGCGGATCCTATTCCACTGCAGGTAGATGGAGCGGAGGTTGAAGAGCCGCGGGAAGTGGGCAAAATTGATCTTGGAAAACTGGTTGTGCTCCAAGTGGAGCTCCGTCAGCTTCAGGAGGCCGGCGAAGGCGTTGCGGGACAAGCTCCGCAGGCGGTTGTAGCCCAAATCCAGGAAGTCGAGGTTGCGGCAGTCCTGGAAAACGCGGATGGGCACCGTTTTCAGTGAGTTGGACCTCAGGTGCAGGATCAGCAGCTTGCGGAGCCCCTTGAACTGCTCCGCCTGCAGCACCTGCAGCTTGTTGTAGGACAGGTCCAGGTTGCGGAGGTTGGGCACGGGGTGGAAGGTCTTGTTGTGCAGGAGGGTGATTTTGTTGGAGCTCAGGATCAGCTCCTTCAGGCGGCGGATCCCCTGGAAGGCGTCCTCGTCCACGGAGCTGATGTAGTTGTGGTCGAGGTAGAGCCATATGAGCTGGTTGAGGCCGGCGAACTGGTGGGATTTGAGCTTCTGGATGCTGTTGTAGCGCAGGGACAAGCCCTGGGAGCCGCTGGAGATGTTGTGGGGGATGTCTCGGAAGGCGTGCGACTCGCAGTACACGATCTTGCCGTCGCAGCGGCAGCTCTTGGGGCAGGCTCGCTGGGCGCCCGCCAGCCCCGCCAGCAGCGCCAGGGGGAGCAGCCCCAGCAGCACCCTGGAGCCTCCCTGCTGCTTGATCACATGGAGACCTGCAAGATCCCAAAGGAAAAAGGGCTGTTGGAAAGGCTTGCATATAAATGACCAGGCTATCATGCCTTTAGAAAGCCTTGCAGAAAAATGACCAGGTCACCACTTTACTGGAAAGCCTTGCAGATAAATTATCAGATTACCACACYMTTGGAAAGCCTTGCAGATAAATGACCAGATCACCACACCATTGGAAAGCCTTGCAGATAAATGACCAGATCACCACGTCATAAATGACCAGATTACCACACTTTTGGAAAGCCTTGCAGATAAATGACCRGATTACCACAGTGTTAGAAAGCCTTGAAAATAAATTAACAGATCATCAAGTCATAAATGACCAGATTACCACACTGTTGGAATGCCTTGCAGATAAATTACCAGGYTACCACACCATTGGAAAGCCTGGCAAATAAATGACCAGATTACCACGCCATTAGAAAGCCTTGCAGACAAATGACCAGGTCACCATGTCATAAATCACCAGATTACCATGCCATTGGAAAGCCTTGCAAATAAATTACCAGGTTACCACACCATTGAAAAGCCCTGCAGATAAATTACCAGATTACCACAGTGTTGGAAAGCCTTGCAGATAAATTACCAGGTTACCACACCATTGGAAAGCCTTGCAGACAAATAACCAAATCACCACGTTGTTGGAAAACCTTGCAGATAAATTACCAGATCACCATTTCATAAATGACCAGATCACCACACCGTTGAAAAGCCTTGCAGACAAATAACCAGATTACCATGGCGTTGGAAAGCCTTGCAGATAAATGACCAGATGACCACGTCATGAATGACCAGATGACCACGTCACTGGGGGCTTGGGGACAGCCCGAGCCCAGCTGGGATTTGGGGATTTGGGAGACAACTTGTTTGCCTCCTGCCTCATCTCTTTGTGGTGCAAATCATCATCCTTGGAGTGCCTGCCTGGCCACCTCTCCTGCCCCCACCACCACCAGACTCCCCTGGTTGTTTTTCATGCACTCAATTTGTTAGAGGAGGAGCAGGGGATGAGGCTTTTCAGCCTTTGCTTTCCTTCTCCTCCTCTGGATCTGTTACCTCCCTGTTGGAGAATGCTCAGTTTCCCCTGAATGTTAAAGAGAACATCCTTCTGTTATTTAATCTGGGAAYCTGCCTCTCTACAGCCTGCAGTTTCTCTAGAAGGAGGGCTGAGATTTCTAGACCCCTGACCCAGGAGTAGACCCAGGCGTGGAAAATCCTGAGCTGGGTGGGAAATGGGAGGGTATGGGCCAAACCCTGAAGGATTCTCTGACCCTATAGTCTAGGATTTTCCACATGAACAAATCCAGAACCCAGCTGAGGTGGGGAAATAGCTGAAGGAGAAGGACCACGATGACCCTGAGGGTTCTCCAGGAGCTCCAGGARCCTGTTCCTCCCCTCTGTGCTCCTGTCCTCCAGCTCTCCGAGAAGCTGGGGTGTCCTCAGTGCTCTGTGCTGAGGTCTGAACAATAAACATATTTGTCAAGTCACTGTGCTGGATGCTCCAGAGCGCTGGAGAGGAAATGAGCCAGAGCTCCTGCTCCTACGTGCTCCTCAAGGAAAGCAACTGCAAGTCTAATCCCCCCCAAAATTACCTCAGAAACAGGGAAATCTACTTCTCCTGAAGTTTTGATCCACCTTTATAACCTGTATTTATTGCAAAATGAGGCRCTAAGTGAAGGTTTTACTTTTTGCACTGAGTGATTTGGGTTTAGGAGTAGGTTTAAGTAAAACTTGTGAGGTTTATGTACCTAGAATACAGAAATAGATGCAGAGAAACAAAGTTTGTCCATACAGAGAAGTGTACCAGGAATGCTGGCACGGGACCCCAATGCCAGGTATAGGTAGGAGACATATTCCTTTCAAATGAACCTTAATCCATTAAACCTCATTTAATTCATCCACATATGGCTGTGAATACCTAGTTATTAATTTGAATGAATCCAATAGATGATGAAAATACCCACCCCAACACTTCCAGAGAGCAGCAAACCCAGAAAGTTTAAAGGAGGATATTTATTTCTCTTTCAATTCACCTCTCCTGATTGATTTTAAGGGTTTGCCTTTAAGATGTCATATTTGTCATGCAGCAGCAGCAAGTCTGGATGTAAGGACATATGTAATAATTGAATATATGGAATCCTGAATAATTATGAGAGGGCGTGGAGGGGGTGTCAGAACCCCCAACACCCATCTGCACGCCTGGAATAATTTTAGGGCTGCTGCCTCCAGAGTTGCAGCCTTGCTGAGAGTGAAAATGCATTCTTCCAACAGGAAACATTTCAAAGGCTCATATCTCCTTGATAAATAATCACTTTATTATTTGTCACACACACACACAAACCAAACCCAGTGCTGCAGGTCTTTAATCCAATTTTAAACCAAGGGGCAACCTGCAAAAACAATTCCTGATCTAGAATGCCCCTGCCTCCCACTTTAATGGGTAGATTTGTAATTTAAATTATCTTTTTTTTTTTTTGCTCTGTTCTTTCTGCCAGCAGCAGCCAGCTAGAAATATGTTCTGGCTGCTACAGACTCGGGGGCTGGGGATGGGGGGAAGGAAAGARGGAAGGAAGGAAGGAGGGGAATAAACCTGTCACACTCCAAAAAAACCCCGACTGCCAAATGACTGCTGGAGATGTAGCAGAGGTACCGGGGGCATCTTTTCAGCCTCTTCAAAACCCACCTATGCAAACAACTCCCCTTTGCTTCCCGCATCCTGCAAAGTGTTCAAGCCAGCCTGAATGGTGTATCAGGAGGTGAAGCCGGCAGGGATTTTTTTTGGGGGGGGGGGGTCTGGACCCCAAAGGTGCCCTGCAGGTGCGGGGGTGGCATTTGAGGGACCCACCCGTGGGTGCCACTGCGGGAGGAAAGGTGTGTGTGTGTGTGTGTGTGCCTGGAGGGGGGCACAAGGGCTAAAAAGGCGATTTTTTAGTGCCGTGAGTCACCTGGCACAGCGGAATGCGCCGCTGGCTGCTGCTCCCGGTGCCCCCCCCCCCGCCACCGCCGAATAATCCAGCTGCAAAATCCACCCCACAGCTGCAGCCGTGCCAGCCAACAAACCACAAAAGTTCACTCACCCATCCTTTTGTCATCAATAACGTCCTCCTTCGCCTTCCTCCAGGTGTTTTCTCCTCTCTCTTCCCCCTTTTTAAATTTTTTTTTTTTTGGCTTTTCCCCCTCGCCTCTTTCTCTATCTTTAAACCATCAGCATCCTCACGTCGCTGCCGCTCGCCCCGCCGCCATCCAGCCCTGCCTGCCAGGAACCCCACAAAGTTCCCCGGAGAGGAGCAACCCGAATTTTTTGGGGGATGAGGGAAGGGAAAGGATGAGGGAAGGGGTTGGGGGTGGGGAAGACAGGACGAAGGATGGGGGGAGTGTGGGGGGGTAGGGAGGGACTCTAAGCTCTGAGAGCCATTGTGGAAGTCATCAGAGGAGCGGCGGCGTGAAGTGGCGATTTTTTTAAAGAAAAGCCGGAGCAGGCGATGGAGACGAACCAACTTCTCTGGGAGGAAGGAGCGGAGCTCTGCCGGTGCCTGGCATCCCTCATTGTGCTGCTGCCTCTTGCCATGGCCGGGCACGGCGATCCATCCTCCGCAGGGCCTCCCGTGCTGTGCCAGAGCCCGGCTCAGCGGCCCCGCAGGCTCGGTTTATTCCATTTAGCTGCTCGGGTTTAAAGTGTTTTGTAGCTGTGCTGAGAGGCAGCTCTCGTCTAATTCCGAGGTTTTCCAGAGAGCGATGATGCTCCGGAGCTGGCGGGTGCCGAGGATGGAGTTTGTGGAGCGCCGAGTGCCCTCCACTGGAGAAAACCCAGCGCGCATTAAAGGCTGAACAAGTGAGGCTGTCATGGCTCTGCAGACTTTGCTTCCCTCTCGGAAAAGAAAATTAAAGACACAGCATTGCCTTTGCCCGCTGTCGGGCTCCCTCCGTCTCCCCTGGATTATGGAATCTTTATGGCGTGGGATTTTCGGGCAGGGGACGCCAAACAAAACATCTGCTCCCCTTTGGGATTTGCCAACCTGAGCTTGCTCTAATCCACCTGATCTGTGTGTTTGGCTTGGGCAAATTCTGAACTGTTCTTCTTCTTTTTTTAAATTTTTTAAATTTTTTCCCCCCTGTATTCCCGGGGGAGGGGAGGCAGGAAAAGGAAGGTTTGCAGGTTAAAAGTGAGATCTTGGTGCAGGGGCTGTGATCACACCGATCATCCCCACAAAARGCATTGGATTTGACTGCAGGCAGCAACTCCAAATGTAAACACTCCGTGTCCTGCTGCGGCTGGGACAGGGTTAATCCCCTGCCTCGTAGCCTGTAATTTTTTTCTTTTTAAATCCAAGTGCCTTTTAGTCAGAAAAACACCGACTTGGATAAAGAGGGCAGAACTGAAGATGCAGAATCAGTGACACCTCTTTCCTCCTGAGCTCTTCTCCCGTGGCTCTCACAGCAGAAGCTGGGATCCTGCAGGGTCCAGCCTGGAGCCAGGGTGGGACCTGGGCTGTGCCACCTCCCAGGTGTCACCTCTGGAGCCAGGGTGGGACCTGGACTGTGCCACCTCTCTCCTGTCACCTCTGGAGCCATGGTGGGACCTGGACTGTGCCACCTCCCAGGTGTCACCTCTGGAGCCAGGGTGGGACCTGGACTGTGCCACCTCTCTCCTGTCACCTCTGGAGCCAGGGTGGGACCCGGGCTGTGCCACCTCCCAGGTGTCACCTCCGGAGCCAGGGTGGGACCTGGGCTGTGCCACCTCTCAGGTGTCACCTCCGGAGCCAGGGTGGGACCTGGGCTGTGCCACCTCTCAGGTGTCACCTCCCAGGTCGCCAGGGCTGGTTTCATTCCCAGTTCACCAGGGCTGGGTTGATTCCCCAGAGCTGGGTTCATTCTGAGCTCACGAGGGCTGGGTCAATTCCCAGGTTACAAGGGTTGGGTCCCATCAGGGTTGGGTCCCACTAGAGCTGGGTTGATTCCCCAGGGCTGCTTTCATTCCCAGTTCATCAGAGCTGGGTTAATTCCCAGTTCACCAGGGCTGGGTTGATTCCCAGTTCACCAGGGCTG
>JACDOX010000056.1:0-64231 GCA_014549065.1 Cardinalis cardinalis
TACCCTGCCTTGGCAGGGGGGTTGGACTAGGTGATCTCCAGGGAACCCTTCCAACCCTAAAAATTTCGTGATTCAGACCCGCTACAGACTGGATATGATGGCTGCTGAATAGCCAGGCTGGTTTTAATATTTACCACATTGAAGATACACTATTACCTCAATCCACCAGAGAGTGCAGAAAGACAGAGATGATCTGTAGGCCACTTCTAAGGCATAATTACTTTTGTCTAGTTGTGATTTGTTGTTGCTTTGGGGTTTTGTCACTTGTTTTTTGGTTTTTTTTTCTTCAGTCTTAAAAATAATCACTTTCATTAGAAATGCCTATTAGCTCTGCAGTGCATGTGCACTGTGCAGCGCAATGTGCATCATCCACATTTAGCTCTCCTTTATTTTCAATCAATTCCTAAACCCTGAGAAAATCTAGCAGCCTTAAAAGCTTAGATCTGACAAAAGATGAAAAGTCATTTAGCACTATGCCACACAAACACACGTATGTATGTATCAATATCACCCTAATGCATTGCAAGCTCACAGTGGTTTTGCTGTGCTTTATTCTCCCAAAATGATTTTCAGAGAGGAAAAAGTACATTCCCCTGAAAAGTTCTCCCTTACCTCTGTTCCAACACATTTAAGTAAAAGTAACATTCCCTCTTTAAAGCTTCTCAAATCAGGGCTCCATTTAGTATGAAATGAGGGTCTTCCACTGTTGCTCATGTGATTGCTGGCAACAGCTTAAAAGGTTTTGCTCTGGTGGGACAAAGATGGGCCATGATTGAGGGACTATGATTGCAGCATTGCTGTCATCTACTTAGCTGAAGTATGTTGAAATAATTTCTCCCAACCATCCCCTTTAAATCACTCACTTTCCAATTTCATCAAGATTCTTAACAGCTCCAAATCAGAGAGATCCCTGTAGATATCAAATTTATTCTGCACTGTTTTCAGCTGTTTTCTCTCAATTTCCTGCTCTGTGTCTCCTTCTTTGAGCTTTTACTTCTCCTGTCTGGAAGTTTGCTGTAGTTTTTCTCACTGCTGTAGGTATGGCTCTTCATATTCAGACCTATCCTCTTCATTATACAACGTAAAAATTGCATGTAAACTGAAAAAAAACCAAAAAACCACTGAACAAACAGAGGACTGGAAAACCTGGTGCTGCTAATGGCATCAAAGGGCTTTGAGAACAAAGCTCAAAGGACAGTCCCTAATAATTCCTGTGACCATTTTTTAAAATTCTTATACACTCTAGTGTGAAATGACTGTATTTTATTGTGTTACACTTAACACTTAGACTCTGGCCTTTGGTATTAGTGGGAATGTCCTTCAACTAGAGCTGCTTTTTGTTCCTTTTCTTTGATTCATTAGTTGTTTACTGCAGGCTATTAACAATCCTAGGACTAGCTTTAATCCACAGCCAGAGCCTTTAAATATAATACATCATCAACAGGTAATTGTTCACTTTGAAGTCTTTCCTTCTTTTTCCTTAGCTCTTTGAGGTGATATCTGAGGCTTTAAAGTCTGGTAACAGAGTACTTCTATCAAAGCACTAAAATTAGTAATGCAAATGTCAAGTTAATTTGCATACTTTAAATATAAGGATGGCATATCTTTTCTTTTTCTCTCCCTTCGATCTTTCATTTTTTATTCTTTCTTTCTTTTATTTGTTTTTACTTTTTATTTTTTTTCTTCTTGGAGTTCTCCAAACTCCAGCTAGAAGTTTGGAAAGCTTTTGATGCTTTCGCAACAGTGGTAGTTAGAGAGTTTAGAATTGGGTAACTGTGCTATATATGATTGACACTATAAATTCAGTGGGATTATCATCACTTTTCATCATGCTTGATACAGTTTTATTTCAGTAGTTCCTCTAGTAGTCAGCTCCGAAATCCAGATCTATAATTCCAGGTGAGAGCCTCTGAACAGACACTGGCATAAGCACAGGTTTGTGGTGCTGTGCTGATTTCAGAGGTCTTTGACTCAGGTTCTTTGGCTTCGTTTCAGGCAGGTCCTTAAGACCCTGATTAAGTGTTTCTATATTTAAGACTTTCCTAAGTGCTGTCTGATACTGTTACATGTTTCCCTGAACTGGGACCTTTGTGTGCAAACTTGCAGAAACTCCTGGGCCAATCTCAGATACACTGAGAAAGACAGGAATAACACACATGGGACAACTTGACTCTACAGAACCACAGCAGATCAGCCTGGGATCTCTCTAGGAGAGTGTTCATTCTTTTGAAGGACTTCTAGGCTTTGAAAATTGAGATACATAGTATCATGGTGAACACCTGAGATMATTTTTCTTTTACTTATTCTGTTTCAATCTGTCATGTAGCATTTTATAACTTTGGYCTGTACACAGCCTTGGAAATAACTTCTGAGAAAGAGCTGGCCCATAAATGCAAGACAGCGGTATTTGTTGAGATATAGGGTGCAACATGCTCTGATTATCCATATATCTCTCATTATGATTTTTTGGGATGTTCTGACATGTGGCTTCTAGCAAAGGTGTCACCAGGCATGTGGAGGATTGTTGTTGTTGTTGTTATTATTATTATTATTATTATTATTATTATTATTATTATTATTATTTTGCCATTTTTCCTTTATTTCTGTTCACAGGCACAGTAATCACACACACCACATGTAACAGGCAGAGTGCTGCTCTCCCAGCTCCCAGTTAGCAGTAGAATGAGTGGGGTGACTGAGGCAGTCAGCATGTGGACCCTTCTGCTTTGATCATGACACACTCCTGGAAGGCACTGAAAGTGAAGAGCATCTACTTCCCTGCAGATGAAGGAGCTAAGAGCCAAGGTTCAGCCTCATTTCACTGAGGCTTTCATTGTTAAGATGGTAAGTAAATTATGGAAGGAATGTCAAGCCACTGACACCATCACTGTCTGGCTCAGCACAAGAGAAACAATCAATCCAGCACGTGAATTTGGAGTAGTGGGGTGCTCTGTGCAGCCCCAGCTGCAGGAAGGGAAGCGGGAGCATGCTTTGTCTTCCCCTGGTAAGTAATCTGCAGTATCATGAGAGAAATGCACACACACTGAAGAGTTAAAATTATGAAAATGAAGTGAACAATATCTTTGCTTTTGGGGAAGATCTAAAAGCTTCTCAAAGGGAAAGTAACAGTTAAAAAGGCTTTATCTTTGCAAGCATTATAAAAAAGGTCGTAAGCTGTATACGCTACAAAGGCACTGCCTTCTCCCCTCCATCTCTGTGATTTCTTTAGATTGAAGAAACCTGTTGGCTTGAGTTCTAAAACCCGAGATAAAAGCTTTGATTTGTTAATTAAATTTTTACTGCTATCTGCATTTGATATCTCAGTCAAATTGTATCCGCTTGCAACAACAGAAAAAGTCACATCAAAGGAGAGCTCCACCTCCATGACCTGTAATTACAGAATTTACTGCAGTGTGACACTGGCTGCAAGATGCACCTGCCAGGCAGACCCAGCTTACTATCTACACCTAAAACAAAGCCATTTCATTCAGCTGGGGTGAGCCAACACATGCCGAACAAAAGGGCTATGTTTTGTCAGGAGCCGGTCTAGCGTAGTGCTTGTCCTGAGACAGGCAGGAGCTTCTGAAAACAAGGGGGTTTTTTCTGTGTTATCACACTAAATCAGGGATAAGGATGAGCTCCCACAGAGAAAGGCAGAAGTAGGAAAAAAGGAAAATAAATCGGAATGGGAAGATAAAGGGAATTAAAAAAGAAAAGGAAGAAAAAGGAAAGAAAATTAAAATCCATCTTGGCGGTTGAAACAAAACCAAAAAAAGGAAAAGGCTACTCATGAACAAAACATTGACAAAATATTAGGAGACAGAGTAGCAGAGAGAAAATAGAGAAGAAAACAAACTAGATATTATGCATATATACTAACACATTCACTGGAGTCAAACTTTAGAATGCAGTGTTCTCCCCCTTAAACACCCACAGAGGTATTGCAGAAATCCCCAATTTGTGTCAATGCATTCTTTGGCCCTGAGTTTTTTTGCACTATATTTTCAAACAAGCAGAAACAATATGGCAAAGACTCACAACACAGACTTTATTAAACTTGGGAGTCTCCTTGTGAGCCTTAGAAATTACTGTTATTATTTACATTTGGAAAACAAAGCACAAAGAAGGAAAATAAGTAAGGCATTGATTCAACTTGCTGGGTAGGAATTTTTCCTGGAATGATTAATATGCATAAAATATCCATATCACAGAACAGCCATTTTCAGCAGGAGAATAATAATTTTGTTGAAAAAAATTCTTTTGGGAAAACCAGTGTGAAAAATCCATGTCTATCCATCCAGAAGACAATTGTTACTACTGCTTCAGTGATGCAGGGATTTCCAGGCTGGCCATCAAAAAAATAGTTCTCAATTTATTTCTCTCCCACAGATTTATGTCCAAGAAAACCCTTCCTGAAAAAATAAATGAAAAAATTAAAAAATAATTCCTCACATATGATGCTTATTTCATTCAGGGTTCTTTTCAGAGGTTCTTGTTTCCTGACCAGAATTCTTTTTGGGTGGATTTTTTTGTTTGTTTGTTTGKTTTTTTTTTTAATGAGAGAAATGGAGAAACTAAAATCGCTCTCTTTGACTTACTTCAGCATGCACCCGGCCTCACTATAACAGGGAAAAGTTTTCTACTGACTTCAGTGGGCCTAAGATTTTGCACCTTGTATCCCTTTGGCCTCAGCAAGCACTGACTAAACAATATTGCTGAAAAGCATGGGGTGAGATGTGTGGTGGGATAAAGGGTCTGTAGACATCAAAGGTTTTCTCTGTTTTCATTGGAACTTCAAAACGCTGTTGAAATATTTACTAAACCAAACTGATGTGATGACTCTGAAAGCTTGGATGAAAAGCACCCACTATGGCAAGCTGGAGTTTTAAGCCTGGAGCACTGCCAGGGCATTCCTTCCAACGGCCATGCCCCAAAATTTGGCATCACCCTTTGTCCAATAGTCTGTCCCTCTATTGCACTATCAGAGCCATTTCCAGCAGTTCTCCACTGATGCAGTGGGACTTTCCTCTGCTGAGAAGAGSAGGAATGCAGTCCCAGCTGAGGACAAGACCTGCTCAAATCCCACCATCATCCTCAAACTTTTCAGACGCTGTTGCAGAAATTACAGCCCTCCAAGCCTGGGCTGTAGTCACCCCCTGAGTTTCATCACCACCTAGCAAAACAAGGTGTAACCTGGGAAAACTCTCAGGGATAACAGGGCACATGACACTCTGTTGGGTCTCTCAGCATCACAAAACAGGTCAGGGCTAATTCAGAGTTAAAAACTCCTCGCCCCTTTTAAATGACTGGTGTTATTTCTGGTATTGCTCTGTATCATAATTTAATCTCAGGAAGACCAGGAGGCAGGCTACAGTCACAGGTCAAGTCTTCACAGGTCCAGCATCAAAGTTGTTCCTGACAACGTGACCTCCACCTTCTCTCAGCCTGGAGAAAAGCTGCCTCAAGAGCTATTTCCCTCTCCTGAGAACAGAGAGGGTTTCTGGAAAGGGTAGGGCAGCAGGCAGCTTTTAGGATCTGTTAGGTTGCCTGTGTTCCCAGCTGGTCCCCTTACGTGGAAAAAGAGGCCAGCCTAGTCCCTSTTCCCTTCCCCTCTGCTTCTTCCCTCCTTCCAACCCAGTCCTTTGGGCCTGAGGATGAGGGAGATTTTTGGCTTTTGGCTGGAAGTAGGCCAAAACTCACTATTTTCAGAAGGTGACTATGAAACTCGGAACAAATCCCACAGGGTAYAAAATTAATGTGAGACCAAAAGCAGAGGATTACCGCAGCCCATAGCATATGGCTCTTCTGTCCAAAATCCTCGTGTTACACCAAATTCACAGGCAGTAAGCAGCATGATACCCTGCTGCTGTGAATTCCTGCTGTCAGCAGCCTTCACACCCTCGCTGAGGGAGCCTCAGAGTTGGGAGGACTGACACTGCCTGGGTCCCGAGAACTTCCCCAGAGCAGAAAGAGTTGCACATGAGTGAGAACTGACCTGGTATTCAAGCTGCTGATTCACCATGACAATGAAGGCCGCGGGGTTGGGCTGAGGGGCTGCTGCCCTGTCAGGCATGCAGGGAGCTGGATTTTTGCRGGTGAAGGCAGGATAAGATGCTCCCCAGGGAGGAAGGGGGATGGAGTAGACCCACAGGAGGACAGCAGCAATCTAGTTGAGGAATGGGCAGGTGTGAGATTAGAGACGTGGTGTCAAGGTATTTTGCTTTCAGGTAAAGCTAGAAGCATTCATGAAGCATCTTGCAGAAATAAATACAAATTTGCCTTAGCTGGATTCAGTCTGAGGTCTTGAAGCAGATCTTGATCAGTAAGTCTGGGGACTCCTGCAAAAAATTACCAAAGTACATCTGAAGTGCGTAATTTTGCAAGAGTGGTAAAACATTTTTCATTTCCACAAAGACCAAAGAAGCAGAAACACAAACATTGAGTTTTCAAACACTGAGAGTAACATCAAAGGGCAGTCACTAACAGAGAGCATTAAAAGGCACTTTACCCAAACTGTGTGGAGAGTCCTGGATCACATTGTACTGCACAGGTAAGAACTGGTCGATAATTTCTGGAAGAGGTCACTGTGCAGCAACCCTTGGGTTTCTGGGGCTCTGTGTGGAGGTGAAATGAAATAGACCATGTCTTTCACCTCTTCATAAACCATGTCCAAGTACAAGCTTACTTTTGCTTGATGTGTGGGTCAGGCTGGTTACAACAAGGCAAGAGCCAAGGGGCAGAGCCTGAGTCCATAATGTACTGCTGGGTTTTCACACCAAGAAAGCCAATCTCCTTGCACCTGGAGCAAGCCAACATGTGAGCAGCATCGATGGCTGAGCACCTCAGAGTGATGCTGAGATCATAGCTAAGACAGCAGAGCCAGGCAGAAACACCAGAAACTGGAGTAAAATATCTTCAAAGACAGAGAAATTCTACACCTGCTATCTGGACATGGAAAAGAGCTATATCACTTTTGATTGCCCAAATCAAAACAAGGGAAAAATCACCCTAGATTACCTTCCAGGGCTGTTAATAGTCACACAACATTTAAAAAGCTATGTGTAAAAGAAATGAAAAGCAGTGAGAGCTATTACACACTTTTAAAGTCATTCAACTTCAGTTTTGAAAATATATCCACAATCTGTTTGCCTGAAAGCGGAGTGCTGTGATCCTTGTTTACCAAGTAAAACAAACACTCTGTACGGCGCGGGTAAATGACCCACAAATGCAAGCCTTTACAAGCCTCCTCATTACAGGGAGATCAGAGTGTGCCATGTGTGGCTATCATTTTCTCAGGGCTTTTTCTTCTCCTCTTCCTGCTTTTTGTCAAAGCTCCTGGCTTCCCGTCTGCTTTCTATTTACAGTGGTTGAAGGGAGGGACAAATGCACACACAATTAGTTTGGAGTGGGACAGAAAAGGGGATTAAAGTCCAAATAAATATTAACCAGATGAATGGCTCTCTCCAACGCACGTCTTCATGAAAAGACCATGAAGGATATGCAATTATGTAGGTACATCAATTGTATACAGTTTYGCAGAAAAAATTTTGCCATAGACCATAAGTCCCACATACAGACGTTAGATTTTCTTGGTTCTCCTTGCAAAGAAGTAAAAAAGTTGATACAAGGCACAGTTTTAGAATACYTTCCTCTTATCAAGAAAACATGCATTTTTCAGTTGTGCCAACTCTACCCCATGACCCTTAGGACGCTTATGCCTGTCCATGGTTCTTGGTTTGTATTTTTTCTTTCTCTAAATTCTTAATCAGTAACACTACTCAAAACCTCTCAGCAGCTTTCCCTTTGCACTGATGGTCTTCTCCTTCCCCCAACTCCTGCATCAACAGTGATATTCTTCCTTCAAAAGCCTCTTGCTCCAAGGTGTCAAATGCTGGCTCAGCATTTGTGCACACCTTCACCAGGGCAGCCYTCATCACTTCAGTTCTCCCCAGTGGATCTCATCTTCCTCCCTGGATGCCCACTTGCCTTCAGGCTGCAACCCCCACCATGTACCCCCTCTTATCCGCCTCAAATATCCCCTGGTCACAGCAGGACACTCACCATTGCATCTAGTCTGTGGTGTACTGGCACAAATAAAGCTCTGTCTCAGGATTTGAGAGAACAGATGTAAACAAGCAGGTGAGATTTTCTGTCCAGTCCCTTTTCTACTATCGTATCTTTGAGAGAAAAGCAGCAGTGGGTAAAATAGTAATTTGGCATATGTACTTCATTGCTTATCAGCTCATTTGCTCAACAACAAAGACAGGAAAATGCTGTGGGGGTCATTACACCAGGAGAAGGCTCAGAAAACCTGGAAGTCTGTGATGAAAATCATTTGAATGGCATAGCCAATGATTAGAATGAGTGTCTGTGGCAGTAAAGGGGAGCATATTAAAGTGGCATGGGAAGTTTAATTGGTGATTGATCTCCCAACAATTACCTTGCTTTCTAAATCCCTCCATATCATTTAACGAGGTGATTTCAATGTTCTAATAAAATGTGGCAGGGGAATGTTTCCAGATGTCCAGTGTGTAGGGAAATAAATGCTTCTCTGAAACCATAATCTGTGCATTAAACCAATCAACATTGTCTTCTGATTGAGTTACACTTCTGTCTCAATTACAGAGGAAGGAGTCACTGAAAAGTCATTAGATTTTTTAAAATCCTTTCAAATCATGTCAATTTTATACAAAACAAAAATCCTCTCTTTCTCTTGATTTCTTGGCATAAAGCACCATCATTTCAACAAGTGCTGAAATATCTGCTTTTACAATATTTCCCTAAAATGGGTTGCTTATTCCTCCAGTRGAAATTGAAAACATTGCTACTTGTACCCCATGATTGAGTTCTTTATCTCTTATCACTGCAAAAATGAGACCAATATGAATAAGSCCAGCTGTTAAACTACACTTTGAGAACTGAGGAAAAGGTTGTGATGAAAAGTCCAGGACATCAGGAATCTCACCAGATCAGTCTGCTTGTCAAACATGCCCTGCAGCTGACACTGGGAGGTCACAAGTGCTCCCAGCCCACTGTGCAGCACTTCTTCAGCATGAAGATTAACTCTTTTAGAAAATTGTTTTTCATTTACAAGAGTGCCTTCTACAACTGCAGGTCTAATTTCCGTACTTCAAAGAGCTCCCACTGAGGTGTTCACATGACACATCACCAGACTCATGCTGGTGTACAACACACACAGCAGCCATGCAGTGTGGAAGAGGATGTCTGTGAGCAGTGCTGACTTCTYCATGCACCCCTGGGTACCTATGGGGGATGACCCATGGCTGCAGCATTTGCCCTGGGTTTTCCAGGCCTGTCCCCCACAAATTAATATCCTTCAGCCAACAGTTGGGGTCAACTTCATGTTCTTTAGAGCATTTTGATACCAAATATCTCAGAGGAGTTCTGGTGTGTGTACGTATCTGTCAAAAGCAACTTGATGCCTTCATTGTTGAGGGCAAAACTAACCCACTCACTCTTCTGCCTCTCTCTTCACCACCTGCATTTTTGGGCAGTGACACATAAATACTGCTGTGCACAGGACCCATGCCTATTTTCCATCCACTTGAGACTGGATAGTTTGTCTTTGTCTGTATTCACCCATCAAAAACAAATAAAAACTCAACTAATCCATCCAACTAAGATGAGGTCACACCAAGTCTTAATTTCAGAGAGTGCAAACAGAGCCCTCTTAGCAGAGAGAAAAGAAGAAAATAGTGGCACACTTAACCCCCTCTGCTCTGTAAATAGTTTTGTTAGCTCTCAGCTATCACAAAAGCATATCCCACATTGCATATGGCAAATATTAACCAGATATTGAGTGCAGTTCTATTCAGAGGACAGTGAGTAGTGCATTAGGTACTCCAGGTTAGCTGTGCTTGGATGTGAGAGCCTATATTGACCTGTTAAAGATTGTGAAGGAGGAAGAGAATACTTTCAATGGTCTAGCAGGTCAGTGAGTGCTTAGTGCCACAGCTAAGAGCCCAAGGGGGATAATTAATTCCATTACTTTGAACGTTATCTCAGTTAAACAAACTGAAATGTGCAACTGAGTTTATTTTGGAAATGGTAAAAAATCATGCTGAAAGCAAACTTTGTGCATGAAGTGTCTATCATATCCAGGGAGCCTGAAATTATAGAATATACTTACACAGATTGTTCACTTTAATATGCTGCCAAACAGTGTGAAGGCCAAGTTGCAGATTAAATTTCCCTTTCTCTTCCCTGCCTATGATACAGTGATATGACCCAAATGATAATACATGAAGAAAAACTTCTTAAATTTGCCTACCCACATCGTTCATTTGCTTAACTTTGTGATTAATAATTTCAGTAATTAGTGAGTGCTCAACAAATAGGAATGTTGTGAAATCTGATCTTTTGGAACTGAGGTCCCAGAACATTCTTTTTCAGCGTGTAAGAGGATGTAGTACTGCCTGACCTTCAAAGTTAAAAGCCACTTAAGCAACAATCTTTGCATTTTGTTTCCAAAAAGCATAAAATTAGGTGTTCTTGTTGCACATACTTGTAGGGAGCTATACATTCCCTAAACAAAAAAAAAAAAAAAAAAAAAAAAAAGAGAGAGAGAGGGAGATAACTCCTTACTACCATTAGCTATTGCTGACAGACAATACTAGAGCTGTATCTGTTTTCTGTTCCTTAAGTTGGGCTAAGTAATTCATAGTGAGCATTTGTCTCTATTCAGGAGGGTGAAGGAAGAAGGATTAAGGGCTAAAAAAAGTTACATAGATGCATTTTGTTTCTCACCAAAGAAAAAAGGAGGCAAGACACTCTGCAATATTACCTGCATTTCTAGGGCCAAACTAGAACATCCACCCCTGAGAGTGGGGACAGTGTCTTGTTCTTGCAAGCAACTAAGCCTCTCACTGGGCTTTCTCAAATACATTTAGCAGAAGAAACTCTGTAAACACCAAATTTCCATAGGTATAACACCAGGTTGTGGGCAACCCACACTCCCACTAGTGTCCTGTATACCTTCCAGTTGTGCTAATTCTTATCTACCCTCTCATATCTGTGAGGACTATCTGGAGATGTACATTTTATTCATTTACAGGTTTATTCCGAAAAAGAGGACTCTTAAAGAGGTAGAATTTACCTCAGACTGGACTGCACCTTTTAAAAATAGTAGCCCTGCGTGTGGAAGTACACTCTTTCACTTGCTATGCAGAGGTCTCAAACCTACAACTTTGTCAGCTCCAGGCCCCACTTCTCCATTCCTAGATACAATATCTTTTCATGAGCTTGTTTAGGAACCTATTACTTATTCTATTACTGCTGCCCAGTTGCCTCCTGCTATAGCTCCCTGCCATAGCAAGAGGCAGACAGCAATGTAAAAGCAGCAATGTATCTCAGGAAGCAAGAGAAAATGAAGAAAAAACAGATTAAAAATATATCACCTAAAGCAGGAATTCAAAACAGAATTGAAAAAAATGTTATAAAAATGGTTTCACTTAAAGAAATTGTTTATCTTAATTTGCATGGATGGGAGCTACCTCTTAATTTGTAGGTGATGCAAAATCAGTTAACTATAAAGCACTTGTGGAAGACATTTAAAGTTCAGGGAGCAAAACAAGACATGCTGCTGTCAGAAGTGAGGCAAAGCTAGAGACTGGAGTCAATCAATCTGAAGTTTTTCATAAGATTACAAAGCAGTATATAGCTGTTATGTTGGACAATTTTCTCAACATTTCAGTCACAAGGGAGTACACATTTGAAGTTTGCCACTTCAGGACACAATGGCAACATGGAATAGCCAAGCCGAAATCCTGATGTAAGAGGAAGAGTTTTATTAATGTGAAACAGTCCAGAGACTTCTCCTGATTATAACAAGTACAATTAGAAGATCTTCTGCTGATGAATAAAATACTTCTTTCATTTCAAAACAAGCTACTATAAGGGAAACTGTGCACTGAGTAGACATTCATCCTCAATGTTTTGCTTTATTAAAAGCTCAACGTGAAAAAATCTAAAGAATTCCAATAAAATAATTTGGAAATCTTCAGGGATATCTTAAGCCATGCTTCAAACAAGACCCCAGGGCAAAAAAATTAGAAAACATTAAGATTGATGAGATAAGAGTGATCCTGCAATTATACAACACCTCAGGAGAGGTGCATGTTTCACAGAGCACAGTTGCAAGATCTATCGTTGCATCAAAGAGAACTGCATATAATAGCAAGACCAGAGAACCCCAAACAAAACTGAGAGCCATACAGGAAAAGTGGCAATGTGATAAAGCAGAGGAAATCCAGCTGTATGCTGATAAGCATGAAAGGGTTTCACGAGTCAACACGAAGAGGCCCTGCTCCGGTGGCTCCGGTCTAATAATGAGCAAATTGCTCGCAACTTTCGGTCCTCTGTAGGACAACTGGAAGAAAAGGCTGGAAGGCTCTTGTTTGCTGCAGCTTGTGTTTGCACTGCCCACACACAGCCCAGTTGCTAAATATTCACCTCAAAGTCTCTGCCGTGTTTCAGAGGGTTGTAAGAACTTTGATATTACTATTTGTTTCAACAAGATGAAAGTCGTGTCCCGAGCTGCCCCTGCTAAGCTGCAAGAGCCTCTGGCATTGCTGTTGATGGATAATCACAGTGTGCAATGTGGAAAGACAAGCAAACCCAAAGTTAAAGGGAGCCACCACCTTCAAAGAAATGGCATTTCTATCTTCAGCTCAAATACTTACTGTGGGTGAAAGGCATGAAGGTTGCCAATCAATTTTACTAGCATTTAAAGAGATACAGAGATTATTGTTCATACTTTTTGAGTTATTTTATCTCTGACACATGTTAAAATTTGTGATTAGTCTTAGGACTGYGAGCTGGCAGCAAAGTGCATTAACTTTCAATAGCTAAAAGATAGATCTAAAATTCAAAGTGGAAATAAATGGAGTCAATTATGCATTGGAAAAAGACATTAAGGGAAGTGGTAAATTTGTCATATCTTTGGTCTCTAAATCATTGTTTAATAACTTCCTAAAAGAGGTGTTGCAATTTAACAAAAACTTTCTGGATTCACTAATGGAATTATGCGATGATGTTCCTCGGTCTGTGAAAGCTTAAAAGAAAACAACTTGTTGGCTAGTAAAAGTGTTTCCAAACTCAAATTTAAATGTTTCCACTGAGTGAAACCTTCTGCCCACCCACATCCCACAGAAGTTCTCAGAACTGCATCAAAATGAAGCTTACATTGCACGGAGGTCTTCTGCTGGCCCTCTGCAGYAGGGAGCAATGGATCCTGATCCATCAGGGAAGGCAGAAGTCAGAACTGGCAGCTACTAATCGCAAGCACACATGCACCTAGCCCRGCTTTAGTGTGTGCACATGGAAGTCTGCTTCATTACATCACTCTCTGGAAGCACAAAAGGGATATTGCTTTGACTCTGAGTCACCGGGGTAAGCAAAATCTCGACTTTATAAAATGATACCTCTTCCGTACAGAGGMATGTTTTCCATATGCTGTGGGATTAAAACTACAGCATCATATAACAGAGAGTCATTTGGATAGATACATTCTGCAAAAAACCTTCTTTCTATGAAGAGCTACATAAAAAAATTAAAGAGAGAGAGACCTTTTGGTCTATATTCAACCATTAATGCCCTGAAATAAAACCTTAACTTCTTTTGGCAACTTCAAATTTTTCTGATGAGTGATGGAAAAAAAGTACTTATTTTTAAGGAATACTCATACTTTTACAACTAAGGCCAAAAATAAATATTGTGTTGATTTAATTTAAGCATCTCCTTATCAACAATATGCCCCCACACCCCTTCCCCATAATACCATAGAATAATCCATGATATATTTACAGGAGATAAAATATTAGTGTTGAATGACAAGACATGTCTCAACAAGAAAATTTTGCTGTTTAGAAATGTAAATCTGGTAAAGCAGCTACCTAATTTTTACACTTGGTATTCCTCCTCATCATCCTTTAGCTTCTGAATGCTCCACCATTGCCTCACAAGTCAAAAAGCCCACTGCTACTGGCTGCATTCTCCATRTGCAATGCAGGGTGCAACCACACCATTCCCTAAATTCTAAATTGTTCTCATCAATACACTGTAAAATCTGGATTCCTTAAATCRTTCATTTTATAACTTAAATCGAGGGCTCAAAAAGCTCTTTTTATAAATTTGCCACTATGCTTTTGAAAAAAAAAAAAAGTTACAAATTCCCAGTTTTACAGTGGTATTATGAATGCTAATAACAATCTACCCCTGATATCTATGTCAGGATCATAGCAGTTCCTTTTAGCCACTACCAGAACTTTTTTCAGAATCATTGTTCCCTAGTATAATCTCACATCATATAAAAATGACCTAATTTCTCTACTGCTAGACATAAAACTTCATCAAATAAAAGCACTTCCAAGGCATGCAGTAGCATTATTAATTAGCATTCATCAGAGAGCAGATTTCTGCAAGACATTCCTCCATATTAAAACCTCCTTGGTCATTCAGAATTCTTTATCTTCCTTTATTTTGCTTACAATTTATTGTTTGAAATTCAATGCTMGTCCTATGCCCTTCTTGCMTTACTCCTTCATTATCTTTCCTTTRGAAGAGTTCTGCCATTCCAGGCATCTCAGGACACAGGAACAGGTGAATATCACCAACATATTTTACAGCTCCATAAACTAAGAAACACAGCTGCTTGCTCGGGGGTTTTACACATAAGAAGATAAAATGAGATTTAAGGCAGAAAGAGATCCTTGTCATAAAATTGTGAATACAACCCCAGTTTCCAGATTCCCTTCCTCCAAGCGAATGCAAAAAAAAAAAAAGAGTATAAGATTTGAGGCTAAACTGCGCTCACTTTGCATTAAGATTCAAATATCTCTCCAAACCAGAGTATTTCAAATTTGCAACACAGAAGTATTAGAATGCCATAATTTCTCTATGTACACTCAAATTACCCTGTATTCAAGTAGGATAGAGTTTCTCTRGTCCTGTCTGTTGTTCAACATGATGTCATGTTTTGCAAAATTATGCTTCTTCATGTTTTTCTTAAATTAAAAAAAAAAAAAAATCAAACCAAGAACATTTAAAGTCCCAAACTGACAGGAGTTGAGAAGGGAGAACATGTTTGTGCAGAGAGAAGCTCATTCCTCTTGACTGATTTTTGTTAATATTCATCACAGTGCTTGTGAATTTGCTCACAGCTTAAAAAAATGTATCATAAAATACTCTAAGTCTCCTAAAACTCTTTAAAAATACTATAAGACATGAAAAATCAGGGRTTTAAGAAGATTTCAGTAACAATGTGGGAAGGAGAGCTAGAGTCAGCATCAGTAAGATGATGCTTATTGCCTCCACCTCACTGGTGGTTCACCTTGTGGGGGAGGTTCTGGTTGCTGAGTGAAAGAAGTAAATATCTTGTTTGGTTCATCTCCTGTGGGCTTCATACAAACATTGGGAAGGGAAACTTGAAGAAGCAGAGCTCTGAGTGAAGCAGGAAGTTTGGCAGGCCACCCCGAGGTGGCTGCAGCTCTCCAAGTGGCTCATGACAGGCATGATTAATGTAAGTGGAGAGCTAAAAAGCTAAAGCTGTTTGCTTGAAAGGACAATACATTAGAGACTTCCTGGCTTCTAATGGGTCCTTATCCACTCCTGTAGTGTACCTTCTGGAGCAGTCATTAGCCCTGGAAGAATGTGCCCTGTCATTCCCAGCAGCCTATGGCACATGGAGGTCTGCATTTCACCTGCAAGAGAGGGCATGCAGAGTGAGCTGAGGAAACCAAAGGGACGGGAGGGACAAGTGAAAAGAGGACATGACATGTGGAAATTTGAGGGCAGCTGTTTGCACATTTTACACATTCTGGGGATACATTTCATAAATTAAAAGCAGCTTGTGTGCAAGTTTTCCTCATCAGCATAACCCACAAGTGTGACAGTGACTCAAGAAATGTCATCCCAGTGTCAGTGTTTCTATCAGCAGCAGGCGTTTGCTAGTACAGACCTCCTTGCCTGCTTATAACCATCAGAAAAGACATAATCCAAGGTTCATTTTAGACTGAAGATAATGCCCAACTAATACACTGACTCCAAACAGCCTTGGAATTTGGCTAAGTGTCAGCTCAGCTCTGAACACCCAGTTGCTAAGTGCATATTCTCATTGGAAACTTTTAAGGGCTTCTGTAGGTGTTTGGTGCCCTGTAGTTGGCATCATTTCAGTGGTTACTGAAAATACAATGAAGGTAATAAGAAATATTGCTGCCTGAAGACCACACAGCTCATACCAGGTGGGCTGTGCAACACAAGATCATTTCACAGCAGAGAGCAGAAACTTCATTTCAGCCTTTAGGTGTGGGACTTGAGAGGAGCTGTGATGTGCATATATGCAGTGGAATTTGGGTTTGCAGTACAAAGCCCAAAGATGGTCAAAGTGTCAGTCAGCAGCACCAAGCAGTTCTGTCTGCAGGTTCCTAATCTCCCACCTTTTGAATGTTTTATCCTTCCCCAGGCTGCCATTCTCCCAGTTCAGCCCAAAAAGTAGTTGGAGCCAGCAACTATAAAGCCAGTGAACCATCACTGTCAAGTGATAAAGCTTTACAGTGAGCCATCATTGTAAAGACAGAGTGRTGAAATTGTTCTTATTAAAACAGCTCTCTCTTACAAACACACTWAAAAAAAAAATAATAAAAAAGGAGGTTTACTGGACAACCACTTACAGACTACTGGCAACCAACAGGGTAGCAAATGGTGGTGAGGTGAGGGTGGGAGCAAGTTGTCAAAACTTCCTCTCTACCAGCACCGTCAGCAAAGCAAATAAAGTCCTGAATTTAAACCCTAAATCTTCTAGAGCATGATCTGACTGACACTTAGAAAAGCTRGTCTATGCTTAAGTGCCTGAATAAAAGAGACCTTAATCTCTTTCTCTTTTAGTTGTGACTTGGAATAATAAAAACATTTTAGACAGAATCATGATTGTTATGTTGATGATGTCCCTTCAAGTATTTACAGAAGTTGTGCCAAGATACCACAAGAAAGGCCGAGCATAAAGTATTTCCAGCACATCAAAAAGCAGGAAGCATGGGAAATCTTGCCACTAGAAAAGCCTGATCTCATGGGATTTCCAGCTCAGTTGCTTAACTCTTGCTGTCCCAGCAGCTCAGAAAGTAGATTTGCCTCAAATCTGCAATCTCAGTGATTCACAGTAAAGCTGACGGAGAAGTGGTGGAAACCACRATGTTGAGAGAAAGCTTAAGTGAGTCTTTCCACTGGTTGAGCTCAAGGAAAGCCACAGATATAGTTGTTTAATTCAGCTGCCAATGTGACTTGCTCTCTCACAAACTGGGGCTTGGGTAATTCAATCTTTACAGCTTGATGAGGGTGTGCATTTTGCTGYGCTCGATGGTCTGTATGCCAGGGGAAGAGGCCAGTGCAGGCCTGGATGGCAAGCAAACAAAACTACATACAAAAGTGCCTGYGTTATGTCACACAAACCACATCATATAGGAACTACTTCCACGTCTGCTTTTGGAGATTCTGGGAGAACTGGCAGTGCCTCCGAGCCATCTACATGGGGTAAAGCAGCCACTACAGCTTCCTTGGGACAAGCCCTGCAACAGGGCAAGGAAAGAGACAGAGGGCAGCAATTTCCACTTTGCAGGGTTTGCATCAATTAAATCTTCCATTTAAACAGCAGGTTATAATCTGTAGATAGTTTGTAGAAAGAATATATCAGCTGCTGGGAGTAATGATGTCTTTTAGCAGCTTAGTTGACAGCCTGGTAAACCAGCTACAAGCTCCTGACAGATCAGGAACATCTGAGYTCCCATGGGACCTTGTCTCTCCTGACCTCCACCTGCCTTGCTGATGGGGAAATCCTGCAGCAGACTTCTGATCCACTACATGCCTAGCAGTAAACAGGGACTGCTTCAACCTGGCTGAGAAGTCTCCAAAGCTTTCAGATGCCCTTGGGAACCTTGGCTAGCAACACAAGGGAAAGGAGCCTTTCTCGTACAAAATACCTTGTATCAAAACAAAACTATGCAAACAGCATGTCCACTTTAATGGCTGTGTGCTGGCCTCCTACCTTCCACCCTCCAATCTACAGCTGCAAGGTGGAGCTGCAAACCCCACCTGTCAATTCTCTCCATGCTTCAGCAGGAACTTCCTTAGAAGGCTGTAAATTTTCTGTTTCGCAAAACAAAGAGGGCTATTTGCATTACCTTAGATAGGCAACTAAGTAATTTAATTTGTTTTGGGAAATCAGACCCTTACACAGCAGGTCTTTAATTTCAGTTCAACCTTTTAGGGTTGACTTACAAGAAAAGTGAATTCCAGTGCTCTCACATCCCTTTTCTCCTGCTCTTCCTCACTGCAATGGGCAGCAGCATGGGGAGCAGAGCTGTTGAGCACCTCAGATGCAGGTATCACCACCAGCACAGAAATCAGTAAATTCTCAGGCCATGAATACACAGACAGATCTCGGGGAAGCATCCCTGGAATAAGGGGTAATGGAAATGAGTTAAGATTTTCCTTTCTACATGATCTCAGCTAATGCACACAGGGAGAAGAAGAAACCTCTCATACTTGCATATACCTCTCAAACTTCTGAATGGTCTGTAAGGCAGATGCCCTTTATTGACATGAAAAAGGCACTGGTCTGTTTTCATTTCTCCAAATATTCTTCCTGTCTCTGCTTTCTACTGTGGTTGGGCTGTCTTTGGTTAGTTGACCAATCTGAAGCATTCACATAAATATTGTCAGGCTTGTAATTTTTTACCTCAGCTTCTGCAGACCTCTCACTTTTTTGTTACCCATAAATCTGGTCATCAGTTCTTATGATATCTTAAAGGCATCTTATGAGGTCTTAAATATTTTTTAAGTCTTTAACTCACATCATATATTTGTCTTTGACAAAAACTCCATGTGACTGATGGACCTGTGTCAGAATGGAAAGGAAAACTATTGAATTAATGAAGAAAAAGTAATAACCAGAGGTTTTTGCTAACATTTCAGAGCCTATTCAGGTTATTGCTTCAGCCATCAAAATAATCCCTAGATAAGGTAAATCCTGAGACTGAGATATCTGTTTTATGGACATRATAAGAAAGTAAACCTAACTACATGGGTTCAACATCTTAATGAAGCTGCATCTATTGAAATTGAGGTCTGAGCTGGATAATCTGTGAATGGCTGAATAAAACAGTGTCCAAGAGGTTTACAGCAAAAGGTTAGTAGAACATGCAGACTCAAGCTGCTGAACATCTGAGGTGATTAAAAGTCTGTGTTGAGGGGGAAGCCATCTCCAGATCACATAGTTTAACAGACCCATTTAGGAGCAATGAGGGAATGAGTTACACAGACTGCAAGGTGAGGGGATGGACAACAAAGGAGTAGGCTATAGGAATGCAGGGAATAGTTCTCTCTTAACCTGGAGCAGAGCAAAGGCACACTGCTGTGYCTTTAGACACAGCCCCTTCAAGAGACAAGCTGGTGTAATCTGGCATGCTCCAGAGCAAGGGCAGGACTAATCCTCTTTCAGCTTGACTCAGTCTCACTGCAGACTTAGCTGCTGAAAGACAATTTATTGAATGGCTGTAATGTCACCAAGTATCCCAGCCCCAAGGCTCAATGGGTTTAAAATAAACTGAAGCAAGCTGCTCCTAAATCAAACTAAGCATTCACACCACATTAAGATTTGTTTGAAGTTAAACGTGTCAGAAGAGCCCCATGTTTTCAGCTAACAAAGATGCCCTATAAGAATACAGTAGATTTTTGCTGTGCATTGAGTAGTATGGTACTCAAGACACTGCTTGGGTGTAGGCATGTACATGCTGATATGTAGGTACAAAGACTTGTGTACTAATGTCTTTATGTGTTTGATAATTGCCTTAATTTTTGCCTTGCTGAGGATTATTTTAATTAATATGGAGAAGTCTTAATTAAAGCACATGCAGGGCAAAACAGACTAAGCCAAGAAAAAGTTTCTTCCYTGCCTGATAGAGAACTTCTACCACAAGACTCTCTGGTCAAAGAGGACACCCCCAAAATGCCATCATGTATCAAAACCACATGCTCTTCTCAGAGAAGAGCATAGTCTCATGAGAATAAAACTCCAGAATAGTACATTGAAAATTGCATGACCTTAATATTCACAGAGATACAGCTGGGCATAAGCATCATACTTTCAGCAGAAATTTTCAAGMCATTCAAGGCAGGATTTTGCCATGAAACTGAGAACACAGCACAAACCATTATTAGGTCTTGTTGAATGCTAATGTACATTTTCCAAGAGTAAAAAGTGACCAGAAAGTCTGGAAAGAAAGTATTGGTAGTGAGAACATAAAACACACAGCACAAAAATGCATTTGATGTGAGGGACAGAAGGTTAAGTCAATCTTACTGCAGTTAGAAAAGGGATAAGAGATACCACAGGCACTTGGGGAAAGTAGAAATCATAAGAAATCATCAAATCACAGGACTTGATCAAATCAAATCATCAAATCAAGGCTACTTGATTCCTTGAATAATCATCAGGATCCTTTTCAGTTTCTGAAGCAGCGTAAAGGAAGAGGCAGATAAGATGATGTCAATGTCTGTAATTAAGTGAGGATTCCGTCATCCGCAAAAACAAAAGCATTTTTCAYCCATTTAAAAGTGAGCTCAATAGCACCTGAGCCACCTGAGCAGTGCCAAAACCCTGAAATAACAAATTCCTCAGTACTTTACATGCACATAAAATAGACCCTATATGTGTATGCACCTGCGCATGCTACAGAGGCAAGGAATTTTACCAGGGTTTTCCAGGCATAGGCAGCAGAAGTATGGAAATGGTAAACTGACTTCTTGGAAAGAAACACCTACACTCAGTACATACAGTAAGGATTACCAAATTATTCCATTATTACTTTTGCTTATCCATATCAGATTACTTAAGTGTACAGTCAATGTCTAAAAGACACTTTGAGACTGACGAGCCTCTCTTGTTGCTTCAGCTCTACACAGTGCTCCTTGTTAATAAAATAGTGGTGGATAAATGCATAAATATAARCAGCAAGTTTTCCTTCCTATCTTTATTTTCAGCTATTTATTTTGATTAAAATATTGCTATCCTATCTTTCCTGCTTCAGCAGCAGTTCTTGTTGGATTGAACCTCCTGGCTCCCACTTAAGCTATCAGAATAGTTAAGCTACGGATTTTCTATGCCTAGCAGTACTATGGAAAGCCCTAGAAATGTTCTCCCCAGCCAAAGATAAGGGGGAATATATGCTTCAAATATATGATGGGCATGTCAGTAGCCTTTATGACAGCATCAGAGAGAGCAAAGATGCAATTTGCCCTGCCAGCATGTTATTTYGCAGCCAGAGAAATGGAGCACACAAAGAGGTTTAAGAGAAGTTCCTGAAAGGACTCAAACCTCAGGGACCCAGGTTCACAGGCTAGAAAAATGGGGCTGGCTCGTTGTTTACAGGGTGCACACAGCTSCAGAGGAGGGAGCAAAGCAGTTGTCTGTGTTTTTCAGACAGACCAGGGCTACTCAGACTTGGCCAGCATTGACAGATTCAACTGCTCTTTCCCTTGAGCCCAGAAATAATAATGGTCTGTTTCCCTTTTTTTAATGTCCTTTCAACCGTGCTGCTATTTTTATGCTTCACTTGCTAGCACATGGATCCATCACTGTAGGACCTGATTTACAACCTGTATTCCAGACACTGCTGCTAGCAAGGGGGGGAGAGGGACAAGTGTGTTTAAACACTCATTGTGCAGTGTCTCGATTTGGCTCCAGGAGATATTTGGAAATATAAGGCAAAGGAAAGAGGCTGGATCCTCTATCATTTATACTAATTAACTCCTGAGCAGTGAATCAGCCTGACTGTTTCCATAGAGTGAGCCCAAGACTTTCGGCCCTTGTCAGTGAGTTCCTCCTAAAAAGGCTGTTTTGTTTCCCAGGATGTATAGCACAATCCCCCAACTCATTATGGATGGCTTTTCTAGATTAAAAGGAAGAAAGGATTGTTTTATTGGAGAAAACTAAACAAATCTGACATCCCACACCATTTATTGACCCCATCTGAGAAGCCTTTAGTTTAAAGCCAACCCATGACCTTCATCTCCCTTGACACATGGCACACAAGCAATAATACTTGTTTTGATGACTGAGAACTGATTTTAGGTGTATCCACATAAATCCCATTCCTGTTAGAGTYCATTTAAGAGAAGATACAGAAGACAGACTTTCCCCTAAGGAGGAAAGAGTGGCAGAGACAACGTGTGATGAACTGGCTGCAGCTCCTATTTCCAACCTCACATGTGCCACCTGGGGAGGAGGGATAGACAACTGGGGGAGAAGTTGAGCCTGAGAAGAAGAGGGGGGTGCAATGAAGGTGTTATAAGGTTTATTTTTTACTTCTCATTATCCTACCCTGATCTCATATCTAATAAATTAAATTAATTTAAATAAAAAAATTTTATTTTAAATTTATTTATTTAAATGATGTTAAATTAATAATAATTTAAATCAATTAATAAATAAAATAAATTATTTTATTTATTAATTGAAATTTAATAAATAAATTTCAATTAATAAATAAAATAAATTTTAGATTCATAAATAAAAATATAAATTTATTTTAAATTATTAATTTAAATTATTTATAATTAAATAATATTATTTAAGTAATAAATTAAATTAATTTCCCCGATTCAAACCTGTTTTGCCTATGACATTATTTGCTGAGTGATTTCTCCCTGTTATTATCTCAACCCACGAGCTTTTAGCTATATTTTCTTCCCTGTCCAGCTGAGGTGGGCAGTGCTAGAGCAGCTCTGGTGGGCACTCAGCATCTAGCCACAGTCAAACCACCACACCAACCTAAAATTAATTTAAATACATGTGAATTTTTATATTCTCTTCTGCGCATCTTGGCTTGGATTTATGAAACAGTGATGGGCAATGCAACTGATGCACACAGCTGATGTAGCATGTACCCTCCATTTAGTCTCTGCATATTGGGAGGACTGTGAGCCATTGCACAAATATACCAACCCCAGCATGCTTATATACTTTTCAGCATATGTATATATGTTCCAGACAGTGTTACTACTACGAGGAGTTTTACCTACAAAAATTGAGACAGCGACTATAATCCTAAACAATCTCAAGTAATCTTGAATGAAACCAAACCAACCTTTCTTAAGGTTTATTGCTAGTTCATCAGGTTTTGCAGTAAYATTTGATGTTAAATACAGGTTGACAACCATTGCTTTGCACCTTATTCCATGGGAATTTTCCTTTTTTTTGGCCACTGAATCATCACAGTAAAGGCCAGATCTGCAAGGGTCCTTAGGTACCTGGTGCCCACTCAGTGGGAGTTTAGCAGAGCTTTTGTGGATGTGATAATCACCATTTTGGACTTGAAAAACACCTTTTCACACATTAGCCAGGCAGGGATTTGACTTGCAAATCCTAAACCTGGATTTATGGTGTTTACAAGAGGGTTTTACTTCCCTRTCAGAGCTGCTGCTGAGGGCCCACCAGCCCATTTAACATCAGTGTYCTTATCAGCTCTTGGAGCTCAAGACAAGGTCGGAACCAAGTGCAACACAGCAGGGAAGCCCAGCTTTGTCTCTCAGGGAGGAGTTGTGGCAAGGTGCAGGAACAAAGGGCAGCTCTCCTGCCCCAGGGAGGAGAAGAGGCTGACCAACAAACTCCTGTAAAGTATCATATCCCAAAGTGTGAGAAAGGTTCCTGTGCTGCACGGCAGCTAGCAGTGTAACAAAAGAACCGCCCTATATTGCACATTCCTCTCCATCAATTGTCCCCCCCATGTGGCCTCACCTACAACTCTCTCAGTCAAGTGAAAGAAAGATGCTGCACGTGTCTGTGCCAGCACCCATTGCACAGCTGACAGGTCGCTCACAATGCAAGCCAAGAACAAAATAAAAATAAAACTTCATTGTACTCTGTAAAGCCTCTCACCAGCAGCACTTCACCTTAACTAAACATCAAAAACAAATATAACAAAAATTGTTTTCAGACTAGAATGCAACCAATCAGTAGCACTGCTCCTTCAAACAGGCTAGGCACTGGTTACAACCCTTGGGAATACCTCTGCAATGGGTCAACCAACAAATACCTCTCTATGCTTCCCCACACTCCCTGGAAGAAACAATGTGAGAAAAATGGGCTTACCAGGTTTTCTTCTGACTTTTCTGATGTAGAGGTGACAGATTGTGGAAGATAATGCAGCAAGATGTGGATGGTTCATTCAGTCTCTTGACTCCATCTCTGCCCAGAAGGGGAAAGCTCTTTGCCTTTACACTGARAGGTTTTTTATAGTCCCATGAGCTGTACATACCCATGCCTGGATAATGACGTTGCTCCTGGAAGGATATTTTAAGACAAAATAACAAGAGTCAGCTTTGGTAAGATTTAATTTGGGCCTAGTCCTTGCAGAAACAGAGAAAGTAAGCAAAGAATCTCCTCTGTCACAGAGAAGCACAAACCAAATGCCTCCCTATGGGGCTAACAGGTATTCGGAGGTGACGTTTGAGTGATGGAGCTGCATGGCCCCTTAGCTCCCTGCACACACAAAAGTTGGTTACAGGGAGCAACAATTYCCTCAACTCTGAACTATTTTATAGATGTGGGAGAGACTTTTGGGGTACTGGAAGCTGAATGACTACAAAGCAGAGTGACTCGACCACTTTCATTGCTGTGATTTGACTAATTCCAGTAACAAATCTGCCCTCACACACTGCTACATTGTGCTACTGTGGTCTGTACATATCCCTGCCAAAAATGCTGAGGCTGCTGCTRAGAACTCTAAGAAGAATTTTTCTTCTTTTGTTCTTGTCTTGATGAGCTCCATGGAAAATGATGTGCTTCTAAGCTGTTTCCAGTGCTGGCCTGTATCCAGCAAGTGGTCTTCATCCCTGAGCATTAGCAGCTCCTTAGAATGGATTAGATAGAATTCTTGGCAGATGCCAAACTTTCTGGAACAGAAAAGTGACATTTGAAGTATTGATAAAAGATTGATATGTTTTACTGAGACACAGGTTTCAATTAATAGGAACAGATCTGGGAATAGATTGTTTCAGATTTGAGGGTGAAGTCACTTTTTAAATTGGAAATCAAGGAAGAAAGCAAGGAAACTGGAGGAGCAAACTCTTGGTGAAATGAAAAGTATCAGTTGTTTCCAAATTCCTGGGAGTTCACATTTCTGGACACCTGATAAAAATCAGAAGCAAAAAATGTATGTTCCTGGAAACAAAATCTGGTTTTGCACTCATATGATTCTCTCTATACTCCTTCCCATTTGTTGTTCCTTCTGCAGATCCCCAGAGCTACAGGAGTCCACTCATGGGAACCCAGCCACAAGTGACACCAGGCTGCTACACCTACCCACAGTGACCCAAAAATGGAGCTGATCTTAGAGCAAGGGAGAAATTTGCCTCTCAGAGGGGAGAATCCACCCAGGAGCAGTCCCAGCAAGGGCCCCGACACTCAGGTCTCTGGGGAGAGAAATCCTCTCCCTACCACGGAGACCATGGGGCCTGTGAGACCACAGAAAGTCTCTGGCAGCATATTCAGAAGAGGGGAAAATTTTCACCGCACTATGGTTCTGGCCACAATTATTTCACTCTCAAGTGAGGTTAATATTATTTTTTATTATTGTTTTAGGAGACTCTGTTTCATTAGAAGCGGGAAGTCAGTGTATACAAACACTCATGTAGTAGAAAAATCAATAAACAGCCTTCTCTATTATAATAATAAAAACAATGAAAAAGACTTTTGAAATCTTGCGCTGTAAGAATAAGAATAAATAGTGCTCTAGTGAGTGAGTTCCTGTTTCTAATTAGACTTGGACAACATGCCTCATTGGGCAATGAGGCCATTGTCTTCTCCTCAGAAGTAGGAACACGATGCTTCTCAAGTGGTTTTAAGCTGATGCAGCGGTGATAAGGTTGAAACAGGGACATGTGTGTCCCCAGCATTGCTGCCCTGAAGGCAGGAATTTTCTTAATAATACCCCTGCCCAGAAACAGTCTTGCAAATTTCACAGTTGTTGAGCACAAAATGGAATATGCTTTTTTGTTTGTGTTTRTGAAAAGGTATTTAGTGATTGCCAGAAAGTTATGGGACTCTGGTCAACAAAGATTTTGGCCATCAAAGTGGYAATTAGAGCTGATCATGAGATTTCTGACGGCACATCATTGCACTGGAAAACACTAATTTGTGAGAGCCAGCAAATTTCATGTTCAAACATAAAATATTTCAATTAAGCAACATCCAACCACACRTAGTTTTCCACTGGAAAACTGCTTGGCTTCCTGCCAGTGAACCTGGTGGTCTGCTTGGGACACAGGGACTGTGGGCTTGCTGCTTCCAAGCAGGCAGTCTGATAGTGCTAGGAGACCTGGCTGAAGTCAGCAGTCCCAAAGTACAGGCTCCCATCCCCAGCCTTGGCTCATCGTGCTGCTCCCTAAGAACCAGCAGCAAGGCTGGAAAGAAGCATATTCTGGGGAGAGTATTTTATTTTGGAAATACTATGCGTCATTGTTTCCTATTCCTATTTTTTTTCCCTATAAACTTCTCTTTYGTGGGTAATTTCAAAATAACTGGGTTCATTCCAAATCAGAACAAAACCAAATGTCAGAATTTCCCATGAACCAGGAATCTGACAGTTTGGCCAGTCTTTCTGGCAATAATCCAGAAAATTTTCAATAAAATTGGATGTGCTGCTTGATGGCAAGGAGCAGTTGGATTTTCTATACAACTCTGAGTGCTTCTCAAAGAACTTTCCTGTCAGAAGTAAACTGTGATTTTGCTTTCAGCTGCCACCAGTAGGTGAAGGCGCAAGCAGTACCTGGACCAGGACTCCTCTCCAAAGGGAGTGTCCACACTGCTTGGTCCTGCTGAGTCCTGCCCTGCTCAGCCCTCAACACAGTGTGGGAATGGGGGAGAAGCACATGCCAGGCTCTCAGTCTGTATCTGGTTTAGCAATATTATAAAATGACAAGCTCTCAGAATAAAATAAGCCCAAGCAGAGCTGATATACATCTAATGAGAAATAGGGTGATTTGTGTTAAGTGTCCTTCACTTACTGTTTTTTTTACAGACCTTTTGAAGTAAAAGAGAATTGGTTTGGGAGGGAGAACACAAACTGTCAGCAGTTTAACTTATGACCATGGAGAAATTAGGATGGCAGCAGTAACTTCGCTTTATATCAAGCAAACCTGGTTTCAAAACCCATCCTGACCGGATCTGCAGTCTTCAGTGCTTTTTATGTCCACACAGCACCGGGCAAGATTCAGTGGAGATCTGAGCATGGCTCAAAGCCCCCAGAGGAAAGGCCAAACTCCAGGTTTGAAATGGGTTGTTCAGAGAGCACGTGATTTTTCTAAGCTGCCACCACTGCCAAGGACTCTATCCTGCCCTGCCCAGCCCTGGTTAGGATCCCGCTGATAGCMACAGGGATGCTACACTGCATATCACAAGCATACAGACACTGCCAAAGCTGCTAATGGAGATTTCTCTGCAAGGAAGAGTGGCTCAGTCTGAGGTGGACTTGGTGATTTCCAAAGAGCTCCATCATGGCATACACTGGGAAGATCAGCAGCTGAGGTGAAAGGGCTTCATGTTGATACCTGAAACTGTGAGCTGTGGACTATGTAAGGTGCAAACCAACCTAGTTTAGTGTGAAAATTGTCTGGTTATTATTTACTCACATGTGTTTAGGACAGACTGTATTCCGATACTCCTGTATTTCACCACTTCCCAGGACTAGACACTTAGGAATTCTACCAATTTAGGAGGTGAGGGAAAAAAGAACAAGAGAAAAGTACCAGAAGACAGCACCCAACCATTTCTTTCCAGCAAGATAATTTGCCTTTAAATTAATGTAAGGCTCAGTCCAAAGAAAAACAGATTTAAAAAAAACAGTACTCTAATTTTGCTTACAATCACTTCAGTCCRGTGGTGTAATGAGGGCTACACAGGATTTCTGCTTCACAGGCAACAGAATCCAGCTGAACTGATATGTAAACTTGSTTTCGTAGATGGCCTGCAAGGACCAGAAATTATTGGTGGCTATCCAAAACTCTACTGTCGTCAAACTCAAAGCATGGAGAAAGCATTACAACCTCTGTGTGACTGTGCTGTAGCAATCACTAAGGCCTTTTGTAAGTTTGCTTCAAAATACTTCAGGGCTTACCATGGATACTGCAGCAAAAGAACACYTGCTACAATGCTTTATTTTGTTCCCAGAGAAGTCATTCTCAAGGAGCAAGAACATCAGAAAAAGCAATGTGCTCCTGGGGCTGGCCACCAAGATCTGCTCTCTAGAGCAAGGATGACAGGGGATAGAGTCCCTAGAGCCATGCTTTTTGGGAAACAGCAGATGAGAGAGGAGACTTGTTGTTTCCTCACTGTGAGGCAGGCAGATGCATGGGGCTACTTTCTTTACCACTTTCTACACTCTTACAGAGATAAGAAAGGAGAGTTCTCTCTGCTTGATAGTTATCCCTTTCCTGAAATCCAAATAAAGGAAAGATGCCCTGTTTCCTAGACAAACCCCTGAAAAGGTATCATGCCATGATCAAAAAAAAAAAAAAAAAACTGGACTTGCTAATCCTTCTAGCCTATTGACCTCCAAATTCTGGTTTGAATCCCAGTTCATGGGTGGGATTCTGCAAGTCACAGGCAGGCATCAGGAAGAAAGGTTGATGTCTGTGCATCTCTGCCATTCTCCTCTGTCTCACTGCACAAGGCGCCTATCATTATGAGCTTTATTCAGTTTGGGGAGTTTATAAACCATGTATTACCATCTTTCAAACAGCAAGCAAGTAGAGATTCTGCCAGCTGGTAAATGCCCTGGCAAAAACAAAAGACATCTGGAGAAAGGCAGCTCCCAGATAAATAAYACATATAGGAAAATATTATCTACCAATTTCTAGTTTTAAGCCTGGAAATCAAAAACTCTCAGTCCTGCATTGCTAGGACAAACAGTTGAGAGGTGCTTGGCAACAGCCTGGCAGGGGATTCATCTGAGGGTGGCCATCCGCGTGGGTGTTGTACACAAGGTTTGTATTTCACTTTCCTCTATTAATAAGGTTAATAAGTAGAACCATGTGCTGTGCTTGTGTGTGACACACTAGGCATGTTTAATGCAATGCAGAATCTAATAAGTCCATGCTTTAGAAGAGTTTAAAAAAAAAAATGCTGTCCACGAAGGTAACTCTCTTGAAGCAAACAGAAAATAGACTGAGGCCAGCAGATCGACTAAAATTCCTCCATTTTTCTGCTCATGCCCTCAAGCTAGTAACATGAACCTCAGACAACAAGATGTCAAACATTCATCTTTATCATTGATGTAGCTGATTGGTGTCAGATGACAGCATTGATTTCATCAAAGCATCAGCCATGGAGCCTGGTACCTGTTACTGCTGATTGGGAAAGCTGTGCAAAGGAGATCAAAAAGACAATGGAAAAGCACWGAGAAAGAAAAAAGGACAAAAAACCATCAAAATTGTTATCTGTCCTCTCAAGGAATACTGTCTCCTTCTCACAGCTCTGTCACAATGAGCAAGCAAAAAGAGGTACAATACAACCCAGTAAGTAAACAGCTTGAACAATTCAGCCTTGCCATAAGCCTTCAATTTACATCTTGAGCTTCTGCTATAAAAAGGGGTATAAATGAGACCTAAACACACATTAGGATCTACTAACTCACAATTTAAAWGATAATTCCCCTCCACAGAATAAGTTGGATCAGATTTGCTATACACGCTTTCTTCCAGCGAGAGAGTTTCTGTATTGTGCATGTGACTTTCCRTTGGTGTGCCAGACTAATCTCCAAAGCAGATCATGTGCAATTTCAGATGCATTCCCAGAAATCTATCCTATATTCCTTATGTTCAATAGCTGCTGCTGTTGGTGSCAGTGGTCCTTTGTTCCTTCAAAATTTGTGTCGTGCTCTTTCCTGACACACGGGTTCATCTTTTCAAAGGCCTGATGATTTCACATTAAAAAGGTTTTATCAGATCAATATGAGTGCCAGCAGTGGTACGTAATTTTTCTTACAGCCACAGCTGTGGATGGTTATTTCACAGGTCATTTGGCATGCRCCACACAATTTTATGGGCTTTCAAAAGCATTTTCAAGGGAAAGAAAAAGTGGAGACCTTTTCTGTAGGTACCTTTCCAATAAGCTTTGTCCTCCCTGTTTCTGCCTCTGAGCTGCCATAGACCTAATGGCTTTCCATGGGTGAAGTAATTTCTTCTAAAAAGGGGCAGCATTCCAGTGCTACCATGTGCAACAGGTTGATTACAGCCTATGGGATGCATAAATCAAAATGCCATGGGCTAGTGTTTGAGGACTGGTTGCCCTAATGTCAAGTCAAATCACTTGSTAGCATGAAAGCAATTCCTTATTAAGGAATTTTATAAATTTGTATGATGTACCCAAAGAGAGAAATGCATTAGACAAACCTCCAAGGGGAAGAAGTAAGGACCGAGAAAACAACGATGGAAGCAGAAAATTTAACATTGACTACTAAGACTGAAGTAACTTTTACCCAACTTGTTATGAGCAGGGAGCATTTCAGGACAGTTTCATTGTGCATGTGAGAGTATTCAGTTACAATTTTATCTCTCTGAGCTGTGATGGTGTTGATTTGGCAAGCACTGGGGCATTGTTATTCCAGCTGGGTAACTTTAATAACAATAGGAATCTGTGCTATTTGTCAGATAATTGAATTGACTAGTACTTCTTATTTTAAGGTATTAAGGTATAAAGAAATTTGGAAAAAGTATTTTGCAGAATCAAGGAGTGGGAGACTCAATACTAACTGCAAACTTTTTGTAAATGCACAGTTAGCAGAGTTTCCCATTATCTTTTTACTTTACTGTTTTCATACACAATAGTAAAAGCAAGCAGCTAAGCCCAATGCTTCTCTTCAATCCCTTCAGTATAAACCATCCAATTGCATGAATWCCAATGCTTCAGATATATGATTCTTCGCTTTTTCATCTTTTGTCTTCTTTATAGACATAACTTCAATATTTTGAGACTTCTGCCCAAAACAGTAGCCTTAACCCACAKCAAGAATCTTCCTGTAGTTCACAGATCTTGTGGCTGTTTTTTCCTGTTGTAAAGGATAGGTTTTAATTTCTTATATCAAAACAGATTATGCCCTCATGTGACTCTCTATCCTGAAATACTTATGGAGGGCTGATATTTTGGGATTGTTGTGCAGGGGACATTTCAGAGTCTCAACAATGCTGTGTCCAGAGTAATCCTCAGTTCAGGGTAGTCACACCACAGAGAAAAAATTCTGGGTCATTTACTGTGAGTTTTGGCTTAAGTAATCTGAGAAGTACCAGAACTGAGTCCTGTGCCCATGAGTCAGAACCAGCYTAATCTGCAAGGGAAACCTACACCTTACAAAGAGCCTTGGTTTGATTTTCTTCCCAAAACAACACTGTCAAGGTGAAATGTTAGACTGCTGCAAACAGCAGAGAGGGACTATTGTAAATCTTTTCTGAAAACACCCTTCCAAAAAAGTGTTTCATTTACCTTTCTGGACATACATTGTTAACCCTTTGGGAAATAGTCCAAAGAACAAATCTGGAGCAGCAGTATTTTTTGAAAAAGGATATTTCAAGGAGTAATCTCAGTTACTGATATGAGCATTCCCACCTAAAAACTGTATGAGTTACTCCCCTCCTMCAGGGAGGTACAATGCAGCCTGTGAGTTTAGGAAATCTGCCCAGCATAATTTGAAAATCAGACACCAAATGAGGAGCTGCTCATGAATAAAACTGCATGGAGAAATTTTATTTACTGAATCTTTTAACAAAAAAGAAGCCAATCAACCAACTCTTCACAAAACCCCAGAGGTGTTTGAGCATATAGAGGGATCACACAAAAACATATGAGACTTCTCTTTTTAGACCCTTATCTGTCATATCCTTTTGGTCCTTGCCTGCAAATTTTACTCTCGGACTTTTATTTGCAGTGCTTTAAGTTCAACCTGTGGTTTCATCACTTTTATATTGAGGTGTGAGCAGGGAAGAAATGGCCAAGCTACTAAAATGTCCTGAATATCAGTGAGGAAATTGATAATTCAATTCAATTAATGAAAGTTATGACCCTTTTGTCATAATGATTCAGGCTCACAATCCTGGTTCTTTCACACTGTCAAATGCATCYTGAACCAACACGGATGAGACCCTGGAAGCATAAGTTTCTTCTGGTGGTTGCAACTGGTTAACTTACAATTAAACAACCATAGCAGTTTGCTCGTGCTTCTTCCCTGGTCTTTCAAAACAGACTTCTGTAAATCTGAAAATTATTAATTCAGTCATGTACATCTGTATATCTCTGTAATGATCTCAGTAAAAACTATAAAACTATAAAATAAAAATTCTAGCCTTAGAATTAAACCAGTTTCGGCTTAGCTTGTATGAATTCAGGGGAAAAAGTGGTAAGAGGTGTTCACAAGCCAGAACTAATCCTAAAATGATAAATYCAATCTTCCAAAGGCTTTCTTCATAAAGAATAAAACAAAAAGGCCTTGCCTTTTTTCCCCCAGAGGATTCACTTGGAAGAATCCAGAGATGTGTTGTCCCAGACAGGGGTCTCCAAGGAAGATTTTCTAGCACTGTGATGATCTGATACCTTATTAAAAGTTATGCTAATGCTCCATATCCATTAACAGATATTCACTCTAAAGACACACTCGGAGGTCTAGAGAGAAGAAGCAAGGCCTTAGTAGTCTAGGAGAAATGGCTAGGAGGTGTATTTTTCCCCTTGGATATGGTGTCTCAGCCATGACAGAGGGAATATTTAAATCTTTTTATGCTGAGTTTGCTGTGACTCCTTGTGATGAAAGTTCACAGGAACCTAGGAAGCAGAGGTTTCTTCAGGAAGTTCAGGGTAGGTGGAATTGTTTTTCTTCTGCACCTGAAGGAAATTCTTCCAGAAATGTGCAAGTACTCTCTTTATTTTCATTGCAAAGWCATTCTTTTACTTACAATGTGGTTCCAAATGCCTTTAGGGTCTTTCAGCCCCTCTGGTCACCAGTTAATGGCTGGCAAGGTTTAAACTGGTATTTGCTTATTCTCCGTGTTGTCTCTCCAAAACCTTCCCATCAGAGGAGGCAGTTGCTGTGAACTCACCTCAGCCATCCTCTGCCACAGCTCAAAAATGGCAGCAAAGGAGCAATAGAAGTCTGATGAGCTACTTCCACTTAGTCAAACAAGGGCTTCAGACAAATGAAGGTGCATTCCTAAAAAAAGAAGAGAGTATGTAAATAGATGTTGCAGTTCAGGTGCCATTGGCAAGTCCAATGTCCCTACTTGGGGCCCTAAGGAGAAAAGACAAAGAACTGAAGAATTTAACTGCAAAAATAACAGGTGCCAGCTGGAGATATGGTCCTCCGTGATTTGGGGGTTCAGTTTTGATGAGAAATTCGTACCTCAAAAGGACTTATAGTCCTTTTTAAAAAACAGTTATTATATTCCCTTATAGAACAACCACTGTCAACAAAAATAATATGTATATTTGGAATGATTCCTTGATACAAGGATTTTAAGCTTTCCTTTTCCTTGTGTATAGACACTTTAGAGGACTTTGGTCACAGTGGGAAGAAACTGAGCCTCCTTGCTCTGACCAGGGCTCCCACATGTTGGCTGAAGTGTAAATGCTTCCTTGTGTATCCCATTCTCCCATGGCTTCTTTTTTCTTAAGTGGTCCAACAGGCCTCTTTCCTCAGAGAGGATCACAGCAGGATCTCCTTAGCCAGTCATACAAACATATGGAATTGAAAGTCAACCACGTTGAATTGTTTTGAAATCTGCCAATGGAGCCAGGGAGGAATGAAGAGAGAGAGAGAGAGGAATGTCTTACACACAGACACAGACTCCAAGTATGTCTTATTTCCTTGCAATGTATGTGTGAATTCTTATCTCTTATTGTAAATAAAGCCTAATGGTTAACCTTTTAACTCTTTTCTCATATACAAATCTCTTATATCTTTTTCTCATACACAAATTTTTCTCTGTGTATAGACACCTACAACTAACAATTGCCCACATTTTCTTTCATCAAGGAAAAAAYTTGTTGTGTTATAAATAATATCTAGGTTTAAACCTGCAGCTTAAAAAAAGAAAAAAACAGCAAAAGTCCTATACAAATTTTGGATGACTTGTCTAAGCAATGGCTGCAAGTTTCTGAATCCTGACCATAATAACACATCTTTATCATTCATGCCCAATCTATTGATAATGCTATTTGAATAAATCCATCTACAAACAGAAATACCAGTATGCCAAAATTCAAGAAGGCCACAATCACTTAACCACTTGTCACCTTACTGTGTATATTGAGAGGCAATTATCAAAGTTTACACTACAAAGACATATTGTAGTGTTTGTCTACGAGCAGCTTAGAGTTGTCTAAAGTGGTTCAGATTYATGTCTTATACGTTTTCTAAAAAGTGTGTTGGTATAAAAGCTGCTTCTAAGACACTACCTGAAAGAGAGAAAGAAAAAATATTTGTATCTCTGTCGGTTCTCTAACACTGAAGCACTTCTGAGAAGCATTACAGGGCATGAACAGAACAGCTTTTAAAGCAGATTTTTAGAAATCTGCCACTGAACATACCTGTAGAAATTATAAATAAAAGCAGAAAGAATGAAATAGTGAAATAATTTGTTTCCATTGAGTTTTTCTTGTCTATTCCTTTGCTTTACTTAGACTTTTGACTTAGGGTTCTTGGAAACTAAGACTACATTGCACAATATAAAATTCTAACATACAAAATTAAACTGAAAAATGTTGACTCAGGTAACTGACAGGAGAATACTACTTGCATGCAAAAGCAAAAAAAAAAAAAGTAGGTTTTGATTTATATTCAGGTAATTTTGGGCTTACGTGTGGACCACACAATGCATGTGTTTGTTCTATACTGAAAAAAAACCAGACCACCAGGGAGTTTTAATCTCCAACAAAATATGGAAAAATACTCCATGCAGATGTACTTTGCAACTGAGTTCACTGAAAAACATATTGCTTTATCCACAGAAATAGAACTACCCTTTGTAACTTTGTCTTATTTATAGCTCTGGCTTCTGGGCCATGTTTCTGCTAAGCAACCAGTCATCCATACATCATTTATGAAAACAGTGCCATTAACTTATAAATAACAAACACAGCATTTCTAATGCCCACTCACAAAGCCTGTCATTTGCACCTCATGATGCTACAGCTCAGACTCTTGTACCAGCTGCTGAAGATGTAATAAAAGCTGTGGGCACAAGGATTGAAGGTCTCTCTAGGTCAAAGAATATTTTTCCCACTCATCAAGAGAGTATGTGCTTCCAAGTGCAAGACTGACTGGTAGCTCCAAAGGCTGAGAAGCCAGAGAGTAATTCCCTTCATGCCATAAAAACCCCAAGTGCCTCTCAATAAACACAAAGACACATTTCCTGCAAAGGAGCCTGCATAGCAATGGCATAACCATGGATTTGTGAAGTGATCAAGGTAACATTAGCACTGAGCCTTCACCATCAGAGCACTTCCCCCAGTATCCACCCCAAGCTGTTGTCCACATTGTTGTTCCCTATAAAGCCAGGCTGGAAGAGGCAAGTGTCTTTGGACAGTTCTGGAAGGTCTTTTGACCAAACCATGATTTCTCTTTTTGGGTAGAGAAATGTGCTAGTCCCCCAGCTAAGCTGGTTGGGAATGAGCTGGGACAAAGCAGCTCCTATCCATGCCCAAGTCTCCTAGTAGAGGAGCTAGGACAGGACATATGGAAGAAAACCTTACATCCACCTGGCCATGGGCTGTTGCAGTACCCCAGCCTGATCTCTGAGAAAGCACAAATTATGCCATAATAGTTACCATTGTGAAGATCGCTCTTTCTTTCGCTGTTTCAGTCCGTGATCCCTTCAATCCTCCAGCTGGGCATGGGTCAAGTRACTGGGAAAGCAGACCCTTGTGCAAAGCAGTCCTCCAGTTGCTTTCCCCACTTCTGGCTCCTCTGTGCAGTAGCAGACAGGAAATACCCTGTTATCCAAGCCCAAAATTTTGTCATAAAATTAATATTTAGTTATTATTTCCCCAATGTTGACTTATGCTTTACATATTTCAAACTGAGAAAACTGTGAAAAGTYGCCTTGCATAGAGCAATCTTAATTATGAGAAACACCTTATGTTGCAAAGACACCCTACAGTTCTGAAAGCTTTTGCTTTTATCTAGGATTTGAAATCTAAGTGAAAAATAGTTATGCTCGAGTCGTTTTTTTCTCCTAARAGAGCACAGCATTGATATACATGTCAGTTTTCCTGATTTAGTAAAAGTCTAAGAGGTTATAATATAACCTTACTGCCTTTCTGATAGAATAAAAATCCTTGAGGGAGGTGGAGGGTTTCCAATGTGTCTTTTTAAAACTATTGATTTTTTAGACTGCTAAATATGCTTTGATGCAGCTGTGAGATGCTTTGGAAAGCATTCTGTAATGATACTGGCTGATTCTCCTCAGCCACTGCACACATAACAGAGAAATTTGCCCTTGCTCACACAGTGTAAACAGGTGAAAGATTTAAAAAGAAGAGTAAGTGAAAGGTGGAAGATGAGATTTTTAAGSAGGAATCCTACCCTAGACCTAAAAGTTCTGTCATCAGCTCTATCTATGCATCTGAATCAACRGGAGGTTTTAATTATTGAGGCACACTTTGCCATCTGTGTATTAAGATGCCACTATCTGTTMTAAATAACAGCAGAATAAGCTTTTACTTGTTAATATTATTACACCAAAGATCAAATTTACTTTTAGCCTCCTGTGCCAGAAGATCTTGGCTGTTTATTCTGCTTGGAGAACATAACAGTCAGTGCTACTTAAAAGGGATCACTTTTTATTCCATCCAAAAGATAAATGTTTTTAAACATTCAGGCACTGAAAACCCTGTGCTATGAGGAAGAAAAATTAATGTTGGCACTGCTGGGAGTTACTATTGTATTTAAAGCCATACTATTACCCAGCCTCCAGCTGTCTGGGAACACAAACGAGGAAAGCACATCTAGATATTTTTACCATGTATGATGCATAACTCACAGTGCATGAAGCTGATCAGAGGGCTGTGTATCGTACCTACCAAAAATCATGTTGTCAGATTGCTCTTGTTTTGTTTTTAAAGGGCTGTTTCTAAACTACAGCTGTCAGGTTCTTACATTGTTTTCTCTTCATCATGCAAAAGCAGTATGTTCTATATTTTTCTTCAGATAGCAATAAGGTAATAAAATGGTAATGAAGAATCCTCCTCGGATTTGCTGCTTGCCATGGCTTGGCTTTATCTGCCCACATGAAACATGCACTGGGAAAAAGATYTGCCAGTGTTTTAGCAACTTGCACATTAACAAATCACAGGAGCTCCTATTATAATACTGGGGCAATAAGATGAATGAGAAGGTGTTGGTTTCAAAAAGAGTGGATCCCTGAATACATGCAAACTCCTATGTGACACAGCTATGAAAGAAACACCCCGAGACTGCACAGTTTGACCTGAATCTAAGGGCAAAATTACACTTGCCTACAATTAGTGTGAAACAAGGGTGGGTTCTAAGGGTATTCTCCTTCATTGATCACTGTGAGATCAAGAATCCACATTGTCCCAAACTGGCCACTTAAATCAAGCAGCAATGCTCACATAACTGCAGTAATTCAATTCAGAGTTCAAAACATACAAAAAAAAAAAAAAAGGAGAAGGAGAGCAAACAAAAAAAATCAAACAAACTAACCCAAAAACAAGTGGAAAGGAAATCTTCCCCGGAGCTATGTCTAGACTGTGGGATCCAAGAGTACTTCACACTCTCAGATCCTAGGGCAAACACTTGCTGAATCCTGACTCCTTGTCTGGCTAAGGTCTGGGCACATCACCCAAAAAGTCACAGACAACTGAAATTAYCCTGGGAAAGTGAAGGAAAGGTCAGACTAAAATTATTGGCCTTGATGCAACCTATTACTTACTTCTTCTCTGGGGGAGAACGCCTTGCCATATGATTAAGAAAGGTCTTGCAGATCTTAAATTTGAAGACTTCTCTTTTTCATATAATTTCAGTTCAGCGTAATAATTCTTTAAATCCAAATCCTAYCAAAAGTAAGAGAGCACAAGTCACTAGTCTAGGTGTTATTCAAAGAGCCTGGAGCTGTGATTTTTTTGTTGTTGTTCTATTCTGTCTCAGCTCCAGTCTGTTTGTTACATCAATTGCCAGCATCAGATCCTGGTTCTGATAGTGAAGACAGCAAATTGAAGGAGTTGCCTGTRTATCTGCCTGCTGCCTTCTCTTAATTGTTGAAAAGAATAACATCTCTCACACATATATATCTGTTCACTCAAAATTTACTGCTTAGCATGAAAACAGAAGGAATGAGCAACTGCATCACTCTTTCAATAAAAAAAATAGTTCAATCTTACCCCAAGAAACTGAATATGTTCCCACTGCAGTTACCAGATCCAGGGTAACACAATCTGAACCAGCACGATTCCTTATTACTTTGGGACCCCCCACATAGGTGCTGATAGTTTCTGGTTATATACTTATGCTTTCCAACAGGGGAGACAAGTCCTTCAGAAGGCCTGATTATCCTGGATCATCATTTGAATGGGGCAAACAGCCATGCCAGGGTGCCTCAGATTTGCAGAAGTGGATCRGCTCTGACCAGCACCAGCAACTAAGGCATATTTTGGTGGAGAAAGCATGCTGGTATCTGTCAAACAACCTGTCCTCCCTCTCACATTTAACTGCCTTCATTGACTGAAATGTTTTCTCCCCAGGGTGTTAGAGTGTGGAAGAGTGAGAGGGACATCCAACACCGAATGGCTGGAGAACAAACCAAGAAGTTACATTGTCCCCAGGTCCTCTCTGCKAGGATCTCTGCAAGGGAGAGCTTGCACGTTTCCAGGAGAGAGTCAGCATGCATGACTTCTATGTGTGTGTCTGGAATATGTGTTGGAGTCAGCAGTGGAAAGGGTGGGATTTGTCAGCCCCCGTGTGGGCAGCTGGCTTGTGAGTCATCTCAGACTAAGAGGGCCATCCAGAAAAACGTTGTTTCCATGGGGGACTGGTGCCTGGATAACTGCTGTCTGCTGTAGGTGCACAAAAGGTAAACGTTTGCTTTTGGACAGACCAATTCCATTACTGGTCTCTGATTTGTAATCCCTGAAGCTATGATACTTCTTTATACCCTGCRCCAAGGCTCACATCATTTCTTCCAAGGTTCACAGGAGGTCTCTCTATTTGAGGAGAAAACTGTAAAAAGACATTGCTATCCTGAACAACCATAGAAAAAGATAAGGCATGGAAGGTTTAGCACTACTAAGATTCACCATTGCTCATTTTATCTGTCAACTGAGGGGCTTTTACTCCTTTGTTAACCTACAAAGCRTAAAGAAACAGATATCTATGGAGAGTGCTCAGAGCATCTGTGTTATCCAATGATCCAGTGCCCAGCCACAGGTTCCCAATTTGAAAGGAGCTGGCCCAGCCAAGCCCAGTGTAATCACACACTCTGCTTTCCAATCCATCTCACTATCTGCATGTCACACAGACAGTTTGTTACTCAGGGTCACAAAGGAAAAAATTTCACTTCTTTTTTGTGAAAAGACACTGCTGACAGAGCTTGAAAAGTTTTAGCCCTGTATCACAGGGCAAAAGTACACTAAAAATTGCTCACAGTGATGTCATTCATGTCTTCTTCTCTCCAGGTAACTCCTCTAATTAGATTTCAGCATGTGAAACCTAGTGAAGACYTTCTCCTCAACAAATTGTGTGATTCCTTTTTTTTTCAGCTCAGTTGTGATTTGAGATGAGATCAAGTCAGTATTTAGTATGGGATGTTGAAAAATTACTCAATTTTTGCCTGACTCACAAGACACTCACCCCAGGCTCCAGTACTAGGAAAGCACAGATCATCTTGGAAAACTAATTATTTGGAATTATTAAAGCATTTTTCAAAAATGCTACCTAAAATGATTCTTTGATTAGAGGCTTATGTTTCTGTGTACTGTTTTATTGTAAGGATAAAATAAAGCAAGCTTGTGCAATTTTAACTGATTGTTTTCCTGTATGATGGCAGTGCCTTTCTAAAGATCATTTCACCAAATTAACCCAACAGTTTTAGCACAATCTTACCAGTACACTAGCRCTTGCTAACCATTATTTACATCCAGTTTATGACTGGCAGTGCACAAAAACTAAAGGATCAAAWGGATGCTCAATATTAAAAGACATAATTACATTCCCTTCTCTCTTTATTCAACACACTACTCTCAGAAAGCAATGTCAGGACCTATTAAAGTCTTGAAGATGAATGGAAAAAAACCCCAAAATATTAATAAAATAATGTCTGGGGTTTTTTTTCTGCAGAGTTTCTCCATCAGAGAATTACCAATGTCCATCATTTATGGGAGAACATTGTGCACGTGCCCTCCTGTAGCAATGCATGGACTGAATCTTAATATCATGGGCTAAAAGTGACCTGCTTAAAGCTCCAAGCTAGATATTCYTCAGGCCATCTCCAATGACATTCTGTTTCCCTTTTCTCAGTTATATATGTACRAATGGATTTACCAGCCTGGCTGAGATTTTTTTGTCAGCACTACATGGTGGGAAATGCRCACTCCAGATAACGTGATGGAGCTRCCATTCYTTCCMTGTGCATGTGGGCACATGCACACTCCACAAACAATCTGTGCAGCTGGATTTGGGGAACAGAGAGACCAGAGGAAAAAAAAGAGACTGGCAGACTACATCCTGCTGTTTTCATGTTTTCTGTGCAACAGCCAAACCCATGCCGGCTGCAACTTGTCTTTACCTCTCGGTTGAAAACCAACAAGGTTTATGGAAAGAAAAAAAAACTCAACAAATATTTCATTCAATAGTTCTTCAGTAGCAGAAGTGGTTGGTTGACATCTGTGTTTCTTCTTCTCTTTCTAAGCAGTGTCTGTCCCTGAAAAACTCTTGCCAACTGCACTCACCCAAAGGTTTTACAAGTGTTTGCTTTTGTTAGACATTTTGAAAAATGCATTTATGCCAGTGAGAACACTTTTAAAAGAGAAATATCATGACTATTTTACTTCAGAAAATTTTCTGATTCTAAGGGGGTTTTGGTTTGGGASGATTTTTTATGTTATTTGTACACTATGTCATGACATCTCAAAAAWTACTCCTTTTTTAATGGGAAAAAAATATCAAAAGATAAGCTCAAAGCACACTGTTTAATCTGTATTAAAATACCTACGTTTCAAAACAAATGATTGCTTATTTATACAACATAATTTTCTGATCTACTTTGTTTTACATGAAATCATAAAGCAATGTCTTTTCATTTTAAGTCAAATTGAAATGGATTTCCAAATACTGATGTATCTAAGAAGATAAAAATTACTAATTTCAACTGAACCTTGTTACTAGGAGCTAGCTCCTCCAGGAAGCATAACACAGTGAGTCTTTACCCCAGCAAGCAAAAAATGGGCAACATCTGATCATACAAGTCTCAGCACAGCACATAATTAATATTGGGCAAGGAATTCAGACTCAGAAGCAGGAGAAACATTTTAAACTTATGTTACAGGCGAGACTCCAACAGAAGATTTTTCTATCCAYCTCAACTACTAGTCAAATAAAAGGGAGAAAGGTTTATTCTATTTTTTCAAGACACTCATATCACTCAATGTTCTAATTATTATGATGCTTTCAGGGCAGTGTTTTGTGAAATAAGTCCTCTGCATTGAGTAAAATCAAAGGAAAACAAAAGACACTAAAGAGATAAAATATGAAATAGCTCTCAGAACCTGAATAGCAATAAATTAGTATATTTCCCTACAACAACTGCCATTCTTTATTCTCTCTATAACAACAGTGTTTAGCCTAAGCATGAGAAGGGATATTTTTAGGTTGGGGGAGGGACTTTAGGTGGTTTAGATGTCACTAGAGAATTGTGAGCTTGCATGGTAAAAACACATTGGAACTGATTTCCTGGTGAGAATTGTTCATTCAAAACTGTAAATATGAATGGTAGACTGACGGGAGACTGTTTCCTCAGCTCACATGACTGCACTTCTGATAGGATTATCCTGCTATTTACAACACTGTTTCTCCAAAGACAGAGTTAAATAAAGGGGTTACAGTCACCTTTTCCAAACTTGTATTATCCTGGTGCTAGTATAGAACTAGAGGAGAATCTCACGAGCACAGTGCTGTTTTTTGTGTGATYGCCTTCAAGTCACTCCAATCCTCCTAGCACTGTTGAATTTCCTGGCTATAGAATAGGAAATACAAGAATACTGTATAATAAAAGAAATTATTGTCTGTTCCCCAGGTAAATGGACAGTTGAAGTCATTAGATCAGCAYAAGCAACTGTGTCAAGCATGACACTGTACAGTGACTTCTGGAGAAGATTTTTCTACTTGGCCTGCCTCCTTTTGACTGAAATGTATTGGCTTTCAAAGTTGCACTCCCTTCACTGGCAATAAAGGGAGGCTTGATAATCAGCCTCACCTAGATCCACTCATTTTAGGTGGTCAGACTGAAATTAGRCAAGCCAGGCAACTTCTGTCTTTGAAGCAAGTAAAGCAAAAAGCTCAGAGGCAGAACTGAAGCTCCCTGTTTCCAATTCCGCAGGCAACCTACTAGGATAATATTGTAAAAATAATTTTAGCTCTTTGGTAATTTGGGTGATCCACTGCAGATTCAATAGAGATTGTGTCACAGGCTTATTATGACACTTCTTTGACAGTTATTTGMAGTCAAAGTCCCAGTGTCCACATGGAGAAGTTTGCTTAGAAGGGTATATCACTTTCTTGACTTTAGACTCTGTTATCATTACTTGGTCATTTAGAATAATGCACTGTATTTGGTACATGTGAGTCATCAGGATGCAGACAGCACGGCCTTATGGATATTTTTATTCTTGTTTGAATCAGCTCAGAGGTAGATCTAAGAGGGAGTTTTGCTATTCCTGGTTGTAAATTTTAATGTGTACCACATACACCAGATTGTAGCGTGTGCTGGCAGAAGAGCCACTCTGAGCAAAGCAAAAAAGAACAAGGAAAATKGTATTATCAAGCCTTTTAAAAGAAAACTTCTAAAGCACCTTTAAATTGTAACATCTTGAGCAAAGAAAAGCCTGAATTATGTAAAAGTGGGCAGGGAGCCAACATCTGGCAGTAATAAGATTGTTTTGTAAGCAAGCAGTTTTCTACACAGCACGCAGCTCTTGGTCCCCATTAGAGCTAATGGTGAATCTGTGAAGATGTGCCTGGTCTCTGGCTGCCAGAAGGATACCCTCGGCTTTGAGTGAAAATCTTTGTGTCATTTGATCTCCTAAAACAGCCAGCTGAGATGAGTTATATTCCCCCTGCCAGGAACCTCGAAAGAATTGTTCAAACCATACGCTCATTCCTGCTGAATTGGAAACAAATGCCATGGCTGCATTGTTGGACTTTGAAATTAAACTCTCCCCGATTCTTCCCAGCATTCCTGAGAAGAAACAAAACTCCTCCCTGTGTCTGCCACTTTTGTCTCTGCAGAGGGACCTCCTTGCCTCCGCTCTCTGTACTCCTCATCCTTTCTGTCCTCCTCCAGCAACTGCAATCTCTCATTCTAGAAAGCCACATCACAGGCTGCTCCATGTGTTAGTGATCTTCTGCTTGCTGCCATTAGACTTCGCCATCGCCTGTAGAAATRGAGTCACTTAATTAGGTCCAGAGAGCTGGAGAACAACGAAGCCATTCAGGGTGGCACCCAGCCAGCAGCTTCTTCCCTTTGGTCTTTGTTTTGCTGTGCTTTGTTTTTCCTCTTTTCTTAGAAGGGAAACATCTCAAGCCTTTCCCTGCTTCTTCCCACCTGTATAATCTACAGCACAGCTGGGTAGGTTCAGGTCTTCAACCAGACCCTGCACACAGAGGTTGTCTTTCAAAGCCAGCCCCAAAAGAAACAACAGAAAGGAATAAAAGAAAAAGAAACGAGGAGGAAAAAAAAAAAGAAAACCACAGAAAACCCTAAATTAGGCATACAGCAGGACCCTAGGTCTCCAAAAGCTTACAGTGTGCTCCAAAAAGAGCAGGCAGCTAATGATAGTCGCTCCCCAAGCCATGGAGGGCTTTGAAAATCACAGSCACTCACCAGCACACTAGGGAAAAGTTTTTGGAGGCCATCCTCTCAGGGCTCAGAGCTGCWTCTGGGTATGGTTTAGATTTTATTTCAGCCTTCATAAGAAGTACAGTTGCTTCCTGTTACCAACAATGGTTGAACTCCATCTCAGATATTTAACTCTCCCAGCATCTTTGCTGACAACAAARTATGCATGAGTGCTTTGTTTCAAACTGCCTGACCGTCCTCCTTCTTCCCCAGTTCCCCCAAAGGGCATCCAGGAGCACTCACAGATTTAACATTTCAAAGATATTTTGCTGCTGATTGAACATTTACCTACTAAATAATTTAATCATCATATCATCCCATTTCTTAAATTTTCTTACTTGACTTGTAGTATTATTTTCCTAGGAAGAGGTCACCAGAGACCTATTATTTACCTATTTACTAAGCTGTAAATCACCMCTGCTGCATATCAGACCAGGTAGTGCAGAGGTACCAGCTATTCACTGGCATTGACAAGGCTTTCTTAGGTTTGCTCAGTTATATGTAGCAGTCTGACACACAAACATTGAAGTGATGGGTTTTCTCTAGAAAAAAAAATTAAACTTTTCTAGGTACTATTTTAAAAATTCAATTGTTTTTCACTGCTCTAAAAAGGCCTAAATAAGCTGTCTGATGCTCATCAAGAGCTGTTTGCACCATATATTTCTGCCAGAAATACAAAAGAAGAATGCCACYAGGTTCTCTTTGAAATTTAGTACAAATAGAGAACAAAAGCAAAGATCCAGTTCTCTACTGGGAGCATTGCTAAGGCAAGGTGAAATCTGACAGACTATGGTACAAATGGAATACCACAACCTGTAAGCATCTCCTATACAAAATATGGGAAGCTTCTCCCTCTAGACAATGAAAGTGAGTCCAAAAGAGCCATGTGGAAGCATGAAATACCCAACTCTGGAGATTATTTTATCCTTTCATCTTGCAGTTTTATAAAAATATTCTGCTCAGGTCTTAAYCCCTCTTCTCACCAACACGTGCCTGCAGAACAGCGTATCTCAGTTTGCATGCTGCCAGCCCTCACAGGGAGAGCTTGATGCGTGCCCAGGAGCAACACCTGGCTCTGGCGAAGGGTCTCCAGAGGAAGCGACAGAAGAGGCCTTCCTCTCCCTATTCAAAACAAAGCTTCACCAAACAGAAAATTCCTGGAAGCTACATTCATAAGTCCAAGGACAGATTTATTCAAAGGAAGTTAAAGTAAGGGGAAGATCAAAGACCAGATAGGAAGAAGCAGGTTGTAGCAGTGGAAGATTCAATCACCAGGCAAATAAACAACAGGGTGCATGACCTTGGATGGGACCAGGGGGGCCCTGCCTTACAAGAAGAAAGGTGGTGGATTTCAGCGGAAACCTGGGCAGGAAAGCCTGGGGAAAGAGACTGCAGTGGTGATTTGCCTGGGCATCTGTGACTCTGGTGACAGATGGACACTCTGGAAGTAACATGTAGGTGCACAGAAAGGGAGCTACAGCCCAAGATTTCCACAGTTTTTTAGCTTGGGATGACAGGGGAAGCAAAGCGACTGCAGGATAAGGAGAGTCCTTGTGAGAATAAATCAGTTAAAAGATGGGAAATGGAATATAAGTAAGTGGTCACTTCTCAAAACAGAGGGAGGTCACCAGTTCAGTTTTACTGGCACTGGTGCTAAGAAATGAGCTATTTAATGTTAGAAAAGGGAAGAAGGCCTGAGGTAAAGAAAGACTGTTGGTGACACTAAGCTATGCAGAGGAACAGGAACGTGAGCAGACTGTGGAGGATTACAAAAGAGTCCGACAAGACTCTGAGCAATAACCCAGCAGCTGAAATTCATTGTGTATAACTGTGAACTGATGCATAGTGGAGAAAGACAGCCCTGGATCTGCATAGACAGCAGTAGTTTCTGAAATAGTATTCTGGAGCAAGACCTTAGTGCTGTGATAGATGGTTCCATAAAAGCAAAGTGAAAATGTCAGGAACAATCAAAAAAGGAWGAGAGAACACAGCAAAATCTCTTCAATGCTCTTGTATCAGCTCTTGGTTCACACCCTTCAAATTGCACACAGTCCTTTTGGAGAGAGAGAAGCAGCATCAAAGGCACAAAAGGCTATGAGAGGTGTGGAAAGGCTTCAAAAGGAAGGGGGCAGGTAATATTACAGATATTTGCCCAGTGCCTACTCATCCTAATGTCCCTGCTCATCATCACTGCCAGAGACACCACCGGGCAAGGTGGACTTTAGGTCCAGACTGGCACTGCCACTCTTCCTGGCATTGTGGCAGCGTCTCAGACCCAGGCAGCTTGATTTCCCCTCTGACGTTCCTCAGTCCTCTTCTCAACCAGAAAACAGATGGAGGGCCAGAAGGGAGTGMTACGAGGGAAAAAAAATCAATAGTCATGTTACCCCACACACTATCACTCACCACTTGAAGTAACTTAACATTGTCAATAACAAATTCAAATATTAATCCCATTTTTTCTCCTCAGTGRCAGTTCAATATTTCTTCAGCTCATTTGGAGCACACACTTTGGGTCAAACAACAGGAAAATGGAGTGCATCCAGAAAATTAAACTCAGATTTTTAATAGCAGTCATTCAAACCAATAGTTGATTTCATGAGTGAAATAACAAAGATCACAGAAGGAAAGTGTACTTTTAATTCAKAGCAGAATAAAAATGTCTTGGTTTTCCTGTTTTACATATCTGTCTAGGAATAATTCACTTACATTTTTCATTACTAACTTATAATAGCAAAAACATTTTAAAGGGGAAAAAACAGGGACAAGAAGGGGTAGAACACATTGTAAAAATAATTTCTGATTGCTGCTCACCTATATTAAGTGTCCTAATAAGCTTAAAAAAAATTAAATATATATAGACACATTGCTGACCACTAGAAGATCTCCAGTTTAGATGGGTRAACCTTAGGGTCTATCAGTGCTTGTTACTACTGACTCTAGGGGCTTGGCTCTYCATGACCTACAGAAATAATGTCGCTTCATAGTTTTGGGAGTTGAAGAGCTTATATTAAAAGACAAATTTATCCCAAAGAGAACTGAGGAGAAAAGATTATATCAGACTATATTCAGAAGTAACACATGTCATGAAAATGAAAAATTTAGTTTTTGAAACAGAAACTATAGTTCTTTATGAAGGGAGATCAGAGGCCTATCCTCACCAAAAAGATTCAAGCATTCCTTTAAAAGTGTATTTTGAAAAATGGCTTTTTTTAAAATTGGACATCATTGGTCTTACGGTTATAATATTAAAACTATCTTTAACACCTGCAGCTGTCCCTGCCTGTCCATCAGTTTTAAGCTCTTCAAAATGAACTCTCCACTGCTCAAAATGTATGTGCTTTATTTTAAAAGGACTGAAAGCATTTGACTCAACCTAACCTAAAATACCCCYATGAGAACAAACTGCACCATTGAAATACGCATTAATTTCAATTTCCTCTTACACCTCTCAAAGCTCAGCTAATATCAAAGGGAAAATAGATACAAGACAGTACAAAACCATCACACACCTCTTGATTTTAATATATTAATATTTCTCACAGAAATAACTCAAATTCYAAAATAGTAGGAGGCGTTATTCTACCCACAGTGTGACCCTCTTCTACAACCTTATCATTACCACTGGAAATTTTGGACCTGCACAATTAGAGAAAGATAAAAAGGAAAAATCAAAGGACAAAAAAAAAAGACCTACCTGCATTAAATGTCCTTTTTGAAAACACCTTTTTTCTCAGTCCTTTCACACTTCTCATCAGAGTGACAGATTTTGGAGATAACACACAAAATTAGGATGTGTTCAATTAAGCTCAGTTAGAAATCACAGCTGAAGCATGGTCTCAAGAATTCTGCCCACTTCTAAAACTACAGAAGTTGGCAGGATCTTTGGGGTTTTTTACATCAAATATATATATATATGTATGTATATATATACACTCACATACATAGTTTCTCATTTGTTTTTCTTCGTGTATGGAAGGCCCACATTCACAACAGATGGAGACAGCATCTGATTTAACTGAAGTAAGAGCAACTACAAAGTGTTGTCAAAGAAATGCTGTAATGAAATGCCTGAGAGAACAAACATCAGTTTCTTCCCTTAGCTTTTCACTCATAAATTTAGGGGTTATTTCAAACAGGCAAATTGTTGTGCATTTACTGACCAAAATATTTTTCCAAACTGATTGTGCCTGTTTAGAACAGGTGATTTTCCATATGCAATCCCATATCTCATTTACCTCACTACCAAAGGAAAGGAAAAAGAGAATACGTGCATAAAATGAAAATATTTTTTTCACACTCAAGGAAGATTTTTTTCCCTTTGTGTTCATGTTTTTCCTATATCAGCACCTTTAGCTAAGAGGTAGTCAAGAGAGGAAAGATTATTCCTGCATCCACAGTGGTGAACAGATATTAGCACTGACTTCTAAGGGCACTATAAGCTGCTCTGGCAAGTTAATGAAACCCCCATGCCTTTACAAATCCAGCTTATAACAATTTTTCAAACCCAATTAATTTGCTTTGTAACCATGGAATAGCCCTGTGGGACCGCAGAATAAAGCATTCTCATTGTGAATGCTCTGACTCTGTAGCCTGTGTACGTGCTAGGGCAGCAAGGAGGCTGCTCCAGGCAGATGGCTTTACTTTCTCATGTAGATTAAAAAATAAAAGAAAAAAACCCGCTCTCAGTCTCTCTTTCCCTTTTTCTTTTCAGCGAGGTATAACATATTCCCCTGCAGCCAGCAGATCTTTATCTCCAGTTTATCAGTGCAGATGAAAAGTGGGAAACAAGCAGTATTAGCACGTTATTAGCCTTCACCCTTTCCCAGTTCCAGCTGTATCAATGTCCTGTCACAAGGATCATTAGCAGCAGCAGCAGCAGCCACACACACATGGGGTTTGTAGGCCCACATTACACCGACTTCTGTTCCAACATTTCCCCATACATCCCAGGAGCCTCCCAAACCTCAAATACRCCAGCCAGTATGTTTCACTCTTGAATTCTCAGTGGTACTGCCTATGAGGGGTGACAGACCCCAAAATTTCTCTTCAATGTGACATTAAAAAATACCCCTGGAATCTTGGCTTGGCAATGGAACAGGAAAGTGAAACAYTGAAGCTCCACAGTGAAGGGGGCTCCCCTGCCAGTTTTGTGAACCTGCCCAAGTTTTCTGGAGCTGCCCGAGGTAGGTTAAGGAGTCTACCTTGGGAAGCTTAAGATCACCCACAATAGGCCAGGAAGAAGCAGGTATATGGGAGAAAATTCCTCATTAAAACACTGAATGTGCTCACCCCTGGAAACAGGGGCTCTGGCTTCTCTAAACCTCTTTGGTTTCCTATCATCAGTCAGGTCAGGAAGCCAGAAGGTCAAGTTGTCAAGAAGGAACTCAGTAGCCCACCAGGACCTGACAGTTGGATCATCTCATTTCAGTGAATAAATACTTCATGAGGATGAAACACKTAATCAAACAAAAAAATCTAAGATGTTTTATTGAGTCAGAAACAATTGCCCCATTTGATCCTAGAAGAAAAAGCAAACAAATGAACATGTTTTTAAGAATAGGTTGTTATTAGTGGTTTTCTCGGGTTGCTGTGGCCTCTGATGGCTGCAATCCCCCACTGAGGCAACCAGATTTTCTCACTCCCTAAACATGTAGACAAACCAGTCCCTCGAGCCCCTTATCCTTTCAGGGTATGGGATTAAAACCACATCAAACCACTAAGTAAGAAATTCTTTTCAAGACAGACCATTCCCAGTCTCTTCTCTTCTTGTAACTTTCGCAGACCTCTTCTGCTCTCGGAGTCCTGGGAATTCACCTCTTCCTCACTGGATGACTAGAAAAYGTGGGAGGAGAACTGCTAAACTTTTCCCCTCTTCTTCTAACCAATGCCTCTTTCCTTCACTTTTCATGCTAGCTGAGATCCTCAGCTGGTTAACTAGGTCTCCCTAAGGTATGCAATTCCCACAATAGYTCAGGACCTCTATTGCATCCTTTTCCCAAACACACCACAAGAACGTACAGAATAAAGGCAGAGACATCCAAGGAGGAAACCATGAAGAGCAGTCTAAGTAAATAAAGACTCTTGAACTTCATGTATGAAATTAGACAACCAGACCTGGACTAAAATCACTTCCAAATCACCTCCAAAWTTTGACAGAGGAAAGAAAAATCAGTGAGGTCAGAAGACAAATCACCCAGATGTGACCTGTGAAGCTGTACTGATGGAAGAATGAAGTGTAGTAAATCTGGGATCAGTCAATAGGCAGATGAAAAGGAGAAGGCTTCAGCTGCAAGATACCCCTGTACTAAAAGTTGCCCAGGATATTCTAGTAATAATGGGAGACTCTGGTTACTCCCATGCAAACCAGAAAACTGACACAGTGGGTTATGAGGCAAAAGGCTAATTGATTTGTTTATTTTTCATGTGGCATAAATGACTGCCTCATGGAACAACCAGTCAGAGATCTTTCAGAATGAGGAATACTTTCTTACCTAGTTCCAAACAATCCTCAGGAGTCAGCTCAAAATTTGTTGTAAAGGATCTCCACAATTGCCACTCATCATAACATATTCAAATTCAAGATCCTTGCAGGAATAAGRGAGGGAAGAGGGAAAACCTACTCCACTGTCACTTAAGAAACTGTACAGAAGTGGGAGAGTAAAAGGAAAACGCGGTAAGTTGCTAAAAGGATAATTCCCCAGAAGTCAGCCAGCAGACTATCTAAATTTTTTTACTAGGCTTTCAGTGCAAACATGTACCACCTCTTCAAAAGCATTTTGAACAAGACCATAACAATCCAGTGTTGTTAAACGTCAGACTAGAGGAGGCTCTTAAAAGAAGAAAGATACTACTCAGAAGTGGAGATCATGTCTAAGAGAAAAAAATCAAAAATAGTACAAAAGAGTATATATTAAATGCAAAAACATAATGAAACACAAAAACATTTTGAAGTACAACTTGCTACAGGCATCCCAATTAATCACARAAGTCTTGCAAACACAGCCAGAGTTTGTGTGACTAATAAATAACAGAGGTGTAAAAGAAAACTTCAAGGCTGTATCAGAAAAGCTAATTGAATTATCTGAGTTGGTGTTTATAAGGGAAAAGCTCAGACAGGTTTTATGTGTGAAGCAAGTCTGAAATCTCTAAGTGAAGTGGCAGTGGCAGGGGATTAGGGCAGGTCAATAAAACAGTAGCAAATCTCTAAGACCAGATGCCATTCACCCAGCAGCCTAGAGAAACTAATATACAAAATCCTAAGTATGTGATTTCTCACTACAATGGCTTCAAAGGGCTCCCAGCCCAGAAGAAAAGGAAGGCTGCACAGATGACAAAACTTATAAACAGGTCTCAGGAGCAAGGAAATACAGGATACTACAGACCATTAGTTAGGTTTCTATGYCAGGCAGATTGGTTGGAACTTTAATACTAGATATATCCATAAATACCTCACAACAGAGAAGAAATTGTTTTTTATAGAGGGCTGTCTAGATGCATTCCTAGATTCATTGCAGTTCTTTGAAGACAACAATAAATATGTGAATTAAATGATTMATTTATTTACTATATTTTTATTCTCAAAAAGCCTTTAACATTTTGAGAGAAATGTAAAGAAGCTAAGTTGACATGGAAAAGGAGAAATATATTACATCTGGAGAAAATCTAATTAGTAACCTTTTCTTAAAAAAAAAAAAAAAGAAAGAAAGGAAAGCTGAAATAAATAGCCACTCTCAAGGAGAAGGATTTGCTCTGTGATCTCTACTTCTCAACCTACCCRAAACAGATCTATAACAGAGGCCAAAGAGTTAGTAAAGGTTATTCATAATACAAAATTTCTCAGCATCCTATAAATTAAAACTCACTGCAGAAAATTACCAAAAGATTTCTGAATGAATGATCAAGAAGATGTTAGAAAGTTGTACACACCATAAATKATAAGTAAAATATATCAGTGATATTAACTTTAACTACACAAGCAGAATAATGGGCTAATTATCATTCAAGAAGGATCTAGAAAAAAAAACTTGGAATATTTAAMAATGGTATGTTTTTTAGAATATTAACTTATTGCAGTCTACCGAACTTACAGGAAAATAATAGAGAAATTAGAAATATAAGACATCTCCATCAATGTCTTTATAGTGGTATAAACTTGTGATGGGTCTGTGGCTTGATTGATAAGGACAGAGCTTGTCACTAAAAGGAGATATATTAAAATAGAAGAGGTACAAAAAAACCTCTTCTATTCTATAAAAATAGAAGGAAGTGCAGAATAGTTTCTCCACAAGGGAAAAAATTAAGCCTGGAAAAKAGACAGTAAGTGTCAGATATGAAAAATCTGCAATTTCTGATGAGGATGGAGAATGTGAACAGAGAAATGTTAAAGCAACAGAGCAACAGTCAAGCAACAGAGTTAACACAAGCTGCTGAAGTCCTTTTTAACACAGCAGACATGACAAAATTGTCTGTCTCCTTGGTATGTAGTATTATGGGGACTAAAAACAAAGGGTCCCAAAAACAATCAGACCAACATACAGAGAACTCTATATATAAAGGATACTTAAACACAACAAGACAAGAGACTCAAGAAGAAGCTACTGAAACAGAGGGATGAGACTGAGACCAAGTCAAAAGGAAACCATACACTTCCAAACATATATTTCATCCACTGTCTTTCCAATTCTCACATTTGCCTGACAACATGTCATTGYTTAGGCCGTAAAAAGCAGGCACTGGGAAAATACCAAGACTGTCCTAGGCCAAATATAAAGTTACAGGTGCTCTTATGAATTGTGTAAATGTTAATTCTCCAAGTACTACATAATTCCACTTTCAGGTCACATAATTCCACTTTCAGGTAAGGTAGGAGTATGATTTAAAAGCAACCAAACCCCCATCACCACCATCCCCATAAACAGCTGCTCTGTTAATTATCAGATAACTTATTCTGCATCTCCTTTTTACAGCTTAACAAATGGGAGGTCCAAAACTAGACCACAGTACCAGTGGTTTCTCATTGGAATGTATTGCTTTGCACACACTAAATTTAAAAAGAATTGCTACAAAAAATGTTGAAGCAATACTACAGGCAGTCCTTTGACACTGGTTTAGTGGTGAAGTGAATACCAATGTGGAAAATGCAAGCCATAAGTTATCATTTAACCATCATCTCTTCAGGCTAAATTACGAACACAGCAAAAGCTCACAGTCAGTTACAGTAGATTTGTGTTTACTGACACCACAAATGGTATCAACTTTTCAACAAAATGCYACCAGAGCAGCATACTGTAAAAAACAAACCAAACTCACTTTAATCAGCAACAACAGTGACTTGTTGAAGGGGCAGAATTTCTGCTGGTTGAGGTGCAGGGCATCCTGACTCGGAATTAAGGGCCAGCAGGTCACAGCATCTATAATTCTGCCAGCCCCAAAAAACAGCAAGAGTGGTTTCTACAGTCCTAGTGTGAAACCTAATTTGTATTTGCAGTATCTTTCAGAGCCATTGGAAAGGCACAATCTAAATGCAAATTAATCTGATAGTACAAGTTGGTCTGTTCCAGAGTATTATCTATGTAAACAACTGAATTTTTCATAGGGGTTTGAAGTTGCTTGTGAAGATTAAAATCTCTGAAAATGAACAGACCCCACCATAGATAAATTTTGCTAAGGGAAAATTTGCAGCCTCCTTTTTGGAAACATTCCTAAGGGAGTATGTCATGCAGTAGGAAATTTATTCTGGATAATGCTATAAAACTGCTCACCTTAATTCATATGCCAAATCCTGCTCTATTGAATAACAATTTATTGTGTACTCTAGCATCTGCCATAAAGTGCTGAATGAAAGCCACAGCTGTGTCTGTTACTGGGCAAAAGCTACAAAATTGTTGAGGCACTTATTCCATGTATTAAAGAATTCCCTCAAACTTTTTCAGGACTATCTGGCCACCTGTTTGCAGGGGGGCAGTTTTGGGTATTCTGCAAGGGCTATACCTGGCCAAAGGCACAATTTCTAAGCAGGCAACAAATCTGGGAGCAAACCAAAATGCTTGCTCAGAARGTTTTTTTCTGGAACTGTGACAGGACCACATACTGGAGGACATCTAGAGAGCCAGTATGTTGTTAATAGACTCTTTGGCAGTTCAACACATGGCTGAGCACACCAGCTGGGCTGTCCTCAGCTTTCCTGTAGAGCACATGTAAAGCAGCAGCAGTTAGACCTGGAGTTTATTGCTTTTGAGGTCATTCTCAAAACTGTACAGGGTGGAGTGTGTTCCCTAGGGATGCTGTAGGTATAAACTCAAGGGTAGTAACTGCTCTCACTTAGTAAACCAAGTGGTACTCTACCTTTTTATGGAGCAAAATTCCTCCTCTGTAAAAATTCAATTCTGACTAGCAGCAAAATGCCAAGASAAAAATCAAAACCCTGAAAAAATTTCAGATGCATATGTGCCAGAAAAATGTCAGGCAAATCTCAAATGAGTCAGTTCAGGCTGGCAATAAGAGACCACAGAAATTCAAATTACACCAGAAGCAGAACATCTAAGAAATATATCTTACTTTTCAGATTATTCATTGCCCAGCTTAAATGTTAGGCTAAAAAGTCAGCTGTTACCTTTGCATTTGCTCAGCTCCACTGATCACATATGCCCCAAGATGCATAAATAATAGACTGGACAGTTAGAAGTAACTTCACTTAATAGGTTTTAAAAAAAAAGGTGGAAGAAAATTGTGGTTTAGTGAAAGAGACAAAGCATTCATGTTGGTATTTAGGTCTGAAAGCACTAATTTTTAGTCCTGAATAGAGCAGGGATAAAGTCACCCTGGGCATACATTATCTTGTTTGTCAAGAAAGACACTTTTATTTTCAAGCAAAAAACCAAGGTGATGTTATCATAGGATCTGGGCTTTGCAGCAATTGCCAGCAYAAGAATTCAGCTTTGATTAAAGAAGAAATCAAACACATCACCAAGAAGGATTCAAAGAGCTCGTTATACRTCCCTGACTAATCACTTTTAACATTCCTTGTGTTTGGCAAAACTGTGAAGAGCTCCAAGCAAAGGAATGGTACAAAGAYGTGCTCAGTCCACAATGAAAGGAGACCAGAAGTGTGGTGAGGAGATGCTGCAGTCCTTGGGACTGGTCCCTCTCCTCTCATGCCGCCCCTGACCTGCAGCACCCCTCCTGTGGCTGCAGACGCTGGTGGCTCAGGYGTTCTGCACTCACCAGTGCCCTGCATTGCACATAATACAGGCCTAACCAGAGGTAAATAAGAAATACAGATTTAAAGGAGTGGTGTCACTCAAGAGAATGGCCCACGCTGGTGGGTGGCTCCAAGACTGCAACTTTGGCCTTGAAGGCTTTTGGCCTTCAAGACCCAAAAGCTACAGTCTGCTCCCTCCCTCTTCCTTTCACCTCAGAAACTGGATATCTGGMCTATTTCCAGTTGTTCGTGCATCACACTCTGCAATTCTCTTATGTGCACTCACAGGCAATGTGTGTGCTCAACAAGTAAAAATACTACCATGCAAAACAAACTCCGCTATAGCATGTAGGGTTATAACAATCTCAACTCCTTGGAGTTTTCTAGACCTTATTCCTGAAAGAAGCCTCAACTAATCTCAGAGCTGACCTGGCTTCAAACAGGAGGCTGGATTTGAGGCCAACTTAATTATCATGTGACCTTCAGGTTAACTGCAGACAGTTTCTCTCATTAGTTTTACTGATCTGCAAAAACTTCCACCAGGCTACCTTCAGGGTTGTTTTGTTAATGAAGGAGATTTTGCCAAGTGAGGCTGCCAATTCAGCATTGTTCAGCTCTTTTCAAAGATAACCCTTGCAGCCAAATACCTGAAATCTGCACAACTTGTGTAGCAGTATCCAGGCTTCTTTGGGGGAGTGTTACCAGGACCAATTAAAGGCTACATTATGTTTCCAGTTTCCTAACAAAATATGGGAAAAGATTCCCTGTAGCCCAAGTGATTCTTTTGAAGGATTTTATTGAAACCAGGATTTCAATTGTCTTCTCAAGTGTTTGCAATACCATTTCGCAGGCTTTTGTTTCTTCTTCCTCTTCCCCACCCTCCAGCAGAGAAAAATGAGCAATGAAGAATTTCTAGTTTGCATAGTGAGTTTCTCATAAGCTTGCCATTATGTTTTCAGCTCAGACCTCAGAATTCAAGACTCATTCTTTGGGGATGAAACTGGTTATATTTGAAGCCTGCAGTCACTTGGAATACTTTCAGCACAGACATAGTGAGAACCCCAGTTATCCCATAATCACATGTACATTCCCAACACTTACAGGTCTGAATCAACATCTCTGTCCATTTTTTTCCAAAATATTATGAAAGGTTAAAATCTGTTTTGCTATTTGTGTGATCTCCGTCAACAACCAACTAATTGGTCACAGAAAGACTGGAATGGCTGAGATTACTGATACATAAACAAAAACGAAATCATGCAGGAAACAAAAAGTGTGGCACTTTGTACTTTTACAAATTTCTATCAAACAGAGGCATAAAGACTTTCAAGAGAATTGAGAGGAATACAGCAACAGTTAACAAAAATAAGTAGCAATTACAATTTTACAGTAGATGTTGCATGGCACTACATGAAGAGAAATTMATGAAGATGATCTTTTTGAAATCAAAGAAACACAATAAATAACACTTCTATGCAATCAGAAAGAGTAAATTCAAAATGTTGGAGAGAACATTTCAGCCAACAACTCAGTTTTTTGGGTCGTGAACCCCCACTAGTTACTACAAACTTGGAAATTCCGCCTACATAAGRTGGATTAATAATTTGCTGCTGACTACTCTTCTGGTGTAAATGTTCTATCAGGAAAAAAGGTGCCTCAGCATCACTAGTCATCCACAGTGCAGGGACATCAAACCAGGTGAAAACAGCCGGTGAAGGATGCTAATCATAGTTTCCTGGTGTGCATTGGCACAATGAACAAGCCATGYGAAAAACTGAGTGAAGTCCCAACATGGAAGGGCTTTATCATGCATAAAAGCAAATGAAAAGAAACAACACACTGCCAATAATTTCCACAACACAGCTTTAACAAAATAGGTTGAGTTCCCAGACTCATATATGGTCAAATTTCCTTCCCCTGGGSATCAGGGTACAAGGACGAGTAATCTGAGTGATCCTGATACAGGTTGAGATTTTGGCTGAAGCAAAACAAGGACTTGGGTCTTGCACTCCAAGGTCTCACCAGTTCAACCAACAAAACAAGACATTAAATAAGGATCTATTCATATTTTAATTAAGCTGATGAGTTGGGCATTTGCTCCTGTAATTGTAGACTGGCCAGAGCTGCTTGTGAGAGRCACTCCAACTGTTTCAGGCTGCCTAACCTGCTTGCAGCATTTATGATTTCTGTGCATTCAAAAGAAAACAAAGAAACCCACACAGAATCTGTCTTGCTGATGTGAGTCTCAAGGAACATTTCATAAAAGGAAATTACTTTTAGTAGTTTGTGGGTTTGTTACGGGTATGTCACTATACTGCCATTATCTCCTCTATAACTTCCTGCTGTTCACCACCCTGCTGTTCACCACCAAAGCTGAGATGTTGCAAACTACGAGAAGTAACACAAAAAAANNNCCAACCAAACAAAAAAAAAAAAACAGCTCTGATGGCTCCCTAATATCCTTAGGTTTTCAAAACCCAATTCCAAACATAACTTAAATTTGTTCTCTAAATGTCTCCAAATCTTGAATCTGTTTGCTCTTCATAGAGTCTGTCCAAGCTTTCAGTGACTTTTTATTGTCTTTTTCTGAAATGTCTCAGGACTTTATAAAACATGTAGCATTTTCAAAGCACTTGCATGTCAGTGGACCAAGCCCCAAACTGTTTGCTGCTCTTCCTTGTACAAAATATGCTGTCTTATAACAGAGGACAAACAGGGACAAAGTGGGACCTGCAAATTCAGCCCATAGAGCAGCCCCTCTGCTCTGACTGTATGGACAGCACAGCTGCCGAGCTTTCAAATCTGTGGTCTGAGATAGGTAGCCTGGGAGCTGCRTATCTCAACACTTCAGGCCACTTTCCTAGATGAGATGGGAAAGTCTGGGAGATAACATTACTTGAAAAATGACTAAAGTTATTCCTTCACTCAGAGAATTTATTTGAACTGATAATGAGATGTTTTCTTTGTACACAGTTGCAGTATTATGCTTCTTCAATGCAGTAATCTCAGTTTTAGTGTTCTTGGAGCAACAGCAGCCCGGCTTCAGATCTGTGAGTGTTTATCCTTACTGGAATACCCTTTGTCAATTCATCTCCATTATCAGACACATCTTTACTTTGCTTTCCTTGACAAATCAAACATATTTTATTCCCAGGCACAAGAAGGATATCCTAATGTTTCTCTYGTGCAGAGCACAGCTTGTAATGTTACCACGTCTCAAGAATGTCATAAACATGGAATCTCTCTCAAATCATGGAGCAGAGCCGAGCCAAGGTCAGAGCCACAGCAGCAGCCAATTCTGTGTGCTCCAATTTCCAACTACTCAACATTTTTACTCTGGTAAACCTCTAATTCAAGAGTTTATTAAAAGAAAATTTTGTTCCAACACAGATATGAATGAATATTTTTCTCCAGCACAGATATTAATGATCTTTTAAATACACTTGTATTGTAAGAAAGTTTAATTAACAGTCTTTTTTTCAAACCACCCCTCCAATTTAAATATTGTGTTAAATATCTTCACTTTTGTTAWTCTATTATTGAATTGAGGAAAGATGCCTGATTTCCTGGTAATTAGATAGTGACATTTTGATATACCTTGTAATACAGTACTGTTGTCTATCATTTGCTAAGTTCCGTGAGATTTTCCATAGATAAAAAGGACTGTTTAAAAAAAGAATGTAAGCTAAGATTTTAATCAAAGCTGAGTGATACTGAAATTCTGCTGAATGACCCTCTCTGTTTATGCTTTCAGCAGATGAAAACACTCAGAAGAAAAGTGTAAAGTGACATYGGAGCCGTGTATTTTTTGTTCACATAACAGCGAAGTGGATATATAATGTTTCTAACCAATGACCAAGGTAAACACTTTTTTTGATACCTGATGAAAATTCATAACATTGAATAACCTTTTTACTGATTGTTATACCTGTCTTTGCCAAGTTACTGCTAATTTGTTGGGAAGCTCCATTTCTGCTGTCTACATTGCTCCAAGACAGAGATCGGGACTGGGGGCAGAGGTGGGGGGGAAATGAAAATTAGGCTTCTAAGCCTAATAGAGACATCCTTCTCCAGAAGGACAGATCAACAGCAGGGCTTATTTTAGATATTTTGAATCAAATCCTTGGACAATCTCACTTCCCCTCAGTAGCAGGAGAAAYCACAATTACCCTTCCTGGGSTGAAGCTCTGTCTTCTGTAAGACTCCATCAGGTCCCAAGCCTCAGTCTGAGACGAACATTTCAATTGAACTTAGCATTAAAATACTTTGACATTTTCCAACTACATAAGAGAAGAGTGCCTGATTTTAATATCATATCAACCCATGGAAATCTTGGCTTCTTCAATGCAAGGAGGAAGGTACATATAACAGAGAGTGACAATAAAACTTCAATTAGTTGGAGATCTCAAAAGAAAAAAGTACAGAGGCACAGGTAYATTTAAGCTACTATACCCGTAAAGGCTTTATTAACAAAACTTTAAAGAAAGTTTATGCAATTTTACTGCAATTTCCTTTTTATCCAACACTCATTTCGAAACCTTTTGAAATACACTGTGTTCAATTAAATTCTTTACCATCTTGCTCCTTAAAATTAACTAGGATGGAATTTTCACTGTGTTATGCCTGGCCCTACTTTTAATTATCCTTACTTAGAATATTAGACACCATGCTGATTTCTGTCTAAAGGAAATGACCTAGGATCATTGGAAGCATATGAAGTTCATTTTAAGATGAAGCAATAACTTATATTAGAGGATGTAAAAGGTCTTAACCTCCAGTCCTTCAACATACTGCAGCAAAAAGCTCCTGGGTTTTTTAATTAAAAAAAAAGACATCTGCAATGTATTTTTCCCCCCAATTCAATTAATAGTCTTTAAAACAAGAGTCTCTGGCTAAATGGCCGTGCTTGAGCATACATGTAAGAAGCATCACCCAACTCAGCTGCCTGGCTTTGATGATTATTTGGAGCATTARGCTTCTGACTGTAACCCCTGGATCGCAGTCATTCAACATGCAACTGGAGCGCAATACTTATCTCTGTTAATGTTTCATTTTAAAAATAAGACACTATCAGTCTCACTCACACTCTGAAATTTCCCTAGTACAAAGCCTTCCCAGAGCTTCATCTCACTTGAAATTCACTGCTAAAAATGTCTGGCAGTTTACTGAAGAACAGCTAGAGAGGTAGTTGGCAGCTGCTGGTTCACAGAAATACAGTACCTGCCTCTTAAAACACAGAAATAAATGGGYGCTCCAGGAAATAAAGGCTGACTCGCATATTAATCTTGTCCAGTCATTATAGTCTAASTAAAAGCTGAGTTAATTAGGCTTTCCTTTAAGTGTATTCTTTCTGGRATTTACACAATGTTAACTCAGTAAACTTGCAAGAGCTGATCCTGACACTGCTATAAACCTTCCTAAAATAACAAAATTAATTTTAAAGGCAGAGGGAATTGTATTTTGCCTTTGAATTATCAGTCCAGGATGTTATAACACAGATGATTATTTTAGGCAGATTAGTCAGCCTAAAGCTAAGGGAGTGAACCTCTACCTTGCAAACAACTTTGGTCTCCACTGAGAACGCCTGCTGCCAGCTTCGCAGTGAGGAAATCTGAAGYAAGTTATTATTGGAAGCACCATAAAAAGACTCCAACAATAACAGATTTCAAACAACACAAACCTGAAGAGTTTAACATTGGCACCTTAATTTGGCCTTGCTCTAACTGGACAGCACAGAAACAAGTTATCACATGGGCTGCTGTGGGAAGTCTCTCATTAAGAGTAAGGAGAAGAAAAATTCCCACATCTCAATAGCCAGAATTCCTGGCCCCATATCCCCTATTTCCTTAATCTTTCTAATGTGGATGCCCCATTTCAGACCTCTGTTCCTCAYCATTGTTATGCTCTCATCTTCTTACCATAGCTCCACCCTCCCCAACCCAAGGCAGGTAATTGCTTCTTCATAGAAATATGGAACCTTGATCTTAAAAAAAAGAAAAAAATTGAAGTCTTCTGTGCCCACAAATATCCCAGCCCATCAGTGGTATTCCCATTGCAAAGAAAATTTCCTCCTGACTGCAACAACTGTCTGCTGGAGCTGAAAAAATGAAGTTCTAAACATGCTGGTGTTTCTTCTGCCACTTAGAGTATGAAAGGAGGTGGCCAAATATCTGAGACTGCTTCTACCTCTCAAGGGCTTCTGTGGCTTCTTCTGGGCCCCTTTGTACATTGAGCCAGGTGCTGGTGGTACCTCCTTGCTATACACGTGTGTGACTACCTTCCAAGCATGGGCCAGCATAAAGCTGAACAGGCCAAACACGTTACCTTACCCATRACACATGATGGGCCCAAAACATTCTGAGCAGTTTGCAATTCAGCTGTAGGCCAGCTATAAAACAAGCTCTCAGGACAGCCATTTCCACCCACARCAGAGGTATGTGAAACATGATGGTTTAAATTTGAAGACATCCATGCTCAGTATCTATTAATTTGTCCTGCATTCAAAGCTTTTAAATGCCCAGCAGATGCCACTGACTTTTGTGAATGCTTGTGAATTTCTAACCAAACTTATCTGACATAGTTATTACCAAACACCATCTGTCATTTCCAAACACCATTGAGGCTATTCTCTAAATTTTTCCAGACTTGCAAATTTCTCTCTCTGTCTGCTGCTAGTGCCAGCCTTTACCAAATTTCTTGCACTCTTGACTGAGAAAGATTATATAAACAAGCAAAAATTATTTCAAATTTCAAAAGAACAATTCATCTCCAGTCTTTGGCTTGGGCAAAGTTTCAGATCAGCTCTTTATTTTACCTCTGCTGGTTCCCACATCACAGTTTATCATGGAAACCTGAACCCAGGAACACTCTCAGAATGGCTACAGTGAGCCTGGACACACAACATTATAAACCAGCCTCTGAGATTTGTTTGTTCAAGAGCACTGACCAAACACCTTTACCATGCATCAAATTCAAGTTATTTGAAAGGTATTTGAGACCTAAATTGGGCTTACTGTTTCCTTTTATCTTTTACGGGTTGTGGAAAATTTCCCTGTTTAATTATCAAAGCATTTTATGGTCTTCTACAGTCCCCAGGAAAAGAGAGACAGACGAGAAAGCTGGGRGAGGCAGCCTGATCCATCAAGGCTCCAGGATGAAAGCCTGACCTCCAGAGCTCCTGGGGAATGGCAGAGTTTGTCTCTCCCAAAGCTCGAGAGTGCCTGCCCTTCTGCAGGAGGGCTGGAGGCTTTGAAATCGGAAGCCAGCGTCCAACAGCTGTAGTCATTTGTGTGGCAYGAGCATGTTATGTCCTAGACAATGCCCCAAATCCAGCTCCTCAGAGTTTGGAGAGGGTGCTCAAGGCTTGCTGTGATTACAGCTCCCACAATGGGCAGCTTCTCCCATGGTGATGGYCACAGAGAGCAGGAAAACAAGCATGGTGGATGGGATTCACCAGTGTCTGCTCAGCTGGTGCAGACCAAGGAAAAYGGCTTTTTTAATCAGCCTGCATGAATTGATAAGTACTGAAGAGGAAAAAACAATTTTCAACCCAAGTTTTCCTTTAAATACCCATGGCAAACAATTACAAAAGGTATAATTTCCTCACAGCTGAGGTTGCAGAGGGCCTGCAGAGACTCTAGACTTGCCAGTAGCCAATGTCATAGTGACAAAGTGAGCCAGACTCTTCTGGAGCATCAGACAGCACCTGGGAAGTCTGCTTCCTATTTTGTGCCCTCCTTCACCYTTTGCCTTCCTCTTCTGACTCCTGTAATGGCAAAGAAAGACTCCTTTCTCTTGCATTTGCACAGAGTCCAGCACCATGAGGTTACCAAACTCTCTGCTTACTAATACCACAGAATCAAATAACTGAAGAATAAATTCTTCCAAAACTAACCCAGATCCCTCTTATTCTAGYGTATTCCAATGGAAATTTGATATCYAATCTTCCTGGAAATCCTGCTAGATATTTAACTGGATATCATAAAATACAGCTCCTTCAAAAAAAATCATATGATCCTATTAGACTGTCCTTTGAAGACTTTGGCATTCAGCAGTTGGGGACTATGAAAGATTTTACCGTAACCATAAATTAATTTCCTGGTTACAGTAGTGAAGGAGCATCAYATTTATTCTGCTTCACATTTATTCAGACTGCTTCCCTCCTTTTTCTGTCAGATGAAGTTAAACACCCAGCACTGTAAGTAATCTAGGCACCCTTGCCAGCATCCAAGGCTGGCCTGGATTTTCAAGGGCTACACCAAGCTCTTTAATAAACTTTCTAATCCTGTTAGATACCTTCCAACTCAACAGGCTGAAAAGCACAAGTTGGCCTAATCATGCTTATTTCTCCCACAATGTGTCAGAGAAAACAGTGGCTCTGACACATGCATACAGTCCTGGTGCTCATTGATGTATGGCAGTGATAACCAGTTCTTGCGTTGCAGCCAGTTCAATGCCCAATTTATTTATACAAAACCAAGAATTTTTCATAAATGGAGTAAGATTTTACACATATTAGAACAAGGAAGCAGGAAAGTGCAATTTTAGAATCTAGGTAAGTACTAGATACAGTTGTAGATCAAGAAGAAAATCAAGAGCTTAATTATTACCCTCTGTAGTCACATTTCTCCAAACATKTCTGGTTTATATCTGTGACCTATACTTTAAAACCTCTTTAGATGGTTCAAAATAAATGTGGCATATAAACTGCATCCTCTCCTACCCTGGTCCAGCACTCCAAGCCAAGAAAACAAATTAATAGACAGACATTTACATTTTGGCTTCACAACAAAGATAGGCCATCCCTCTGCAAGATCCAAATAAATAAAACAAACAAGCAAAAAAAAMMMMAMA